>LR738715.1:190689590-190717266 GCA_902687465.1 Secale cereale | reverse complement strand
CTGCCACCAACCGGGACTAAAGGCGCCTCCTTCCCGCCCTTTGGGCTGCTGAAAAGGGACCTTTAGTCCCGGTTGGTGGCAGCAACCGGGACTAAAGGGGGCTATTAGTCCCGGTTTGTGCCAAGAACCGGGACTAATATTCCTCCTATATAAGCTACACTTGCGAAAATTTCGTTCAGTTTCTCCTTCTTCCCAGCCCCGACGCCGCCCTCGATCTGCTCTGTCCCCGTCGCCGTCGCCATCGCCCCCGTCGCCCCCGTCGCCCCGTCGCCGTCGCCCCCGACGCCGCCTCGTCGCTCCGCCCCGCGCCGTCGCCGCGCCCCGCGCCGTCGCCCCGCCCCGCGCCGTCGCCGCGCCCCCCGGCCGGCCCGTCGCCCCGCGCCGCCGCGCGCCCCGCCCCGCCGCCGTCGCGCCGCCGCGCCCCGACGCCGCCTCGTCGCCGCCCCGCCCCGCCGCCGTCGCGCCGCCCAGCCCTGCCGATGTGAGGGCCGGCTCCCTTTTTTTTATATGTTTAATATATATTGCTGTATATATATATATAGTTGCTGTGTATATATATGTATATATGTGTATATTTTTTTTTCTTAGGAATTTTCTTAAGAAATTGCAGTATATATAGTTCCTGTATATAGTTGCTGTATTTATATGTATGTGTATATCTTTTTTTTTCTTAGGAATTTGCTAAATATATATGTTAAATATATATTTATGTGTATATAAATATATTTTTTCTTAGGAAGTTGCTGTATATATGTGATGTGTGTATATGTGATGTATATATATGTGTATGTGGCTATATAGTTTTTTGTTTATATATGCTAAATATATATAGAAAGTTTTATATATGCAAAAGTTACAAATTTAGAAAAAGAAGGATAGGAAAGAAGAAAATAAGAAAGAGGAAAGAAAGAAGAAGAGGAGAGGAAGAAGAGGAGAAATAAATAAGAAGAAGAAAAAAAGAAAAAAAGAGGAGAAGAAGAAAGGAATAGAGGAGAAAATTCTTCTCCTCTATTCCTTTCTTCTTCTCCTTTTTTTTTCTTTTTTTTTCTTCGATCTTCTCCTCTAGCGGTTCCTTTTTTCTTCTTCTTCCTCTTTTTTTATCGGATATGTCTATGTCGATATACACCCTCCCCGATAACTTCGACATTAGGGGGGGGGCCGGTGTCGAGGGTCGTCGAGGGACCGAGAGGCCGAAGGTCGAGGGGTCGAGGGTCGTCGAGAGACCGAGAGGCCGAAGGGCGAGGGGTCGAGAGGTTGCCTAGCAGTCGGGGGTCTAGGGTTGTGGATCGCCGAGCAGTCGGGGGTCAAAGTATTGAAGAATTCCATGACTTCATCATTTGCCAGAAGTAACCGGGGCATTTTGGTACAAAGTTATGCAAAGATATTTTGGAACGGAGTTCCTGATAGAATAATCCGTCTTTTGTTACGAATTATCCTATCGGGGACTCCATTCCAAAATAACTTTGGAGAGCTTCGTACCATCATGCTACTGTTACTTTCGCCTAATGATGAAGTATTGGTTTTGTTGAATCCTTTGACACTCGACAAAATGTGACATGAGGGGGTCTAGGGTTGTGGATCGCCGAGAAGTCGGGGGTCGAGGGGTCGAGAGAGGTTGCCTAGCTAGTGTCAAAGTATTGAAGAATTCCATGACTTCATCATTTGCCAGAAGTAACCGGGGCATTTTGGTACAAAGTTATGCAAAGATGTTTTGGAACGGAGTTCCTGATAGCTAGGATAATCCGTCTTTTGTTACGGATTATCTTATCTGGGACTTCGTTCCAAAACAACTTTGGAGAGCTTCGTACCATCATGCTACTGTTACTTTCGCCTAATGATGAAGTATTGGTTTTGTTGAATCCTTTGACACTAGCTAGACAAAATGTGACATGAGGGGGTCTAGGGTTTGTGGATCGCCGAGCAGTCGGGGGTCCAGGGGTCGAGAGAGGTTGCCTAGCTAGTGTCAAAGTATTGAAAAATTCCATGACTTCATCATTTGCCAGAAGTAACCGGGGCATTTTGGTACGAAGTTATGCAAAGATGTTTTGGAACGGAGTTCCTGATAGGATAATCCGTCTTTTGTTACGGATTATCTTATCTGGGACTTCGTTCCAAAACAACTTTGGAGAGCTTCGTACCATCATGCTACTGTTACTTTCGCCTAATGATGAAGTATTGGTTTTGTTGAATCCTTTGACACTAGCTAGACAAAATGTGACATGAGGGGGTCTAGGGTTTGTGGATCGCCGAGCAGTCGAGGGTTGAAGCTAGTTCTACGTTTGCCATTAATATATCCATCTGTCATGTTTGAATAATAATTGGCATGTTGTAAATATTTGTAGAAACAATGGACGACAACACCCGAGACCTAGCACAAGAAGCGATGTTGATGGACATAATCGCAGACGGACAAAATGCCGTCAGGTCGTATCTCAACGACACCGATGAGCAGGTCGAACAAGAGCTGCGGCTGGAAGGATCTAGGCTATGATATTGATGAATTCGGTGACCCAATGCACATGGAAGAAGTAGACCGTGAGGACGGCTCCGGTGACCCAATGCCGGTGCAAGAAGGAGACCGTGATGCTGGCTCCGGTGACCGAACCGAGTCCGGCCAGGAGGTATATATGTTAGTTAAGCATGTGCTGACTAGTTAATTGATTCATTCATTAACTCTCGTCTTTGTTCCTTTTCTAGCCCTCCGGATCGAGCAAATCTTCGGTAAAGAGACGAGGAGCGAAGAAAAAGTTGAGGCCGGATGAAAAGTTTGAGATCTCAGAAATCTCGCGCTCCGGCGAGCCGATTGCACCCATCCGCACAAAGAACGCATTTGTTAATCAGTGCGGGGTTCTGGTTAGGGACAAGATCCCGATCAGCATCCATCAATGGTTAAAGCCGGCTGCAAACGATGCTCAGGTGACTTATGTCACAGATATGCAGAAAGAAGATCTTTGGACTGAGCTGAAGTCAAACTTCGTCCTACCGCGAGAGGTTGATCCGGCGAAGCCAGTTAAAGAGGACTTAATCAAGTCTTATGCACTTTCGAAGATGGCAGACCAATTCAGGGCATGGAAGAAAAAACAGAATACGTTTGTCAGAGAGAAAACGACTCCAGAATTCGTGGGCATATATGAGAAGATCAAAGATGACTGGCCCGCATTTGTGGCCCATAAGAAGTCGGAAAAGAGTCAGAAGATGTCGGAGACAAACCGGATAAATGCTGCAAAGAAGATGCATCACCATCGCACGGGGTCGGGCGGCTACCTCGTAGCCCGGCCTAAGTGGGCCAGGGCTGAGAATGATCTGCTTCAGAAAGGGATCGAACCAGAGACAATGCACTGGCCAGAACGTTGCCGGACTTGGTTCTTCGGGGCTGGCGGATCCTTGGACCCTGTAACAGGGTGGTGCATTTGGACGGACAAGCAATTGGAAACACCACTCAGGAAGATGCGGCAGTATATCAAAGCAGCGCATGCAGGGACGTTCATCCCCGACAGAGAGAACGACGAGCTGACAATGGCCCTCGGGAATCCTGAGCACCCTGGACGGACACGAGGCACGCCAGGCTCCCTTCCGTGGCGTGCTGGGTTTCCGGACGCAGGAGGCTACAAATGCCACGACAGGAGGAAGAAAATGGAGATGACCGAAATCCAGGCGCTGCGGGCCAGAATACAAGCGATAGAGGAACGGGAAGCAGATCGGGAAAGAATTGCCGAACCCCGAAGCTACCCCGCCATCTCAGCGGAGAAGCAGCGTGGCTTCCACCGAGCTGCCTCAGCCAGAGCTTGCCTTGACGGCTACTGCCAGGAATCCTGTGGATGCTATCACGCAGGCACAAAATTGCCACCTTATGGCACAGTGGATGAATCTGAAGGTCAAGGCGGCTGCTGGCTCTGTTTATCCTTCTGGACCAGACGACACTTTTCACTGCCGGCCGATTCCAGAAGGATATGCTAGGGTGATGGTCGACGAAATAACGGAGGGATTTGAGGAGCTCCAGCTTGACCACCCTACCGGTGAAGGGGAGACTCGGCTGGGTTCTTCACTGAAGACTCCATGCCTATGGCGGAAGGACCTAATCAACATTCTGAACTGGACGCCTCCGCCTCCTCCTCCTCCTCCGATGAGTCAGGGCACTCCGCCTCCTCCACCGCCTCCTCCTCCGGCGAGTGACCATCAGGGCACTCCGGCTCCTTCTCCGGCGAGTGACCATCAGGGCACTCCGGCTCCTTCTCCGGTGCGTGGCGGCACACCGCCTCCTTCGCCGCCGGCGCGTGGCGGCACTCCGCCTCCTTCGCCGCCGGCGCGCCCGAGCAGACAGCCTGCTCCTCCTTCGCCTAATCAGCAAGGGCGGAAGAGACCTGCCGCCGCTCCGGCTGCTCCTGCTCCGGCGCCTAAGCAAGTAAAAAAGACAGCCGCTTCGTCTGGTCCGGCGACGTCTACCAGTACAGCCAGAGGCGGGAGGCGATGCAGATTCGGTCCTTCTCTCACGCCTCTAGAGAAGTTACCGTACGAGAGGTCCGACGAGGAAAACACGAAGATCGCTGAAGGCGAAGTGAAGGACTTTTTTGAAGGGTTGAAAGCACAGAGACATCCACCTCCGGAGGAGAAGATAGATGCGGTGAAAGCAAAGCGCACTCTTGCTGCCCTGAAGCAACCAACGAAAAGTAAGCCGAAGGGCAACTATGACCGCATTATTCAAAAGACATTTCAAGATGCCAAGCGGTCCGGAAGTACAAAAAGTGATCAGAGGTTAGCAGAAGGGCGAGCTGGGAAACAAATTGCCCAGCTCGGCGAACAAGCGAACCAATCGTGCCCCCCGCTCAAGGTGTCTATCGACATGGTCGCTAATGATCCGAGGATGGTGCCCGGTTATACCAATCTTGCAGATTACGCGTCCGACGATGTACACTATGATTTCATGGACGTGCAGATAGAAAGATACGAGTACAAAAAGCCTCTCGTCAAAAATGAAAGATCTCTATCAACGAATATGCGAAGATTGCATGATTGGTACATGAAAATCTGCAGAGAGTCTGGGGGGAGGAATAACTTGTATTTGAGAGTTAAACCGGAGCATGACCTCGTTGGAATTGACCTGTTGCCTGTTCCATTTGAGGAGTTCTATCAATTTTTCAATCAATTGGCCCTTGATAAAACAACGATCACCTGCTACTGTCTGTAAGTAGTACTACTTCTGTCATTAAGTCTCTCTATATAGCTGATCTTCATTGCATGTATTTATAATTATCCTCACTATATTATGCAGATTGAAGATCGTCGAATTGAAGAAAAGACAAGTAGGTGATATTGGGTTTATTAACACATACCTCATAGATGCAACCGAGGTTAAATTGCGTCCCGGCGATACCGAGACCAACTTGCTACGATCGTTGGTGGTAAATGAAAACAAAGATATAATACTCTTTCCTTACAACTTCAAGTGAGTGTTAATGTCTTGTGCATATTTGGTTTCCCTTATATATCAGTCAAGTTTATAGTGATGTAATTGATGATCTCATGCATTCGTGCGCAGCTTCCACTATATTCTCTTAGAGATTAAGCTTGAGAAGGGAATAGTAACTGTCTTCGACTCTAAACGTAAAGATCCCGAGGAGTATGCGGACATGACTCAAATGCTAGCCTGGTAAGTTAAATCGATCAATATTATCCACCATGCATATATATCAGCAACTTCATTTCTGATATCAACTAATTGTTTCCTTTGTCTGGCAGGGCTTGGAAAAAATTCATCAAAAAAGCTCCAGGACTGCCGAAGAAGCTACAATTTAGATACCCGAAAGTAAGTACTATATAGTAGCATGTTCCGCGCGCGCATCTCCTATATCTTGATTCAAGCGCTAGTTTCATCAATACCAATTTGGCATTCTTGCTTATCAGTTTGATTGAGCTCTATTTCTTGTAAAGTGGTTGTGGCAGGAACCCGGGAATGATTATTGTGGATACTACATTTGCGAGTCCATCCGCCACACGACCTGTGAGCGGGGCTACACTGATGAACAATTTGAAGTGCGTAAGCAATCAATAATATTCACAAATTTATAGCATCATTTCATGTATTGACCCCCTACTTCAAATTAGATGTTTCGGATGCGGGATGAACTCCTAACACCAGATCGACTGCGAGCAATTCAAGAGGAATTGGCGGCATTCTTCCTTGAACACGTGATCGCTGAAGACGGAGAATACTATGTGGACCATGCATCCATGTGTTAGGAGATTATTTTTGTAAGAGATAATTGTTGTATATATGTGCCCGGTAGTGTCGGATAGATATACGAGAACTTGTTGTTCGACCAATCTCTCGGAGAAGGAGAGGTGGTCGATATTACTTCTCTCTGTATGCATATATATATATATATATATGCTGATTATACGATCTTCTGTTTCCTTCGTTTGCTTAGTAGCTAGCAGCTAGCTAGCTAGCTAGCGTGACTCTAGTCCTCTCTATATACGTATGTGTAGTATGTAGCGTCGACCAAGCACGGACATAAGAGAGAACACTTCTCTCTATTAATTAGCTAGCTAACACAATATATGAAACACCTAAATTAACCCCCCAAAACCTAAAACCCCCCCTCCCCTTTCAAAAAAAAAACAAAAACCACAGCCACAGAAATGCTGACGCGTGGAAGCCTTTTGGTCCCGGTTGGTACCACCAACCGGGACTAAAGCCCCTCCTGCCTGGACTCAGTGCACAGGCCACGTGGACACCCTTTTGCCCCGGTTCTGGATTGAACCGGGACTAAAGGGTCAGAGCATTAGTACCGACCCTGTTGCCCCGGTTCCAGAACCGGGGCTAAAGGCCCAAATGAACCGGGTCTGATCCCCCTTTATCTACTAGTGTATGACTCTGTTATTTATCGGTATATTTATTTCTATGTGTATTGTTGTTTGATATGTGTATCATAGCTATACAGAGACTGGATGTATGCTCATTGTATTTGAATCCTCTCTGAAAGCTCAATCACGCCCTTACATCATATTTTGATGTTGATGGCAATATACATGTAGAGGGATAAATATGTTTGTCAAGTAAATCTTAGGTTTTAGTCCCCGTGTGACGATGTGTGTGGATCACACACAAATGGAATTGATATGACTTAAGGAAGAAGAAACAAAAGATTTACGAGTTTTGTTTTTGTTTATTCTTGAGTATAAGAATCCCACAGTATTAAGAGGGGATCCATGGGGCTAGTGAATGATTTGCTCATATCATCATGGTTTCCAAATTCTTCTCTCTAACCATTCCACCAAAAAGTCATTCTATTCTTCCACATGCGTGTCCAACCTACATATATCACACCTAGACACCCATCACAGTTGTGGTTGCTCCAACTCTACACTGGGTGGTCGGATGTCTGGGACCTAGCCAAAAATCTGGCCTAACACCTACAGAACCACTGCTGAAACCAACCCAAACCAGTTGGATGTCCAGCTCTACGCCGGATATTCGGGCTACTCGGTCAGCCCGGATGTACTGGACCCTCCCGAAAACCCAGCTTGTTGAGTCCAGAAAAATGCGGTATTTCTATTCTTAACCACCAGATATCCGGTGCCTTCCCGGATATCCGGGCTCTCAGTATCGCCTTGGATGTTCGGGACCATCCCAGAAATCCGGCTCCCCATTTACATAACCTTGTCAAAAGTGTGGGATGTGCTTGTCGGATGTCCGGCACCCGGTGGATGTTCGGATCTTCATGATCGATCGGATGTCCGGGCTCTCCCCGGATGTCGGGGCACCCTATTTTTGTCTACTAATCATGTGCATTTCGTGCGGCTGACCGGATGTCCGGCCCTTGCCCGGATGTCCGGCACGACTCTGTCACTTACTATAAAATGGCCAGATTTCTAGTGGCACCATATATACACCTCTACCCATCAGGTAGAGGGTTGACCATTCACTTGAAGCTAACCCTAGAACACACTCTACTCTCTCACACATCCTCATAGACAAAATCCTAGACCCCGGAGGGATTTGTGAGAGTTCTTTAGAGGTTCTCCAATCAAGTGATAGATTCAGTCCTTTCCCTTCTCTTGGCCAAAGGATTTCGTGATTTGAGAAAGTTTTGAGCTTTTCCCATTGTTTTAATTACTCTCAGAGGTTGGAGACTCCTAGCTAGGCGGTAGGAGTTCTTCAGAGAGGAACCATTCATTGTGATTGCCCCCGGAAAGTATGTGAGGGTTTGGAGATCATCCTAAGGTCTACCACTAGTGGTTGAGAAACGCCTTTGTGGTGTTGTCTCAAGGGAAGAATAGGGTGAGCCTTCGTAGCGTTGGTGTGCCTTTATGGTAACATTCACCTCTCTAAGGGTGATTAGCTTTCCTCCAAGGAAGTGAACATCGACATACATGCTCGTCTCTCAGAGTTGCGATTATCCCTAACCTAACTCTCTATTTGCGGTTATTTGTCTCATTGCCTTTACTTACATATTATTGTACTTGCTTACCCTACTTTGTTGTAGTTGATCACTTTGCTTAGCACTAGAATCACCGTTACAATTGCTAGGCTCACTTTCATATTCCGCACTATTTGCTAAAATTTCTAAGTAACAATTAAAATTTGTAATTGTACCTATTCACCCTCCCTCTAGGTCCATCCACTACAACAAGACCCCACCTATAGCAACGCATTTTTTCGTATCTAAAAGTCCATATATGCGTTGTTAGGGTCGTTACCAACGGTTTGGTATGCGTAGCCTTATCCAGTGTTGCTAGTGCATAATACAACGGTTATACTTCTGTTGGTAAAAGGAACCGTTGCAAGGCTGCAACACATAAGACTGACTTTTACAACACTCATATACGTTGGTGGTTAATGTACTGGAACTCAAATCTCATTGCTTGGCAACAAAGAATTTGCAACGCTTTTGATGTTTTACATATAAAATGTGAATAATACTTTATACATTGCCTGCAATTAAATTAATGCTCCATATAATGGTGATAGGTATGTATATATCATGTCGGAAGAAATAATATACGCACACGAGGAAGAAATCATATATTGAAAAAAACTATGGGATTACAATTGTTGATATTAGAGGAGGAATAACTTCCAAATGTGACGCATAATCTAAATATTCTCTTGACAGCGAAACTTAAACTGAAAGCATCCATCGACATCCATACAACTTAACAAAAACTGAACCGAGGAACATCATCTAACGGGAACATCATCCCTACAACTTAATTAAAACTGAAAACAGCCATCATCATCATTATCGTGAACCGGAACATCATCGTCGTCATTGCAGTATACTTGCCATGCACCCATATAAGCGTCCATATATCTTTTGAATCTACAAAGAAAATAACAAAATGAACTTTTAATACACAATACATTGACATGATGCAAATAGTGACGGGTTGCCCAGCAAATAAGAAATTACTTCTTACAAAGGGTCATTACTTCCGAAACATTGGTTGCCCGGCTAGATTACGACTATTACAAAGGAAAGTTGTGATCTAAAAGTATTCCTTTACAACTTAATATACTGCTTCAGCTCACAAAACAAACATAAACAGACCCGGAGAAAAATAAACAAATGTTGTTTTGGCCTAAAAGCAAGCGACTAATAACATAGGACCTACTTAGTTGACAGGTTAAAAGTACAATAGACACTCCTCACATGGAACACTGTAAGCGACATAATGGGAAATTCAGCAATTTATGAATCGTGACAGCAAGAGTTCATGTGGGTAATTCAGCAATTTATGAATCAAAGTGGCGAGATCTCAGTGGTCAGTTTAGCAATGTACAAATCAAAAGGGCAAGAGCATCTAAAAAATAACATTACTTGCATTTTCGTCTTCACAAACAGTCAAGATATGGAGATCGTAGACAGTTACCAGAACCATGACTATGAACACTGCAGTATCTTGGACAAATCTACTCGCAACTCCAGCCATCCATGATGTTGGCCTCTATCTCGATAGTGCCTATGCAAATGATAACGGTGCCTCACATTAAATTACACACAACAATAGATACACCATTGGTGAGATAGGAGTATATAAATAGTTGAATAAGAGCAGGAAAGGAGGCTGGAAAATGGTTAGAGCTAATGTAAGCAATAAAGGAATAAATAAATAATCACCACAATGGAAATAGTCTTAGTTGAAGGTAAAACTCGGTGACATACTATGAATGTAGAGACTCGCACATTGAAAACCACCTAATGGGATTGGGTATTTCTTTCTTAGGAAAGCTGCGCACAAACAAATACTGAGCCTCTACTTAACAAATGACAAACATGATGATTAACAGTGAGCCGATGCCGGTGTATATGTGCGTGTGCTTGCTGCAAGCTTTAGTATCTGCATGGATTGGGATTCAGTTTTATTTTCACTATGATGTACAGAGGTAGTAGATAAGTACCTTTTTTTAGATTAGTAGATAAGTGCTTGGTATAGATGAATCCTCTGCATTGACTTGACCCAAGTGAAATATATAATAACCGCATGCTATAAGGGGACAATCACATAACCAAATGACAAAGAAAATGTGTACTACATCTCAAAAAAGAAAATGTGTACTATCTTATATTTTTTAGACAAAGAGGCTAGCAAGATCGAAGAATTTAACTGGGGAGTTGCATACCTGGAAACACCCAATGTTTCCGGCGAGCAGCCTCGCAGCACCGATGCTCCCGCCGACAAGTGGCCTCGCATCATCGTATTCTTAAGGCGAGCACCGACGCTCCCACCGCCGAGCGGACTCGCAGGACCGGATGCTTCCGGCGAGCACCGACGCTCCCGCCGGCAAGCGGCCTCCCAGCACTGGATGCTCCCGGCGAGTGGCGTCGCACTATGACAGGTCACAAATTCCAAACGACCATCACAGCAACCGGCGATGCTTCGTAGGAGGGGTGCTGTCCGTGGCAGCACCGGGAGCCCTCACACATGTCGATTTCAGGATTAGCAGCATCGGTGCTGCATCGACGGGTGGTCGTAGCACGCCGTCGCAGCCAAGACGCCATCGCGGCCTCCGCTGCAGCATCACCAAGCATTTGGTCCGGAGTCGGGCACGCAGTAGCTGGACCACCTCGCAGCACGGCAGCGCTCTGGTACAAATCAGCCACTGTACCACTAGTCTATGCAGCAGCTCATGCCGCGGCGGCGGCGGCTATCCTGTTGCAGCTGCGGGACAGCCACAGACTACAGCAGCACTCTATATTGTCCTGAGAATTCATTTGAGGGAGCTCATAGAGGCCATGGGATAGAGCAAAAGTGAGAGAAGGGAAAAACGTGGCGCTGGAAAGGAACCTGCCCCTGCGGCTGAATAAGGATGTCGAGGGGACAGAGCGGTGGGTGGGTCTAGATGGCCAGACGCCTGGTAAATTGGTTGTGCCCGCCGTTTGATTGAGCGTGATCGGACGGCGCACGTAAGAGGTCGCTCGCGCGGCTGCGTGTATCTGGATGAAGCGAAGGAGTTTTCCTTTTCAAACCAAAGGAAGAGAAAGACGTCAGTGTATGAAAATACAATTTGAAAGTAACAAGTGTATCAAATTTGACGTGTTCATGAAATTGAATGTTTGTTATCCAGTAGCGACGAACGGGTATTTAGCTTGTAATCCAAATTGTGTAGAATAGTAAGAGCATTCAACAATCAATACATTAATAGGTGTGGAGAAAAGTATTTATCAGGGTTCTGAATCATATCAACAGCGTCAAAGAAACATCATAGAAGAAACAATGTGCATTATTAATTCACCTGCTCACTAAAACAAAGGTGTATGTGCTTCCCCAGCAGGTCCATGTCCTCTAGTATTTGAGCTGGACATGAAAGCCACAATTAGCAAGCTAATAACCTGACCATCAGACTCCTGAAAAGTCTGAACTTGCAACAAAAAAACGTTGATTAGTAACTCATCAAAACTGCCATACAGAGATCTATAAGGACTAGATACCTCCTTAAATATTATAACTCTCACAATAGACCATCTAATATGTTGTCCGCATATATGAAGTAGTGCTTCTCTACATTGCTGACTAATTTATGAAGGATTGATGAGTTAGCAGCGTATACGATTTAAAAAAAATTGATGCTCCATTGATATCTAACAATTACTAATTTAATAGAATAGAAATCAATGCATGAATCTAAATCAACGAAGATCGTAAGTAAGTCTGCAGGCCTATCAGTGTTCGTCGATGAATTGCAGAAGGGCCAAACTTTTTTAACAGGGATTAGCTGCAATAGAATTGGGGGTGCATACCTAGATATCTACAGGAGAAAAGAAGAACAAAGGTTAGAGAAAGGAAAAGAGAGAGGACAAAGTTAGGGGAGGGGATTCACTCACCGGCGAGAGGAGGACGACATGGCCACCGACGCCGGAGCCGACGCCCGAAACCCTAGCCATCGGGGGAAGGTTGCCGGTGGGCTTTGGTGGCCGCGAGTGCCGGATCTAGCAGGATGGGAGAGCGCTGCGGTGTGAGGGGATCTCGAGCTGTGCTTCGCGATGGAGGGACGAACGTCGCCTGAATCAGCCGCCGCGGATGGTGCGACGAGGAGCTGCGTCAAGAGAGAGATGGGATGTGAGAGGGAATGGTGGGCGGGGGATACGGCGGATCCGGTAGCCTCCGGAGCTGCGATGTGGGAGGAGGGGTTGGGAGGGCCGGCGGCGAGGTGGGAGGAGGAGGGTGACGAGGCGGTTGGTGGCGGCGATTTGGGAGAGACGAGAGGCATCGGGCGCTCTGTTTCTCGCGCGTCCCTCTATCCTTTCCTTTGTTTTTTCCACATGTCCCACGATAGGGTCAAGAGCTGCACATCTACAACGCATATCTGCAACCTTTAATTTGTGTATCTATTGTGAATTTTACAACATATAAAAAAATGTTGTACAATGTCTGTTGCTTTACAAGGGGTATCCTTGTAGTGATCTCGATCTTTTCACCCACGATTCTTCATTTTGGGTCAATAAAATCTACCTTTTATTAAAAAATATGTTGAGCTTAAATGATTATCATGTTGGAAATATGCCCTAGAGGCAATAATAAAATGGTTATTATTATATTTCCTTTCATGATAATTGTCTATTGTTCATGCTTTAATTGTATTATCCGGAAACAATAATGCATGTGTGAATACATAGACCACAACGTGTCCCTAGTAAGCCTCTAGTTGACTAGCTCGTTGATCAACAGATGGTCACGGTTTCCTGACCATGGACATTGGATGTCATTGATAACGGGATCACATCATTAGGAGAATGATGTGATGGACAAGACCCAATCCTAAGCCTAGCACAAGATCGTGTAGTTCGTATGCTAAAGTTTTTCCAATGTCAAGTATCTTTTCCTTAGACCATGAGGTTGTGCAACTCCCGGATACCGTAGGAATGCTTTGGGTGTGCCAAACGTCATAACGTAACTGGGTGACTATAAAGGTACACTACAGGTATCTCCGAAAGCATCTGTTGGGTTGGCACGAACCAAGACTGGGATTTGTCACTCCGTATGACGGAGAGGTATCTCTGGGCCCACTCGGTAAGACATCATCATAATGAGCTCAATGTGACTATGGGGTTGGTCACGGGATGATGTGTTATGGAACGAGTAAAGAGACTTGCCATGACGAGATTGAACAAGGTATCGGTATACCGATCATCGAATCTCGGGCAAGTACTATACCGATAGACAAAGGGAATCGTATACGGGATTGATTGAATCCTTGACATCGTGGTTCATCCGATGAGATCATCGTGGAGCATGTGGGAGCCAACATGGGTATCCAGATCCCACTGTTGGTTATTGACCGGAGAGTCATCTCGGTCATGTCTGCGTGTCTCCCGAACCCGCAGGGCCTACACACTTAAGGTTCGGTGACGCTAGGGTTGTAGAGATATAAGTATACGGTAACCCGAAAGTTGTTCGGAGTCCCGGATGAGATCTCGGACGTCACGAGGAGTTCCGGAATGGTCCGGAGGTGAAGATTTGTATATAGGAAGTCCAGTTTCGGCCACCGAAAAAGTTTCGGGGGTCACCGGTATTGTACCGGGACCACCGAAAGGGTTTCGGGGGGTCCATGGGCTGAAGTGGGAAGGGAACCAGCCCCTGGTGGGCTGGTGCGCCCCCCATGGGCCTCCCCCTGCGCCTAGGGTTGGAAACCCTAGGGGTGGGGGGCGCCCCACCTGACTTGGGGGGCAAGTCCCCCCCCTTTGGCCGCCGCCCCCCTAGAGATTGGATCTCTAGGGCCGGCGCCCCCCTAGGGGCCCTATATAAAGAGGGGGGAGGGAGGGCAGCCGCACCCTAAGCCCTGGCGCCTCCCTCTCCCTCCCGTGACACCACTTCCTCCTCCAGTTGCGCTTGACGAAGCCCTGCTGGAATCCCGCTGCTTCCACCACCACGCCATCGTGCTGCTGGATCTCCATCAACCTCTCCTCCCCCCTTGCTGGATCAAGAAGGAGGAGACGTCTCCCCTCCGTAACCTCTCCTCCCCCCTTGCTGGATCAAGAAGGAGGAGACGTCTCCGCTCCGTACGTGTGTTGAACGCGGAGGTGCCGTCCGTGCAGCGCTAGGTCATCGGTGATTTGGATCACGACGAGTACGACTCCATCAACCCCGTTCTCTTGAACGCTTCCGCTCGCGATCTACAAGGGTATGTAGATGCACTCCCCTCTTCCTCGTTGCTAGATGACTCCATAGATTGATTTTGGTGATGCGTAGAAAATTTTAAAATTCTGCTACGTTCCCCAACATATCATGCCAATAAAACATAGCTATAACTATGATAAGGAGTTAGAGGTTAGCTTCTTTTTGAAAGAAAAAAATCACCCTATGGTAAAAAATGAAAACAATCTCTAAAAGGGGAAAACAACAAAACTCATTTTTAATGGATAAAACGTACTCCCGCCATCCCAAAATAAGTGACTCAACTTTATACTAATTTTATCTTAAAATTAGTATAAAGTTGAGTCACCTATTTTGGGACGGAGGGAGTATGAAACATTACTATTTTTCTATTTTGCATATGTGCACATGCATGCACTCCGACATCCCAATGCAATAATCTCCTACTCCCTCCGTTTCGATTTACTCGTCGTGGTTTTAGTTCAAATTTGAACTAAAACCACGACAAGTAAATCAGAACGGAGGAAGTACCTCATGTTGATACCACATATTAATTTCCAATTCACAATTTTGAAACGATTTATCGTACTATTAATCATTAATCAGTTTTGCGATCCATTTTCAGAGTTTGTCTCGGCGAGGGCTTTGATTCAGGATAATGAAAATTATTTATTGTCACTAGGTGACATATTATGTTAACTTGGTTGCCAATTTAACAATGAAAATTGTCACGATACGTATAATAATCCAGAAAGCGTTGACGCAAAAAAGTGATTGTATCTAAATAGTTATATTATCGCTACACACAACCATGTTTATTACCAGTTGATTTACATGTCCAGGGTTATATGGACTCAATTCTTTCTCCCTCTAGCACATACGTATTGTTCATATATTTTTTCCGTGGGGATATATTATTATCTTCCAGTGTGTCAATTCTAAAAGTTTTATACTCGGCGAGAGTTAATTTCGCGGGTGTGGCGATCGAAGGCATCGAACTAGGTTCCTTGAAAAGACCAGTCAAGGTGTTTGAACGTTGAAACGTTGGCTTCTGGATGTGTCGTGTGTCCTATAAAGGTTAAATTGGGTAGCGACGCCCTCCACGAGCCTAGTACGATCACAATTCCATCTTCTACACGTTTCACAAACCTCTCGTTTTCACGGCATCGCTTCAGCCATCTCAGATTCGTGCACTGTCTAATTTCTACTACAGCTCTCGGTTCCCCGGGCGACCAAAAAGTTGTTTGGTATTTGCCATACTTAATTAAGCTGTGTCGTGGCATCTCGTTACACGCATAGACGAGCACTGTTTTCGCAGTGTTCGTGCTACCCCGGCCCGCCTAGCTTGGTAGCTACATCCAGTGTTGGTGCACTGAGAACTTGAATGCTACTGTATATGACTACTGGGTTTTCCCACGTGGAGAGTGGCTTCTTGCCGTTTCTACACTCTTCGCCTCCAAACCAGAAAACACTGTCTCGATTCAATCCCACCGCTGTAATCTAATCCCACCAACTCAATCCCTCAAATCCATTCGCCTCTTCCAGATCCACCATCTCTCAATCCATTCCTCCCGACAGCTCCTTGATTAAATCCTTGAGAGTTGAGTTCCGATTATGGTAGATAGTTCTGCTCCGCTGAGAATGGATCTTAACTGTGTTCCGGCCATTCAAGAAGAGGAAGATCCGCCCGGTGATGTATCCCTTCAGCAGCATAGCCAGCAAGGCAGGATAATACCAGATCTGGAGCTCAATATGCAAGCATTGAGTTTATCAGCGCCAACAGTTTGCAATCTGGAAGTTGGTCCAACAGAGCAAAATCAGGAGATTCAGGAGACCTACATGCTACTGATGAAAGTGGCATGTACAGCAGGAACCCCAAGGGTGATTTCGGAACACACGGTCCGTCAGGCAATGGCAAGGGCTTGGAGGCAACACTTTTATGCAATATCTCAGGTATCTACTAATCTATTCATGGCATATTTCAGTACTCAGGAGGACATGATGTTTGCTTTTACCCGCCAGCCGTGGATATTGGGTTCAGATAATTTACTTCTAGAGTGGGTAGATCCTAATGATGAGGTCAAAACAAGAGAGGATTACAAATTTGATCATATCTATGTCACTGTAAGAGCCTATGGAGTACCAAAGGAAGCTAGATCATTGAAGCTTTTAAAGGACATTCTTCAAACTGTAGGTGAACCTTCAGAGTTCCATCCCCTTCAGACCAATATGATCTTCTCCAGGACAGAGTACATTTGGGGCACGGCAAAATTAAAGGTTATGCAAAAGGTGATAGATAAAATTAGTCTTACTCTGCCTAACAAATCTACCACCATGGTCTATTTGCATTATGAGAAGATAGGAAGAATTTGCTTGTTCTGTGGTATCATGTTTCATAATGTCCAGCATTGCCCTATCAGAAATGAACTGATCATGGAAAGAACCAAGTACAACATGCCGGTTAATGATATACCTTTTGTTAGATTTGGAGAATGGTTGTTAGATCCCAATCTGATTCCTCAGCAAACTATGGGGCCAAGAAAGGAAGGTACATCAGTTCTAAGCAGGTTTCAAAAAATGTTCAGCCATGAAGTACAAGAGAAAGGCTCGATCCAAGGGAAAAATAGTAATACATCAATTCTTTATTTGCCAGCAAATTATCAGTCAGCTAAGGAAGATCAGGTGCAAACACAACAAGCAGTAAATCTTCAGGTTTTGGAGAGATTGCAGCGACAAAGATACATAAGCCAAGAATCCGATGTGCATAGCATTAACGTGGAAGCACAAGAAATTGAAGCCATTAGAAGGAGTAAGAATAATTCAGAAGAGGGACTGGAAAACGACCAAACTGGAGGCCTTCATGGGAAAAAATTGGACACACTGGGATTGCAGCAAGTAAAAAACAATCTGAATAAGGCGACTGTAGTCCAAAGAGACCAGCTTAACGATCCGTCCTTAGCCTTAGATAACACTAGTCAGCATGAGCATTATTCTTCACTTCTTCAGACTGATAACATAGTAGCTCAAGGCAATCACACTGATGAGTCTTCTCAAAGGTTAAATACAAATACAGAGCAAATCCATCCCCATTTAATCAGTGCACTATCTCTGGCAGGAAAGAGAGCTCCTTCACAATATCTTATTCAGGAGACTCCAGCTACTAAAAGGTGTGCACAAGATGGAGGAACTCAGAGAACACAACAACAATCCCATTCTAATGAAATCCACGATTCATTGATGCGGGATATTCCTAGAACTGGAGAAGTTGGACAGAGTGAAGCTACAGAAGGAGACCAGATCCAGTTAGGCGATCAAAACAATTACTTTCACGGGGCAGGAGAAACTATTCTAACTCTATCCTCAGTCGCAAAAGATTCAATTGTAGACACCATTGCAGGAGCAGAAGGAAAAAATGCAGGAGCTAATCAAGAGGTCATAAATCTGGGAAGAGGAGGAACCAACACAACGACTTTAGCAAAGAATCAGATTGTTAGTAGCAATCAGGGAGGAGAGCAGCGGCGTAGAGTTTCAGGCTGGGATGTTCGGCCGACTAACGGATCTGGAGATTTTAAATCGGGAGATACAAGAATTCCTTTTGTTGGCTCTGGAGGTCCCATTAGAAATCGCCATCATTTATCTAAGAAAATGAGCAATCCAAATTGTATGAGCAAAGATAACCGTTCCATTAAGGAAAGAACTGATAGTCCTTATCCTTATCACCGCAACAGATCTCCTGCAAGAATGGAATCAATAGGAGGAGAGGATTATGAACCATGCCCTAATAGGACACCCTCACCATCCTCTAGCACAGGTTCTCTGGGGTCCAGATATGGCGCTTTCTCCCCTACTGCGACAGTTGATGGCAGATATAAGGTTTTGGAAACTCATCCGGAAGGTGACATGGAAGTTGATGGGGCTATGGCGCCAGCCCTCAAGGCGCCACGGGCGCCATGAGGATGATAGCTTGGAACTGCCGAGGCATGGGCCAGGGCCTTGGCAGTAACAAAATGTGCTACCTGGCTAGGTTGATCCACGCGTCAAAAGCCAAGGTAATTTTTATTTCTGAAATAAAATCATCTAAATACAATT
Source organism: Secale cereale (assembly GCA_902687465.1). Classification (NCBI taxonomy): domain Eukaryota; kingdom Viridiplantae; phylum Streptophyta; class Magnoliopsida; order Poales; family Poaceae; genus Secale; species Secale cereale. The sequence continues at coordinate 190,698,582 of LR738715.1, read as the reverse complement.
CTGCTGATTTGAACACACGTTTTGACATGCATGATAGTATTGTAGTGCCTTCCAAGAATCGATCAGGAGGACTTTGGCTGATGTGGAGTGATGACCTTCAAGTGCATGTACATATTTCTAATTTCCATGTTATCTTAGCTACTGTAGTCAATGTAGTTTCTAGGGAAGAGTTTGCTCTGGTTTGTGTCTACGGGGATCCTTACCATCGTCAGACAAATCAGATTTGGGATCTTGTAGCTTCTTTTGTGTATGATAATGCCAACAAGCCAGTTGTCTGTATGGGAGATATGAACAATATTTTGTATGAGGTTGATAAGAACTCACAGCATGTTAATAGTAACCGTATGCGCGCTTTCCGTAATATTGTTAAATCTTGCGGGTTTTTTGATCTAGGCTATAGTGGGCCTGCTTATACTTGGACTAATAAACGATATTCTTCTATGCCTATCTATGAACGCCTAGACAGATGCTTGGTTAATGCTGAATGGTGTGCTTTATATCCTATCACTAATGTCTATAATATGCCGATCACTATCAGTGACCATGCTCCCATTCTTGTCTCTACTGAAGGTAATTTTAGAAAGCCTTTGCAAACTTTTAAATTTGAAAATTGGTGGCTAATGGAAAAGGATTTTAATGAATATGCCAAAGCTGCTTGGAATAGTACTGCTCATAGGCCTTTCTATGCTAGAACTAACCATCTTGCAGGATCACTCAAGAAATGGTGCAAGAAGAAGAAACCTCTGAATCAGGAGCTTAATTCTCTGGAGGAACAAATAAAGAATATACAAACAAAACCAGTGCATGAGCAGGATCACAAAATGGAAGCAACTCTTGTTTGCAGGTTTGAGGAAAATTTAGCTAAGATCACTCAATTCTATAGGCAGAGAGCTAAGAAACATTGGGCGACAAAAGGAGATAGGAACACCAACTTTTTCCATCAAGCGGTTCTCAAAAGGAGGAGGAAGAACCAGATAGTTTCCATCAGGGATAATAATAATATTACTCATTTTAACCCAGAGAAAATTGCGCACATATTTGTAGATTATTTTAAAGAAATCTTCAAGTCTAACAATGCAGATCTTGGGAGGCGATACAGTGCAACAATAATAAATAGTGACATCAGAGATTATACCAACACTATCCCAGATAAACATGAGGTTTGGAGCATTTTGAAGGAAATGAAGGCCAATGCATCCCCAGGACCAGATGGATTCAATGTGGCGTTCTACCTGGCGGCTTGGGACTGGATAGGAGAGGATATCACCAATCTGGTAAGAAAATTTTATGAAACAGGGGTTATGCCTAATCATATAAATAACACAAACATTGTTTTAATTCCTAAAAAACTTGTTTGTTCTACTCCTGCTGATTTTAGACCTATCAGTCTCTGCAATGTGGTTTATAAAATTATAGCTAAATCTTTGGCCAATAGACTTAAACCACACCTCCCTAATTATATTCATCCTTCTCAACAAGCTTTCATTGAAGGAAGGAGAATTAGTAATAATATCATTATCGCCCAAGAAATCACTCATTCCTTTACTCTTAATTCTTGGAACACTCCTGCCTTTATGCTTAAAATTGATCTGGCAAAAGCTTTTGATCGTCTTGAATGGAATTTCATTATCTCTGCTTTGATGCGAAAAGGGTTGCATGGTCATTTCATTCATCTCATCCATGCATGTATAGCTACTCCAGTTTTCTCTGTTGTCATTAATGGTCAATCTTATGCGAGATTTAGAAGTAGTAGAGGTATAAGACAAGGATGCCCGCTCTCACCTTATTTGTTTGTCATTGCCATAAATGAGCTCTCGATATCTTTGCAAGAAGCCATGACAGCTAATCACCTATCAGGCATATCTCTTGGACCTTACTGCCCCCGAATCCATTCTCTCTTGTTTGCTGATGATCTCCTTGTATGTGGGCAGGCTACCATAGAGGAAGCTAGTACTATGAATGAGATTATCTGTTCTTTTTGTACTGTCTCTGGTCAAACCCCTAACTGGACCAAATCAGGTATTCTGTTTAGTAAAGGTGTGGATGCTAGCATTCAACTTGCAATTAGAAATATATTTCCAGTTCCCATCATTGATAACAACTTCACTCATTTAGGTCATCCGCTCATTCTCCCAGCTAAAGATAGGTCCTCGGCTTATAATTTTGTTATTGATAAATTTAAATCCAAGCTCCCAACCTATAAAGCCAATAAACTTTCCCATGCTGGTAGGCTCACTCTCATTAATTCAGTTTTTGCTTCTATTCCCATCTATTACATGTCAAATATTCTCTTCCCTAAGAAATTCTTGGCCAAACTTACCGCTATCATTAGAAACTTCTGGTGGACGGGAGTTAGGGAAGAAGCTAATGCCAAATCTCTTTGTCTTAGAGCCTGGAAGGACATTTGTGCTCCAAAAAATGAAGGGGGGCTAGGGATCAAGAATATTCAAGCTACCAACAGATGTCTCATTCTCGCAGCTGCTTGGAGAATTGTTGAAAAGCCTGACAGCCATCTATCAAGAATCTTGAAATCTAAATACTTTCCTGACTCCTCTCTTTGGAAAGCCAATCATAATGTTCCCAAATCTGCCTTTTGGGCTTCCATTCTTAAAGTTAGGCCAATTCTTATTAGAAATTCTTTTTTCCAAATCAAAGCTGGCAATATTTCTCTTTGGAGCTCTCCATGGTTTAATGATTGGGAAAGTATTTATAATCATCTCATAATTCAAGATAATGATTTTATCTATCCGGCTCTTATTAGAGATCTTTGGATTCCAGGGCAGAAAAAATGGAATGCTAATCTCATAGATCTTTTATTTGATTATAGTACAGCTAATTCCATAAAGCAGGTGCCAATCATAGAGGAAGAAGGTGAAGATCTGCTATGTTGGAAACACACACCAACAGGGAAATTCACTACAAAAAGTGCATATAAAACTTGTTTGCAGGTCTTGCAAGAGGAAGGAGAGCCCCAACCTAGAAATCTAAACAATAATTTAAAAGAACTCTTAAAGCAAGTTTGGAAGGATAGAAATATAGCTCCAAGAGTCCAAACCTTTGCATGGAGACTGGTAAGAAAAGCTTTACCTACAGGGAAGAGAGCAGGTAAGTACTCTAAGCACATTAATAAGCTCTGCTCAAGATGTGGCTTAGAAGAGGATGAGATGCACATATTTTTCAATTGTGTTTATGCTAGAGCAGCATGGTTTGCAAACCCTTGGTACATTAGAACTGACTTATTGTGTCAGAATTCAAATTCTTTAGTTACTACCATCATAAATTTAGCTAATTCAAATCATCCACATGCAACCTTGAGTAATATTTTCACTTTTTTGTGGTGCCTTTGGAAATTCAGGAATGACAAAGTTTTTCAAAGAAAAGACGCATCTCCACTACAGGTCTTCCATGCGGCTCAAGCAATCATAAATAGTTTGTCTTTGGAACAAACTATTAACATGCAGGAAAGAGCTACTTCGGAAACAGGAAAGGATCACAGGCATAATGAGGGCAAATATGTTCAAGGGACTACAATTGATCTGACTGAAATTTCAGCCTCAACTAAAATATTTACGGATGCGGCTTGGAATAAACAGGAACAATCAAGTATGAATGGAACAGGAAAAGCAGGTATAGGGATATCCATACAAGGACAAACTAAATGGCAGATCAACATTTCCGCAACAGCCATGCAGGCTCAATCAGCGATACATGCAGAAGCCTTGGCGATCAAGTTAGCAGCCATCATAGTAAACATGACAGGCATTCAGGAAGCTGCAATTCTAACAGATAATTTAACTTTAGCCAAAGCAGCAGCGGCAAGGGAGCCAACTAGGCAGCCTGGACACTGGATGATTAGAGGTATATTAGCAGATTATTGTGCCCTCACATGCTCAAACCATGTCCAGGTATTCCATGTAAGAAGGAACCACAACATTGCAGCTCATGATGCAGCAAAGCTAGCTTATTCGCAGGAATTTAATCCAAATCAATACTATGTAACTACTTGTACTATTGCTGAACACCAAAGCTGGCATCATTCCCTGGAGAAGGTTATCCAAGATGTATTACAAAAGGGATATGCCATTAATCATGTAAGCTGTTGTTATAATGAATGAATTGGCGCACTTTGCGCCTTGCAGTTGTTCAAAAAAAAAAAAAAAAAAAGTGTTGGTGCACTGTTGCGGGTGATGCGCACAGGACGTGGTCGGCGTTGAAGTTTCTGGTGATAGATCAGATCGGCCGAAGTCATGATTAATTGACATGATCCGTCGTGTGTTCAGTTCACCGGCCGGGGCCCGGGATGGGAGATGGAGGAGCTAGCACGTCGATCAACATGGCCTAGCGTAGCTTCCGCCTTTCGAGGTTTCAGATGGAGCTGACATCCTGCTGCTGCTGGGCTGAAGCTTCCAAGCAGCGGAGCAGCCCTAGAGCAAGGAGGGAGGGCCAAGATTCCATACTTTTTTCTGTAGCTTCTCTATAACTCAATCCGAAATTTTGATCCGTGGACTTTGTTGATATTTTCTGTGAATCTGTAAAGTTCAGTATATACCGTTTGGTTTTTACGAAGGTTTTGGTGAAGTTATCCATTTGTACTATGACTATCTAATCTTCCTGGGTTGAGCTGCAAAGGCTAAGAGCATCTCTAACAGCCGCGCTACGCGCCGCGCCCAAAAAATGCATTTGCCGCGCGCGCTTCGGCTGGTTTAGTGCGGGGATAGGCGCCAGCTCAAACAGCCGCGCTATAATGCAGCGCGCGCGCCGTTCCAGCAGTGCCCAAAAATGCAGCGCGCGCAGCAAGCACAAACCACATATACAATTCAAAAAATTGGAGAAAAAAATCAAACAAACAAAATAAATCAACAATAAATAGTTATTACAACTCAAACAAATAGTTTATCGTTCAGTACAACAAATAATACAATAAACACAACCAATAGTTCATGAACAATACAATACAAATAATGCAATGAAATCATGCTCTTTGTCGTCCATGCCATGCCCATCACTCTTCAATCAGATCCTTCTGTAGATCATTGTGCGTTGCGGGACGCCGAATGGCATGATAGGAGGCAACAAAACGGGCTACCCTTTCAGCCCTCCGTCGCACTCGCACGGGATGTCACAAGAGCTCATACTGTGAGTAGTCTAAATCTTGCCACGCTCATTCTCGATGATCATGTTGTGCATGATCACACAAGCGTGCATGATGTACTAAAGCATTTTTTGATCCCAAAATCTAGCCGGTCCTCTCACAATAGCAAATTGGGCTTGCAAAATCCCAAATGCTCTCTCCACATCTTTTCTAGCAGCCGCCTGAGCATTGTGGAAATCAAGATTTTTCTTACCTTCTGGCTTTTTCAACGGCTTCACGAAGGTTTGCCATTTTGGATAGATGTCATCCGCTAGATAATAGCCATAGTTGTACGTATGGCCATTTGCTACAAACTGCACTGGTGACAACTCACCATTCGCAATCTTATTCATCAGTGGTGACCGGTTGACAACATTGATGTCATTCAAAGATCCAGACATTCCAAAGAATGCATGCCAAAACCAAGTCTCCTGATCGGCCACCGCTTCAAGGATTATAGTGGAACCCTTTTTTTGGGCGTGGAATTACCCATGCCATGCCTTTGGACAATTCTTCCAACTCCAATGCATGCAATCTATTGAGCCAAGCATGCCAGGAAAGCCGCGAGATTTGTTCATCGCCAATAGCCTTGCGGCGTCTTCAGCAGTGGGAGATCTCAAATACTCCTCGCCAAACACTTGCACAATTCCCACTGCAAAGCGCTTGACACACATGATGTCTTGGCTCTCACCCATAGCCAAGTGATCATCAACTAGATCGGCCGGGATACCGTATGCCAACATACGCAAAGCGGCTATCACCTTCAGAAAGGTGCTATGCCCGAGCTCTCCGGCGGCATTCCTCCTTTGCTGGAAAAACCGGTCATGGCTCGCTAGTTTCTCTGCAATGCGCTTGAACAAGTCTGTGCTCATCCTAAACCGGCGACGAAAATACGACTCCGGGTATGTGGGATTCTCCACGAAATAGTTCTTCATCAATCTGTTATGGGCATCAATCCTATCTCTCCAAATTTTATCCCGACCCATAACCGAACCACCGTGCTTCGGTTTTTTATTGATATGCATAGCTATGATCATTGCAAGATCCTCCTCCTCTTCCATATCAAATTCTTCTACGGAAGAATCATACGACGAACTCATCTACAATGTTCAATACTATACTATCAAAACTACAATTCAAAATATGCACCAAATTCATAAGTTTGGAGCAATATCTCCTGCTATCGTCGTTTTTGCGCGTTCGCTGGAGCCAAGGATTGCGTTTGCACCAAATTCAAAATATGTACCAAGGATTGCGTTTCGGCCAACGCGCTGAATTGAAAATGGCGCGCGCGCCGTTTTTGCGCGTCCGCTGGAGCTGCCCGTCGCGTTGCTCGCGCGCTAAAACTGCCTTTTTTACGGCGCGACGCTTGTATAGCCCGGCTGTTGGAGATGCTTAATGCGTGCATACATGTGCCACACTTTTGCAGAAATTCAATGCACTTTAATTAAGAACTCCTGCGATCGTCGCCATAACTCCGAGGTCAACGTCCATTGGAACACGATCAAGTGTCCGAGTTAGGCAGGGCATATATACGTGTCGGCATTGCCTCGACGTACGCACTGGCCGCTTCGGTGTGACACGGATGGCATCACAGCCAAAAAAACTAGCACAACCGAAATGCGTCTGGTGCATTGCATGCCAGGCTTGAGGAATAAGTTGGTGGTAAAAGCCCCAATTCCCGGTCGTAATTCTCGTGCCCGATAGGATGATGCCCCTGTACCAAACACACACAGAGATGATGATGATGATGAAATTGTTCCCTTGTCCTCTCTCTAACCTGTTGCCGTTCGATTTGCTTCGAGCCAAATCGGAGCGGCTAAACAAATCAACGACTCCGACGCAGATTGTGCAATCATGACTAGGCCAAATTAACTGATCCTATGGTCCATCAACACAAACCAAATTCCCCGCAAAAAACAAAAACAAAACTGCATCACAGTCGTTACATTAATATTTTTTAGTTTGAGAACGGGTCATTTGAGGTTGTACAGTGGCCTACTCAGGTACATACGTGCCAGGCCGAGTGATTGAAGGAAGCTTGGGCATAGCTGGTTGATGCCTTGGGCAGTGGCATCTCCGGCGCCGTCCACCCTTGAGATTCCCTCCCATGCACGCTGGCTGCATGGGAATCGATCTCACGACTCACGCGCAGCCAGCCACAGCTCGATCGTTTTGTTTTTCTGAAGTTGCTCTATCGTTGTGTTGTTTTATTTTCTTCGCACAAAGATTCCTGCATTTATTTTTATTTTTTCCTCCTGCGTCAGTGAAAGGAACGGCCGCACATGCTGAGATTTCATCACGCAGAAAAGAAAAGAAGGTTGAGAGGCACCGGCTTCCCCGCGCGCCCCGGCCGTTTGAAACGTACAAAAATCGGTCGGCCGCCACCTTTGCGGCTAACAAAGTTTGCTCTCTGCCTTTTGGTTTTACTTACTGGTTTGTTGGTGTTTGCATCTGGCTACGGAAGAAGGGGCTACCGGCTAATCGGCCGATCTCTAGGCCGCATTATGCACCTCTGTCTTTCTGTAAAGATGATCGGAAGCAAATCAAGGCAAACTTGTTCAAAGGCAAGATTTGCAGGGATACTGCGCCGCTGCTACAGGCATGCCAAGTCATTAGAAAAGACTGAAAAATAGTGTTACCTGCGATACATGTAGTCAGTAGCACATAGATCCAAGTCAGAGAGGCTTAAAACGCTCTGAGATGGCAGGTAGTATAATGCGTGGTCCCGAGCCAGGCAGCAGCCAGCTGACTGTGCTAGCAACACAGTTCATATATACATGGTGCAAGTTGCAGACTTGCAACCGACCAGATAATCTTTCACCGTCAAACTAGGAGCTATGGCATGATCTGGGATCTAGCTAGGCCACACTAACTACTGCATATGCAACAGCCACTTAATTGAACTATACTATGCATGCCTGACGCACTAGTACCATAGTTTAGCATTATACGTACCCCCCCACTACATTGTTGATCGATCTCCGTATCCCTAATCCTGTATCTAATTCCGATCCCTTGAGTGCATAACCTTTTTCCCGGGAAACCCCATACATACATAATCGGCTCGGTCAGGAGTCCCGAGCTACAAGGCTATACAAGCTACCAGCTACCGGATACCAGTGCGTCAACAGCTACGTAGGTATAGATGCTGCCTGGAGCCAGTTGCCGCCGGCCGGCCGTCCTCTGCCCAAATGTAACATGGACTTGGGGGATCGACGTATATACAAGTTCTCTCCGTACTGCCACGATCACGTGCACCGAAGCGCTCTGCGTGTGCGTGGTACCGGTAAAACCGAACCGGAGATAACAATTGGTGAAGGTGACGAGGATAACACATGGTCGATGCCAGAGGCGACTGCTCCTTCATGTTACGGACAGTTTAATACTGCCGCGCACTGACTGCTCGGGGAGGGTCAGTGGCTGGTTTTGGCTACCGATGTGCGGCCGGTTACTTGGAGCGGAGGACGAGGGCACGCACGCACGGACGGACGACTTTGCTTGCTTGTGTGGAGGGAGGGACGCGTCCGCGTCCGCGTCCGGCAAAATTGACTATTTTGACCTGTTGCTGGAATCAATTCACAGAATGAACTGCCCGTGAAACTATTTCACAGCCATAACCTTTTTGTGTAGCGCCCGCCACGACGGCGCCACACTACACTGTGCAACGCCTAGCTCGGGGGCGCTACACGCCTTGCCAGCGTCGCACTCCGAACTGCCTAAAAATTACTAAGTCAGTGTGCAACGCCTGAGAGCTAGGCGCCACACTATACAGTGTAGCGCCTAGCTCCTAGGCGTTGCACTAGTGGTTGCTTCATTTTGTAGTGCAACCACTAGTGCAACGCCTAGGAGCTAGGCGCT
>LR738715.1:190618011-190689580 GCA_902687465.1 Secale cereale | reverse complement strand
GAGCTAGGCGCTACACTGTATAGTGTGGCGCCTAGCTCTCAGGCGTTGCACACTGACTTAGTAATTTTTCGGATCACCCGGGTGCGACGCTGGCTAGGCGTGCAACGCCTCCGAGCTAGGCGCTGCACCGTAGGGTGTGACGCCGTCGTGGCAGGCGCTACACAAAAAGGTCAGGGGTGTGAAATAGTTTCACGGGCAGTTCATTCCGTGAATTGATTTCGTTAACAGGTCAAAATTGTCAAATTTGCCTCCGCGTCCACGCGTGCAGCATGTTGGGGCGGCCGAACCCGTGTTGGACATCGCAGATCCCTGCGCAGAACCACCGCGCTCTCCATCGATCTCCGCGCACACGTGGATCAGCACGAGCAACCTCGCTTGCTTGGTGTGTACAGCGTCATAGATGATCCCTTGCATTTCTTCTTCAGAATTGCTGCACACATGACAGTGTGTGGGCGATCTGTGCACGACAAACAATCCAGCGGTAGTTGCTTGGCTGTGGACGCCGGTTGGATTTCATTGTCGTGCGTTGTGCTGGAATTTGGTTTCTTTTAGGCGAGATCGTTAATCAATTTTAGAATTCCTAATAAATTCTATAGGCTCACTTAGCTCATTCATGCAAGGAAAAAGATGAAAATAAAGTTTAGTCTCATATTGCTCACTTAGTAGGGGTTGCGCCTTCTTATAAAAGATAAAAGAGGTGTTTTCACACTCAGTGGCGGATCTAGGCCCAGGCCGGGGGGTCAGGGCCGGGGCATGAGGCCCAAATCCTTTGTATAATGCAGCACAATAATGTAGCAGTTGGTACAGTATACAAAGGGGGCCCGGGGCGGCCCGCTGGGCTGGATCCACCACTGTCCTCATATGAGAAAGCGAAGAAGAGAGACGTACACACACGCTCCTCCTCCGCCACTGCCTTGCCACGCCTCGTCACGACGCGTGATAATCCCCAAGTGCAAGGAATCATCGTAGCAATTTCCAAAGGTGAAAGTGATAAGTACAGAGTGTCGAACCCACAAGGAGCTAAAGGTAAGATCAATATTCTTTCAAGTCCTATCTGCTACTGATACGATTCTAGGTACACCGAACGTTTGCTTCCATCTAGAAACGAGAAATAAAACTATCTTGTGGGTATGAAGAGGATAACTTTGCATGATATCGGAGAACTAAAATATAAAAATAGGTGATGTTAATATAAAGTTACAATATAATACTATATATTATAAATAGTGAGTGTGGAATAATGATGGATCGGTGTGCGGAATTGTCCTAGGCAATTGTTAACAAGGTCGGTAGTCGTCATAGCAATTTCATACGAGGGAGAGGCATAAGCTAACATACTTTCTCTTCTTAGATCATATGCACTTATGATTGGGACTCTAGCAAGCATCCGCAACTACTAATATCATTAAGGTAAAACCCAACCATAGCATTATAAAGTACCAAGTCCCCTTTATCCCATACACAACAACCTCCTTACTCGGGCTTAAGCTTCTGCCACTCTAGCAACCCACTATAAGCGAATCATGAATGTATTGCAACACCCTACAACGGGAATCCTTCACGTGTGCGCGGCACGGAAGGCACCATAGGACAACACCAAAATAAAACATACAACTCAAACCAATCTAGATCATCAATCAACCAAAAAGACAAAGGAAATCTACTCAAAACATCATAGGATGGCAACACATCATTGGATCATAATATGTGGCATAAAACACCATGCTCAAGTAGGGGATTACAGCGGGGCGCAGGATAGTGGACCGCGTAAAAGAGATGAGGATGGTGATGTTGATGAAGACGATCACCGCGGCGATGGTTCCCCCGATGGCACTCCGGCGCCACCGAGAGAGAGGGGGAAAGGTTCTCCCCCTTGTGATTCCTCCTCCATGGCCTCCCCCCTAGATGGAAGAGGTTCTCCCTCTGGTCCTTGGCCTCCATGACGATGATGGCCCCCTCCGGGATCCTCCTCCATGGCCTCCGGTGATGATGGCCCCCTCCGGCAGGGTGCCAGAGAGGGCCTAGATTGGTTTTTCGTGGCTATAGAGGCTTACGGCGGCGGAACTCCCGATCTAAGTTTATTTTCGGGGGTTTCTATATTTATAGGAATTTTTGGCGTTGGTTTCACGTCAAGGGGGTCCACGAGGCAGCGACAAGGTAGGAGCACCCTCCCGGGGGTAGGGCGTGCCCCCTACCTTGTCTTCGCCTCGGGACTCTTCTGACCCAACTCTTTTGCTTCGGGGGTCTCTTTTGGTCCATAAAAAATCACCGTAAATTTTCAACCCATTCCGCGAACTTTTATTTCTGCACAAAAAACGACACCATGGTAGTTCTGCTGAAAACAACGTCAGTCCGGGTTAGTTCTAATCAAATCATACGAAAATCATATAAAATTGTTGTAAACATGGCATGAATACTTCATAAGTTCTAGATACGTTGGAGACGTATCAGCATCCCCAAGCTTAATTCCTGCTCGTCCCCGAGTAGGTAAATGATAAAAGAAATAATTTATGAAGTGTGAATACTAGCAAGTGTACAAGTTTGATCAATGATAATTTCAATCACTTTTTCTAGCATCATTATATATCATAAACAGTAGCTCATCTCATAAAACTTTCTCATAATCAAGTAGCAAGCTATTCACATGTTAAAGCATATATTATAAACTTTCTTGAAAACTAACAAACTAGGTTCTCAGTCATCAAACAATTGCAATTCATCTTATTTCTAGAATGGGTCTATGTAAGAGCTTTGATTTAGCAAATTCCACATACTCAACTATCATATAGTCTTCCATGATTGCTACCACTCAGAGCATAGTTTTAGAACAAATAGCATCCATTGAACACAAACAAAGATAGGGGCTTAATGTTTCACCTCCCAATTTATTTATCATATAGATAATTGTCAACCATAATAATTCATGATCAAATATATTTGAATGGCCATATATGCTTAGATCTTTGCTCGCCACATGATGCTTGCCAACTAAAGAGTAGGTTGGAATGGGAAGGAATACTACTGACTCTTGCATAAAAGTAAAAGATAGGCCCTTCATAGAGGGAAGCGGGGATTTGCAAAGGTGCTAGAGCTCGAAGCTTTTAAACCAGTGATGAATAATATTTTGAGCGGTATGCTTTCATTGTCAACGCTACGACCAAGAGTTCTCAATATCTTCCATGCTAAATACATTATAGGCGGTTCCCAAACAGAATGGTAAAGTTTTACTCCCCCTCCACCATCAATCACACTCCACGGCTTATCCGAAACAACGGGTACCGTCCATACCAACAATAGTCTTGGGGGAGCTTTGTTTAATTATAATTTGATTTGATTTTTGAGTATGGGACTGGGCATCCGGTTACCGGTCATTTTCTCGTGAATGACAAGCGGAGTCCACTCATCGTGAGAATAACCCACCTAGCATGGAAGATAAAGACAGCCCCCAGTCGCTACATGAGCGATTTAGGCATACAAAACATAATTTTATTTCAAGGTTTAGAGTTTGGCACATGCAAATTTACTTGGAACGGCAGGTAAATACCGCATATAGGTAGATATGGTGGACACTCATGGAAGAAACTTGGTTCAAGGATTATGGATGCACAAGCAGTATTCCCGCTTAGTATAGAAATTTTGCCTAGCAAAAGATTCTAAAAAGCAAGCACCACATGTTGGAGGATCCATAATAATATAACTTCTATACAAATATACACAAGCATAACTCATTATGTTGTCTTCCTTGTCCAACTTCAACTAATTTTCTCAAGTTTTAAAATAATTAATGGGGCTCACAATCATAAAAGATGTCCAAGATAATATATTTATATGTGAAATCTCTCTTCCTTCAATATTATTTCATGAATTGTTCAAGTGACCAATACTATGTTTGCTAACTTTCAATAAATTCACCACATATACTTCTTATATGTGAAATCATTACTCCCCAAGGTATAAGCATATGAAGCATATATAATTTCAGATTTATGATATTCAATTCATTCAACCATTTAATCATAGGATATAAGTGAAGCACGTGAGTAAATGACAAACTACTCCAAAAAATAAAAGTGAAGATTAATGAGTAGTCGAATAATTATGTAGCCATGGGAGGACTCTCTCTCATTCAAGATTTCAGATCCAATGATATTATTCAAACAACAAGTAAAATGAAAATACGCTCCAAGCAAAACACATATCATGTGACGAATAAAAATATAGCTCCGACTAAGGTATACCGATGGTTTTGAAGACGAAAGTGGGGATGCCTTCTGGGTCATCCCCAAGCTTAGGCGCTTCAGTCTTCCTTGAATTTACCTTGGGGTGCCTTGGGCATCCCCAAGCTTAGGGTCTTTCCACTCCTTATTCTCCGTATATCGACATCTCACTCAAAACTTGAAAACTTCAATCACACAAAACTTAACGAAATTTCATGAGATGGGTTAGTATGATAAAGAGCAAATCATTCACTTGGGTAATGCCAAAGAAAAGATTCATAATTATTCTCACACAATACCTACTTTAGCTTATCATTTCCACAATTTATATCACTTAATATAAGCTATGGAAACACTAAAAGAAGCAAACTATGCATTGAAAACAAAATCTGCCAAAAACAGAACAATTTGTAATGATCTGGACAACCACCATACTTCTGCAACTTTACAAATTCTGAAAAATTAGGATAACGTGGGAAATTTGTATATCAGTCATGTGTAAGAATTTCAGCTAATTATCACATTCCTGTGATTTATTGAATTTTCTGCACTGGACGCAAAACTTTCTGTTTTTGCACAGAATCAAATCAACTATCAACCACACTATCCCAAATGCTTTACTTGGCACTTTATTTAAACATAAGCTATAAAACATGATTACTACCGTAGCTTAATCATGTGGACACACAAAAACAGTAGGTATAAGTATTGGGTTGTCTCCCAACAAGGGCTTTTCTTTAATGCCTTTTAAGCTGGGCATGATATTTTAATGATGCACTTCCAAGCCCAATTTCAATGATAGTCATATTCATACTTCAAAAGATATAAGTGAAGTTCATGGAGAATTCTACAATTAATATAGATTTACCAACATCCTGATACGTCCAAAACGTATCTATAATTTCTGCTTGCTCCATGCCACTTTTGGGTGATATTGCTATGATATTCATACACTTCCATACACTTTTGATCATATTTGGACTAATTTACTAATCCAGTGCACCCCAGTGCCAGTTTTTGTTTTCGGCTGTTTTTGTATTTCAGGTTTTCACGTTTCAAGAACTGCCAAGAAAAATCCAGAAAAATTATATAAAAAATCAGCGATACGGAAACAACACTGTGTCCGAAGGGCAACCTGGGGGGGGGGGGGCACAGGGGCTCCAGGCGCCCTGTGGGCGCGCCCCCCTGGGCCGCGCCGGGGGGGGCGCCTCGGCCCCCCGAGGACCCCCCGGTGCCCTACTTTGGCATATATTTAAAGGACTCTCCGAAACCCTCAGAACAAGACTTCTTTTCGCGATCCCATCTCTGTTCCGCCGCCGCCGCCGCTTCCAAGATCGGGAGCACCAGGAGAACTCTTCCCGGCACCCTGCCGGAGGGGAGGATCACCACCGGGAGCTTCTCCACCACCATGGACGCCTCCCGGATGACTCGTGAGTAGTCTCCCTTGGACCATGAGTCCATGACCAGTAGCTATGTGATGTTCTCCTCCCGTTCTTGTGCTTCACTAATTAGTCCTCATGAGCTGCCCTACATGATCGAGGCACCTATGTAATCCTTATGCTGTTGCTATGTTGAGTTTGCTGGGATCCGATGGATTATGAGATTATGTTCAGATTGATCTTGAGTAATATATTTGATTCACCTCTTTTATATTTTAGTTCATAAGTAATTCTTGCATGTTCTCCGTTGTTATTTATTGCTTTGGCCGAGTAATAGGTAGTGACTCCAAGAGGGAACGTTATGCTCGATTGTGGGTTCATGCCCCTCGATGACTAGCTTGAGTGACAGAAACATGAGTCTAGGGGATGTGTTGTTGCCACAAGGGGGAAAACAACGGTGCTTGTGCCCGCGGGTGCAAGGATTGTTTACTCGCAAAGTTCTTTTAATGCAGTTGTCTGTTGCATTGAGTTTACACTATGGGTGGGACTCGCAACTTAATACCAGCGAGATGTTCTGGATAGATATCTCAAGGTGGATGATTAGTAGTAGATATTGATGGATTTCGGTCTACTTACTTTGGCGTACCGCCCATGCTTTGAACCTCAACCTTTCTTGCAATGTAGTCACCATTGGTTTGCGTTCGTGGTCCTGTCAATTGCCCAGCTGTAATTTGTTACCTCACATAGCTGTTTTATCGTCTTTTGGGAGAGAGACATCACTAGTGAACATCATGAGACTCCGGTCCATATTACCATCATTGATCACATACACTATTTACTTTCCCGCTATTTTACTTACTATTGCAAAACACTATCTATCACTACTATCATATTGCTTTTAACCCTTTGTGAACTACAAGGCCGGAGAGATTGACAACCTCTCTGTACTCGTTGGGAGCAAAGTTATTTGTATCTGTGTGCAGGTCCACGTTGATTGCTAATTGCGCCGTTAGCAGTTGACACCTACCTGTTGAACCTAGGAGTCTCTGGGGATTCGATCCTTGGCATCTTTGCTAAGGGAAAACACTTCTACTTACTGCATCTTACACCTTCCACTTGGGGTAACCAACGAGGGGTTCGAGGCCCATCAAGGAGTATTTTCTGGCGCCGTTGCCGGGGACTCCACTCTTCAGGATAGGGGAGTTGCATGCTATCTTTTACCTTTGCTTTTTAGTCTTGTTAGTTTACCTTTCATTTTTTGCTTTAGTTCCTTTTTATCGAAAATCACAAAAATAGTTATCTTGCTTGCTTGCTACTATGGGTTCCACCGAGAACACCAAGTTGTGTGACTTCACTAGTCACAACAACGATGACTTTATCAGCACACCTATCACTACACCTGCCACTTCAGCACCTTCATATGAAATTAAACCTGCTTTACTTAACTTAGTTATGAGAGAACAATTCTCCAGTGCTGGAGATGATGCTGCTTTACACTTGAACAATTTTGTTGAACTTTGTGATATGCAAAAGTACCAAGAAATAGATGGTAATATTGTTAAGCTTAAGCTTTTTCCTTTCTCTTTGAGAGGAGGAGCTAAAATTTGGTTTCAGTCTTTGCCTAGAAATAGCATAGATTCACGGGACAAGTGCAAAGATGCTTTTATCGGAAAATACTATGCACCTGCTAAAATTATCCAACTTAGAAGTAACATCATGAATTTTAAACAATTGGATAATGAACACGTTGCCCAAGCTTGGGAACGTATGAAATCTCTTATCAAAAACTGCCCTACTCACGGTTTGACTACTTGGATGGTTATCCAAAGTTTTTATGCAGGCTTGAACTTTACCTCGCGGAACTTGTTAGACTCGACCGCGGGAGGAACTTTTATGTCAACTACACTTGGTGCTGCCACAAAGCTTCTCGATGAGGTGATGACCAACTATTCCCAATGGCACACCGAACGCGCTCCAACAGGTAGGAAGGTAAACTCTGTCTAGGAGATTTCCTCCCTTAATGAAAAAGTTGACTTGATCATGTCTCTACTTTTGAAGCAATCTACTGTTGATCCTCGTGATGTTCCTTTAAATTCTTTGATTGCTCAAGAACAAGTAGATGTTAACTTTATCTCTAGAAACAATTTTAACAACAATGCTTATAGGAGTAACTTTGGTAACAATTCTAGACTGTTCCCCTCTAACTCTTATGGGAACAACAATGCTTATCCTAGTACCAAGAACTCCAATACTGAACTAGAGACTATGCTTAGAGATTTCATCACTACCCAAAAAGCCTTTAATAAGAATGTAGAAGAGAAACTACATAAACTAGATGATCTTTCTTTTAAGGTAGACCACTTAGCCAATGAGTTAAAATTGCTAAAAATTGAAACTTCTCCACTTAAGGAGAGGGAATTCATCCCTATTAATGCTACTCAAGTGCAAATTAATGAAAACATTAGGATGATGGCTAAGCTTAAAGAAAGATGGGCTAGAGAAAGGGAGGAAGAGGAAAGAATTAAGAGCCTTCCTACCCACCACACTGTTGCTACTATCCAAGTTATTGAGGATGTTCACACTCTTAGCACCCAATGTACTCCTGGTCCCAATGGACCTATTAATGGTGATGCTATAGAAACTACCAAATAGGTGAGCCTTAAGGACACCACTACCACTTTACTTGATGCTCGTGACCTTGATTTTGATAATTGCACTCTTACAGAAGTTATTGATTTCCTTCACAAGATGTCTAGAGATCCCCGCACTAGCACGCTTAACCTTGCCTTCACAGAGCATATCACTAATGCTCTCATCAAAGCTAGGGAGGAGAAACTTAGAGTAGAAGCCTCCATACCTAGAAAGCTAGAAGATGGTTGGGATCCTATGATAAAAAATTATTTGAATGACTTCTCTTGTTATGCATTATGTGATGTTGGTGCTAGTACCTCTGTTATGCCCAAAAGGATATATGATATGCTTAAATTGAAACCTTATGATTCTTGTTCTTTTGGTGTTCGTCTCGTTGATTCTTCCATAAAGAAACCTTTGGGGAGGATCGACGATGTTCTTATTGTTGTCAATGATAATTATGTGCCCGTTGATTTTACTATTATGGATATTGAATGTGATCCTTCATGTCCAATTATTTTGGGACGTCCCTTTTTGCGCACCGTTGGTGCTGTCATTGACATGAAAGAGGGTAATATAAAATTTCAGTTTCCTCTCAAGAAAGGGATGGAACACTTCCCTCGTAAGAAGGTCAAGTTACCTTTTGAGTCCGTTGTACGGGCTAGCTATTCTTTTACTCTTGATAAAACTTGATCTATGCATTATGCTTAGCTTAAAGGCATAAAAGAAAGCGCTTTTGGGAGGCAGCCCACATGAATAAATTTTTTGCTTTTGTTGTGTCTTGATGTTGTTTACTGCTGTAGCATCATCATTGTATCTTTGCTTTTCATATTTGTGCCAAGTATAGCCTCTGATTGCTAGAAAGTTCAAAAGTTGTGAGGTGCTGTCCAGGAAACAGATTCTGTCTTTGGATAGAAAAATTCGTATAAAATCACCAAATCATCTTTTTGGTCTGAATTTTTTCGAAAGCGTTCTCTATATAATTGTCTTTCGTGCGTCAGTTCTGAGTTTTTTGATTTGAGTTGCAGAAGTATCCCGAACAGGTCAATTACTGCCTGCTGTTCTGTTTTTCACAGATTCTGTCCTGTTTTGCCTTACCTTCACTTTGCAAATTAAGAACTTGCTTTTTCTTTGCAAAAACATTTTGGCAATCTTGAGAAACAGTAGAACTTCAAGAATATCCTTATTTCCAGCAAGGTATAATTATTTTATTAAGGGTACTAACCTCGCTAATCAGATTATGATGAGTTATGTATGAAGGGAGTTTTCAAGTGTGCGAGGGAAGATGATAAAAAGATTCAGGAGTGTCAAGCGCTCAAGCTTGGGGATGCCCCCGTGCACCCCCAAGAAATATTCAAGGAGACTCAAGCGTCTAAGCTTGGGGATGCCCCCGTGCATCCCCTTCTCCATCAACATTATCAGTTCGTCTTTCGTTTCGCTATATTTTTATCACTTCATGTGTTATGTGCTATGCTTGGAGCGTCTTGCTTTTAGTTTTCCTTTTAGTTTTTCATAACGAGTCGGAACCCAGCATTCCTTTATGTGGGAGAGAAACACGCTCCACCTCTACCTAGAACATTACATAGAATTTTCATGTCTATCTATGTTGTGTGTGTTCTTTGTCTTTTAAATAGCTACTATCGTGCTTTGCTCTTAGTATTCATGCTTATCTTTTCAAGAGCTTTTATTTAGTTGGTTGCTTGAACTCTCTTTAATTACCATGCTCACCTTATTAAGAGAGTTTGCTTCCGTTGCATGGGTTAATGTGTCTATGATAAAGATGCTACTTTCATGATGGTTCTTAGTAGTTCAGGTTTTCTTATGGTTAATCTCAAATAGCTGGGGGGTCCCAATGTGTTATTGGAGTACCAACTTGGTTTGTTTGCCTATGATGTGGTATGGTTTAGTAATATCTTCCTTAGATAATTTATTTTGATTGACTTGGCGTATGCTCACGCATATTCAAGACTGTAAAGAAAGTCTGTCAAGCCTTGATGATCTTTTATTTCTGAGTAGCGATATAACTACCATGCCTGATTCAATATTGCTTTGTTGCTCTGCATGATTATGACCGTCATTGCTCTCTTAGTTGGTCGCTCCCAGTCTTTTGCTAACCTCCACCTGCACTAAGCAAATTAACCATGCAATACATAGCTCATGGGAAAGTAGCCAAAAAACTATTGTGGTAAAGAATATGTTGCCTATGTATCTTATTTCTTATGAGTTGCTTGCTGAGCGGTAACCATGTTTCTGGGGACGCCATCAACTGTTACACTTTTGTTGAATATCATGTGAGTTGCTATGCATGTTCGTCTTGTCTGAAGTAAGGGTGATTTACCGTGGGTTGAATTAATATGCATATTGTTAGAGAAGAACATTGGGCCGCCAACCAAAGCCATGCATCATGGTGGAAGTTTTAGCTTGGACCTTAATCCTCAATCTCTTATGAGAATATGCTTATGCATTAAAGAGGAGTCCATCATCTATTTTCTATGTTGTCCCGGTATGGATGCCCTCAAGTTGAGATCTATCAAAAACGAGAAATCAAAAGCGATCTATCTCCTTGGACCTTTGTACAGGTGGCATAGAGGTACCCCTTTGTGACACTTGGTTAAAACATATGCAATGCAATGATAACCCATGGGGATCCGAGCTAATTAGGACAAGGAGCGAGCACTATTGGTATTCGATGCATGAGGCTTGCAACTTATAAGATGTTTTATGCATGACACATATGAAGTACTACTACCGTTGACACAATTGTTTCCATGTTTCCAAAATAAAAAGCTCTAGCACTTCAAGCACCAACTACTGAGAGCATGATTGCCATTCTGAGTGTAATGTGCATTGTCCCAAAGTAGCATTGTCTTTTGCATGATTGTGATATCGTTTATTCTGAAATGATTGTATCTAGTCATCACTTAAACCTTGAAGGTGCCCCTGCACTTATGTTTTGCATCACTAAAGGGGGCAAGCTAGATATCACTTGATCATATTTCACATCATGTTCATTGCAAATCTTTTTGATGTTTCAGTTTCATGTTGTAAAACTTTCAGTCATTTGTGATTTTTTCTTGAGACAACTTAATTACTTTAGAATCATTGTCTCAGTAAGCTTTTGTCATATGACTAAGAGAAAATCCTATATGGTTAATAGCATGTCACCACAGAAATTATTCTTGTTATCATTTACCTACTCGAGGACGAGCAGGAATTAAGCTTGGGGATGTTGATACGTCCAAAACGTATCTATAATTTCTGCTTGCTCCATGCCACTTTTGGGTGATATTGCTATGATATTCATACACTTCCATACACTTTTGATCATATTTGGACTAACTTACTAATCCAGTGCACCCCAGTGCCAGTTTCTGTTTTCGGCTGTTTTTGTATTTCAGGTTTTCACGTTTCGAGAACTGCCCAGAAAAATCCAGAAAAATTATATAAAAAATCAGCGATACGGAAACAACACTGCGTCCGAAGGGCAACCTGGGGGGGGGGGGCACAGGGGCTCCAGGTGCCCTGTGGGCGCGCCCCCCCTGGGCCGCGCCGGGGGGCGCCTCGGCCCCCCGAGGACCCCCCGGTGCCCTACTTTGGCATATATTTAAAGGACTCTCCGAAACCCTCAGAACATGACTTCTTTTCGCGATCCCATCTCTGTTCCGCCGCCGCCGCCGCTTCCAAGATCGGGAGCACCAGGAGAACTCTTCCCGGCACCCTGCCGGAGGGGAGGATCACCACCGGGAGCTTCTCCACCACCATGGACGCCTCCCGGATGACTCGTGAGTAGTCTCCCTTGGACCATGAGTCCATGACCAGTAGCTATGTGATGTTCTCCTCCCGTTCTTGTGCTTCACTAATTAGTCCTCGTGAGCTGCCCTACATGATCGAGGCACCTATGTAATCCTTATGCTGTTGCTATGTTGAGTTTGCTGGGATCCGATGGATTATGAGATTATGTTCAGATTGATCTTGAGTAATATATTTGATTCACCTCTTTTATATTTTAGTTCATAAGTAATTCTTGCATGTTCTCCGTTGTTATTTATTGCTTTGGCCGAGTAATAGTTAGTGACTCCAAGAGGGAACGTTATGCTCGATTGTGGGTTCATGCCCCTCGATGACTAGCTTGAGTGACAGAAACATGAGTCTAGGGGATGTGCTGTTGCCACAAGGGGGAAAACAACGGTGCTTGTGCCCGCGGGTGCAAGGATTGTTTACTTTACGCAAAGTTCTTTTAATGCAGTTGTCTGTTGCATTGAGTTTACACTATGGGTGGGACTCGCAACTTAATACCAGCGAGATGTTCTGGATAGATATCTCAAGGTGGATGATTAGTAGTAGATATTGATGGATTTCGGTCTACTTACTTTGGCGTACCGCCCATGCTTTGAACCTCAACCTTTCTTGCAATGTAGTCACCATTGGTTTGCGTTCGTGGTCCTGTCAATTGCCCAGCTGTAATTTGTTACCTCACATAGCTGTTTTATCATCTTTTGGGAGAGAGACATCACTAGTGAACATCATGAGACTCCGGTCCATATTACCATCATTGATCACATACACTATTTACTTTCCCGCTATTTTACTTACTATTGCAAAACACTATCTATCACTACTATCATATTGCTTTTAACCCTTTGTGAACTACAAGGCCAGAGAGATTGACAACCTCTCTGTACTCGTTGGGAGCAAAGTTATTTGTATCTGTGTGCAGGTCCACGTTGATTGCTAATTGCGCCGTTAGCTGTTGACACCTACCTGTTGAACCTAGGAGTCTCTGGGGATTCGATCCTTGGCATCTTTGCTAAGGGAAAACACTTCTACTTACTGCATCTTACACCTTCCACTTGGGGTAACCAACGAGGGGTTCGAGGACCATCACATCCAAGCTCAAAATATATAAGTGAAGCACACGAAGCATTCTATAAAGCTATACTCAAAAGATTTAAGTGAAGCACAAAGAGCATTCTATAAAGTCATACTCAAAAGATTTAAGTGAAGCACAAAGAGCATTCTATAAATCCATGAAGTACTATCTCATACTAGCATGGTGCATAAAAGGAAAAGAAAGTAAAAATAACTCAAAAGACACATATCATGTGAACAAAACAAAAACCGTGGTATACCGATAATTGTTGAGGAATAAAGTTGGGATGCCAACTGGGGCATCCCCAAGCTTAGATGCTTTGAGTATCCTTGAAATATTTACTTGGGGTGCCTTGGGCATCCCCAAGCTTGAACTCTTTCCTCTCCTTATTCTTCACATATCGATAACTCCTCAATCTTCAAACACTTCATCCACACAAAACTTAACAAAAACCTTGTGAGATCCGTTAGTATAATAAAGCAAATCACTACTTTTAGGTACTTTCGTAAACTCATTCCAATTTCATATTAGCATTATATATACTGTATTCCAACTTCACCATGGTTCATACCCCCCGATACAACCCATATATTCATCAAAATAAGCTAACAACACAAAGAAAACAGAATCTATCAAAAACAGGACAATCTGTAGCAATATAGAAACTTAGTATAGTTATGTAACTCTAAAAATTCTGAAACAATAGGACAAAATAAACAGTTTGTATAGAAGTACTGTGTAAAAATTTCAGAAACTTTTGATGTTCCAGTAAAAAATGTAAATTCACGCACTACAACCAAAGTTTCTGTTTTTGCACTACACATAGCAAACAAGCAATCTAATCATCCTAAAACCAAAACTTGGCACATTATTTTTATAATACAATGGATATATACAAGGGTATAATTATTTTTGTTGAAAATTTTCTGCAATTCTAGATTTGCAAAGTTTCCATGGGCATGAACAAAGTTCAAGGAGCTCCCCCACTTCAACGGTGCTCGTCCTTCTTACTTTCAATTTTTTTTGAAAATTTTTTTAGGCAAATGAGGCAAGTAATATTTTTGGTATTTTCATTCTTTTAATTTATTTGTTTGTTTCACCCACAACTAAAGAAAACAAAAAGGGAAAAGAAAAGCTACTTAGTGAAGATTGCAAACAAGCACACACTAAAATATCAACCCCACGCTATTGCTCCCCGGCAACGGCGCCAGAAAAGAGCTTGATAATCTCCAAGTGCAAGGAATCATCGTAGCAATTTCCAAAGGTGGAAGTTATAAGTATGGAGTGTCGAATCCACAAGGAGCTAAAGGTAAGATCAATATTCTTTCAAGTCCTATCTTCCACTGATACGACTCTACGTACACCCAATGTTTGCTTCCATCTAGAAAGGAGAAATAAAACTACGTTGTGGGTATGTAGAAGATAACTTTGCATGATATCGAAGAACTAAAATATAAAAATAGGTGTTGCTAATATAAAGTTATAATATATTAATATATTATAAATAGCGAGTGTGGAATAATGATGGATCGGTGTGCGGAATTGTCCTAGGCAATTGCTAACAAGATCGGTAGTCGTCATTGCAATTTCATATGAGGGAGAGGCATAAGCTAACATACTTTCTCTTCTTGGATCATAGGCACTTATGATTGGAACTCTAGAAAGCATCCACAACTACTAAAGATCATTAAGGTAAAACCCAACCATAGCATTAAAGTACCAAGTCCCCTTTATCCCATATGCAACAACCCCCTTACTCGGGTTTAAGCTTATGTCACTGTAGCAACCCACTATAATCAAATCATGAACATATTGCAACACCCTACAGCGGGAATCCTTCATGTGTGCGCGGCACGGAAGGCACTATAGGACAGCACCAAAATAAAACATACAACTCAAACCAATCTAGATCATCAATCAACCCAAAAGACTAGGGAAATCTACTCAAAACATCATAGGATGGCAACACATCGTTGGATCATAATATGTGGCATAAAGCACCATGTTCAAGTAGGGGATTACAGCGGGGGGCGGGAGAGTGGACCGCGTAAAAGAGATGAGGATGGTGATGATTATGGTGATGTTGATGAAGACGATCACTGCGGTGATGGTTCCCCCGATGGCACTCCGGCGCCATCGAGAGAGAGGGGGAGAGGTCGCCCCTTGTGCTTCCTCCTCCATGGCCTCCCCCCTAGATGGGGAGAGGTTCTCCCTCTGGTCCTTGGCCTCCATGACGATGATGTCCCCCTCCGAGATCCTCCTCCATGGCCTCCGGTGATGATGGCCCCCTTCGGTAGGGTGCTAGAGAGGGCCTAGATTGGTTTTTCGTGGCTATAGAGGCTTACGGCGGTGGAACTCCCAATGAAGGTTTCTCTCCGGGGGTTTCTATATTTATAGGAATTTTTGGCATTCGTTTCACGTTAAGGGGGTCCACGAGGCATCGACAAGGTAGGAGCACCCTCCCGGGGGGTAGGACGCGTCCCCTACCTTGTCGTCGCCTCGGGACTCTTCTGGCCCAACTCTTTTGCTTCGGGGGTCTCTTTTGGTCCATAAAAATTCACCGTTAATTTTTAGCCCATTCCAAGAACTTTTATTTCTGCACAAAAAACGACACCATGGTAGTTCTGCTGAAAACGGCGTCAGTCCGGGTTAGTTCTAATCAAATCATACCAAAATCATGTAAAATTGTTGTAAACATGCCATGAATACTTCATAAATTATAGATACAATATACAAAGGGGGTCAGGGGCGTCCCGCTGGGCTGGATCCACCATTGTCCTCATATCAGAAAGAGAAGAAGAGAGACGTACACACGCGCTCCTCCTCGGCCACCGCCTCGCCACGCCTCGTGATGACCCGCCACGGGTTGCGGGAATGAGCGGAGCCGTTGTCCCCACCTATTTGAGTCTTTTACGAGAGAGGGATGATAAGGTTTTTGGGGAGCGCTCTACGCGATTACCGACCTCTTCATCACGGGCAACAACGACGGCTTTTTCGATGACATGGGCGACAACACCAACCCCAACCCTAATACTATTAACGCATGTCAGTACATATTCATGTTCTTTCTGTTCGAGATCCTGCTAGAGTTTCTTCTTCTAGTATTTGTTCTAGATATGTTATGTTCTAGTTCACATATGCAGATGCTATTTGCCTTCTCTCTGTTAAATTGCATGACTTGTTTCATCTCTGCTATAATAGTCATGTTGTATCTACTATTTTTGTGGATTAAATCATACGGTAAATTGCTCATATTTCCAACAATCCAAAAATCTTATAATAGGCAATTTACCCCGAGTGGTTTTGCTGCATCCACGAGGCCTCCTATGTTTGAAGGTGTGCACTATAAGAGGTGGCGTGCGAAAGCAGTTGTGGCACCCCGGCTCAGAGCAACCGGTTTACCTTGCATTGCCAGCCCAGAGATCATGTCTTCTAGCAACACACAAGATCTTGGTACAGAAAGATAACCGCTTTATGATCTCTTGCGATACATGGGTATGTTAATACATGAGTTAACGAGGCCAAGCGGCACACACGGTGCTGCTGCACATATGTACATTATTTAGTAGACATGTTGGGGCCTCGACGATAGCTACTCGGCAAATGGAACAACAACGTAGAAGGATTCCATCTCACAGGGACACTGATGTGGGCACGGCCGAGACTGCGATGCAGGATGCAACTCTGGTACGACCTCTCCTGAAAGTGGCATGACACACCAGGTGGGTACTTTGAATGTACTCGCAATCTCACAACAAACAATACAACATTGACAAACAATAACATGATATTTATGCAAGTTAAATGCAAGAACATGACATGCTACTCATGAGGTGAATGTTGGTAACGTAGTAATAATTCAAAAAAAATCCTATGTGTCACCAAGATAAATCTAGGAGATGCTAGCAACGAGAGAGAGGGAGTGCATCTTCATACCCTTGAAGATCGCTAAGAGGAAGCGTTGCAAAGAACGTAGTTGACAGAGTCGTACTCGCGGCAATTCAAATCATGGAAGATCCGATCTAGCACCAAACGGACGGCGCCTCCACGTTCAAGACACGTATAGCCCGTGAACGTCTCCTCCTTCTTGATCCAGCAAGGGGGGAGGATAAGTTTAGGGAGAACTCCGGCAACACGATGGCGTGGTGGCGGTGGAGCTCGTGGTTCTCTGGCAGAGCTTCGCCATGCTCAACGGAGGAGGAGGAGGTGTAGGAAAGGGGAGGGCTGCACCAGGGGCTGAGGTATGGCCGCCCTCCCACCCCCCTCTATTTATAGGGTGAAGGGTAGAGGGGGTCAGCCCCCTAGATGCATTTAGAGGGGGGGCAAAGGGGGTGCTTGCCCCCCAAGTTGGTGGGGGCGCCCCCACCCCTAGGGTTTTAACCCTAGGTGCCTTAGCACCCTTGGGGGCGCACCAGCCCACCAGGGGGCTGGTTCCCACCCATATTCAGCCCACTTGGTCCCCCGGGGCAGGTGGCCCCTCCCGGTGTACCCCCGGAACCCTTTCGGTGGTCCCGGTACAATACCAATAACCCTCGAAACCTTTCCGGTGACTGAAACTGAACTTCCCATGTATAAATCGTCACCTCCGGACCATTTCGGAACTCCTCAAGACGTCCGGGATCTCATCCGAGACTCTGAACAACTTTCGATAACCACATACAATTCCCATTACAACTCTAGCGTCACCGAATCTTAACTGTGTAGACCCTACGGGTCCGGGAACCATGCAGACATGACCGAGACACCTCTCCGACCAATAACCAATAGTGGGATCTGGATACCCATATTGGCTCCCACATGTTCCATGATGATCTCATTGGATGAACCACAATGTTGGGGATTCAATCAATCCCGTATACAATTCACTTTGTCCATCGCTATGTTACTTGCCCGAGATTCGATCGTCGGTATCCCCATACCTTGTTCAATCTCGTTACCAGCAAGTCTCTTTACTCATTCGTAACACATGATCCCGTGACTAAATCGTTAGTCACATTGAGCTCATTGTGATAATGCATTACTGAGTGGGCTCAGAGATACCTCTTCGTCATACGGATTGACAAATCCGAGTCTCGATTCGTGCCAACCCAACAGACACTTTTGGAGATACCTGTAGTGCACCTTTATAGTCACCCAGTTACGTTGTGATGTTTGATACACCCAAAGCATTCCTACGGTATCTGGGAGTTGCACAATCTCATGGTCTAAGGAAATGATACTTGACATTAGAAAAGCTCTAGCAAACGAACTACATGATCTGCTGCTATGCTTAGGATTGGGTCTTGTCCATCACATCATTCTCCTAATGATGTGATCCTGTTATCAACGACAACCAATGTCCATGGTTAGGAAACCACAACCATCTATTGATCAATGAGCTAGTCAACTAGAGGCTCACTAGGGACATGTTGTGGTCTATGTATTCACACATGTATTAAGGTTTCCGGTTAATACAATTACAACATGAACAATAGACAATTATCATGAACAAGAAAATATAATAATAACCATTTTTATTATTGCCTCTAGGGCATATTTCCAACAGTCTCCCACTTGCACTAGTTTCAATAATCTAGTTACATTGTGATGAATCGAACACCCATAGAGTTCTGGTGCTGATCATGTTTTGCTCGTGGAAGAGGTTTAGTCAATGGATCCGCGACATTCAGATCCGCATGTACTTCACAAATATCTATGTCTCCATCTTGAATATAACCACGAATGGAGTTGAAGCGATGCTTGATGTGCTTGGTCTTCTTGTGAAACCTGGGCTCCTTAGCAATGGTAATAGCTCCAGTGTTGTCACAGAAGAGAGTCATCGGGCCCGACGCATTGGAAATCACTCCTAGTTCGGTGATTAACTCCTTCATCCAGATTCCTTCATGCACTGCTTCTGAAGCAGCTGTGTACTCCGCTTCACATGTAGATGCCGCCACGACGCTTTGCTTGCAACTGCACCAGCTAACTGCCCCACCATTCAAAATATACATGTATCTGGTATGTGACTTGGAGTCATCCGGATTTGTGTCGAAGCTAGCATCGACGTAACCCTTTACGACGAGCTCTTCGGCACCTCCATAAACGAGAAACATATCCTTATTCATTTTTAGGTACTTCAGGATATTCTTAACCGCTGTCCAGTGTTCCATTCCGGGATCACTTTGGTACCTTCCTACCAAACTTATGGCAAGGTTCACATCAGGTCTGATGCACAGCATGTCATACAAATTAGAGCCTATGGCTAAGGCATACGGGATGACACTCATCTTTTCCCTATCTTCTACCGAGGTCGGGCATTGAGTTGCGCTCAATCTCACACCTTGCAATACAGGCAAGAATATCTTCTTGGACTGATCCATATTGAACTTCTTCAATATCTTGTCAAGGTATGTGCTTTGTGAAAGACCAATGAGGCGTCTCGATCTATTTTTATAGATCTTGATGCCTAATATGTAAACAGGTTCTCCAACGTCCTTCATTGAAAAATACTTATTCAAATAGGCCGTTACGATGTCCAAAAGTTATATTTCAATTCCCATCAACAATATGCCATCCACATACAATATGAGAAATGCTACAGAGCTCCCACCCACTTTCTTGTAAATACAGGCTTCTCCACAAGTCTGTATAAACCCAAATGCTTTGATCACTTCATCAAAGCGAATGTTCCAACTCGGAGATGCTTGCACCAGCCCATAGATGGAGCGCTAGAACTTGCGTACCTTGTCAGCATTCTTAGGATTGACAAAACCTTCCGGCTGCATCGTATACAATTCTTCCTTAAGGAAACCATTAAGGAATGCCGTTTTGACGTCCATTTGCCTGATCTCATAATCATAAAATGCGGCAATTGCTAACATGATTCAGACGGACTTCAGCATTGCTATGGGTGAGAAACTCTCATCGTAGTCAACTCCTTGAACTTGTCGATAACCCTTAGCGACAAGCCGAGCCTTATAGACAGTCACATTACCATCCACATTAGTCTTCTTCTTAAAGATCCACTTATTTTCTATGGCTTGCCGTTCATCGGGCAAGTCCACCAAAGTCTATACTTTGTTCTCATACATGGATCCTATCTTGAATTTCATGGATTCAAGCCATTTGTTGGAATCTGGGCCCGCCATCGCTTATTCATAGTTCGAAGGTTCACCGTTGTCTAACAACATGATTTCCAAGACAGGGTTGCCGTACCACTCTGGTGCGGAATGTGTCCTCGTGGACCTAAGAAGTTCAGTAGCAACTTGATCCGAAGTTTCATGATCATCATCATTAACTCCCTCTCTATTCGGTGCAGGCACCACAGAAACATCTTCGCGTGGTGCGCTACTCTCCGGTCAAGAGGGGGTACAATTACCTCATCAAGTTCTACTTTCCTCCCACTTACTTCTTTCAAGAGAAACTCTTTTTCCAGAAAGGATCCATTCTTGGCAACAAAGATCTTGTCGTCGGATCTGAGGTAGAAGGTATACCCAATAGTTTCCTTAGGGTATCCTATGAATACGCACTTTTCTGATTTGGGTTCGAGCTTTTCAGGTTGAAGTTTCTTGACATAAGCATCGCATCCCCAAACTTTTAGAAACGACAACTTAGGTTTCTTCCCAAACCATAATTCATATGGTGTCGTCTCAACAGATTTAGACGGTGCCCTATTTAAAGTGCATGTGGCAGTCTCTAAAGAATAACCCCAAAATGATAGCAGTAGATCGGTAAGAGACATCATAGATCTCACCATATCCAATAGCGTGCGATTACAACGTTCGGACACACCATTACGCTCAGGTGTTCCAGGCGGCGTGAGTTGTGAAAAAATTCCACACTTCCTTAAGTGTGTGCCAAACTCGTGACTCAAATATTCTCCTCCGCGATCAGATCGTAAGAACTTTATTTTCCTATCACGTTGATTCTCTACCTCGCTCTGAAATTCCTTGAACTTTTCAAAGGTCTCAGACTTGTGTTTCATTAAGTAGACATACCCATATCTACTTAAGTCATCAGTGAGGCTGAGAACATAATGATAGCCACCGTGAGACTCAACACTCATTGGACCGCGTACATCAGTATGTATTATTTCCAACAAGTTGGTTGCTCGCTCCATTGTTTCGAAGGACGAAGCCTTGGTCATCTTGCCCAGGAGGCATGGTTCGCACGTGTCAAATGATTCATAATCAAGAGACTCCAAAAATCCATCTGCATGGAGTTTCTTCATGCGTTTGACACTAATATGACCAAGGTAGCAGTGCCACAAGTATGTGGGACTATCATTAACAACCTTACATTTTTGGCATTCACTATGAATATGTGTAACATCACGTTCGAGAGTCAATAAAAATAAACCATTGACCAGCGGGGCATGACCATAAAACATGTCTCTCATACGAATAGAACAACCATTATTCTCGGATTTAAATGAGTAGCCATCTCACATCAAACGAGATCCAGATACAATGTTCATGCTCAAAGCTGGTACTAAATAACAATGATTGAGGTTTAAAACTAACCCCAAAGGTAGGTGTAGAGGTAGCGGGCCGACGGTGATCACATCGACCTTGGAACCATTCCCGACTCACATCGTCACCTCGTCCTTCACCAGTCTCCGCTTATTCCGCAACTCCTGTTTTGAGTTACAAATGTGAGCAACCATACCGGTATCAGATACCCAGGAGCTACTACGAGCGCTGGTAAGGTACACATCAATAACATGTATATGATATATACCTTTGACGTTGCCGACCTTCTTATCCGCTAAGTACTTGGGGCAGTTCCGCTTTCAGTGACCATTTCCCTTGTAATAAAAGCACCCAGTCTCAGCCTTGGGTCCATTCTTTGGCTTCTTCCTGGCATCTGACTTATCGGGCGCGGCAACTCCCTTGCCGTCCTTCTTGAAGTTCTTCTTACCCTTGCCTTTCTTGAACTTAGTGGCCTTATTCACCATCAACACTTGATGTTCCTTTTCTATCTCCACCTCCGCTGATTTCAGCATCAAATATAACTCAGGAATGGACTTCTCCATCCCTTGCATATTGAAGTTCACCACAAAGCTCTTGTAGCTAGGTGGAAGCGACTGGAGGATTCTGTCGATGACCGAGTCATCTGGAAGATTAACTCCCAGCTAAGACAAGCGGTTGTGCAACCCACATTTTGAGTATATGCTCGCTGACAGAACCGTTTCCCTCCATCTTACAACTGAAGAACTTCTCGGATACTTCATATCTCTCGACCCGGGAGTGAGCTTGGAAAACCATTCTCAGCTCTTGGAACATCTCATATGCTGTGTGTTGCTCAAAACGCTTTTGGAGCCCCGGTTCTAAGCTATAAAGCATGTCGCACTGAACCAGGGAGTAATCATCACTACATGACTGCCAGATTTTCATAATGTTTTGAGTTGCTGGGAAAATGGGTGCGTCACCTAGCGGTACTTCAAGGACATATGCTTTCTTGGAAGATATGATGATGATCCTCAAGTTACGGACCGAGTCAGTATAGTTGCTTCCATCGTCTTTCAGCTTGGTTTTCTCTAGGAACGCGTTGAAGTTGAGGGCGTCATTAGCGTGGGCCATTGGATCTGCAAGATAGATTGTAAAGACAATTTTATACTAAGTTCATGATAATTAAGTTCATCTAATTAAATTATTTAATGAACTCCCACTCAGATAGACACCCCTCTAGTCATCTAAGTGATACATGATCCAAATCAACTAGGCCGTGTCCGATCATCACGTGAGATGGACTAGTCATCAATGGTGAACATCTCCATGTTGATCGCATCTACTATACGACTCATGTTCGACGTTTCGGTCTCTCTTGTTCCGAGTCCATGTATGTACATGCTAGGCTCGTCAAGTCAACCTAAGTGTTTCACATGTGTAAATCTGGCTTACACCTATTGTATGCGAACGTTAGAATCTATCACACCCGATCATCACGTGGTGCTTCGAAACAACGAACCTTCGCAACGGTGCACACTTAGGGGGAACACATTTCTCGAAATTTTAGTGAGGGATCATCTTATTAATGCTACCGTTGTTCTAAGACAATAAGATGTAAACATGATAAACATCACATGCAAGTCATAAAGTTACATGATATGGCCAATATCATCTGCGCCTTTAATCTCCATCTTCGAGGCGCGGCATGATCACCATCGTCACCGGCATGACACCATGATCTCCATCATCATGATCTCCATCATCGTGTCTTCATGAAGTTGTCTCTCCAACTATTACTTCTACTACTATGGCTAATAATTAGCAATAAAGTAAAGTAATTACATGGTATTTTTTTATTGGCTCGCAGGTCATACTATAAATTAAGACAACTCATATGGCTCCTTCCGGTTGTCATACTCATCGACATGCAAGTCGTGATTCCTATTACAAGAACATGATCAATCTCATACATCACATATATAATTCATCACATCCTTTTGGCTATATCACATCACATAGCATACCCTGCAAAAACAAGTTAGACGTCCTCTAATAGTTGTTGCATGTTTTACGTGGCCGCTATGGGTTTCTAGCAAGAACGTTTCTTACCTACGCAAAAGCTACAACTGTGATATGCCAATTGATATTTACCCTTCATAAGGACCCTCTTCATCGAATCTGATCCGACTAAAGTGGGAGAGACAGGCACCCGCTAGCCACCTTATGCAACAAGTGCATGTCAGGCGGTGGAACCAGTCTCACGTAAGCGTTCGTGTAAAGTCGGTCCAGGCCGCTTCATCCCACAATTCCGCCGAATCAAGATAGGTCTAGTGACGACAAGCAAATTGACCAAATCATCACCCACAACTACTTGTGTTCTACTCGTGCATATAATCTACGCATAGACCTAGCTCATGATGCCACTGTTGGGTAACGTAGTAATATAATTAAAAAAAAATCCTACGTGTCACCAAGATCAATCTAGGAGATGCTAGCAACGAGAGAGAGGGAGTGCATCTTCATACCCTTGAAGATCGCTAAGCGGAAGCGTGGCAAAGAACGCGGTTGATGGAGTCGTACTTGCGGTGATTCAAATCGTGGAAGATCCGATCTAGCAGCGAACGGACGGCGCCTCCGCGTTCAACACAGGTACAGCCCGAGGACGTCTCCTTCTTCTTGATCCAGCAAGGGGGGAGGTGAAGTTGAGGGATAACTCCGGCAACATGACGGCGTGGTGGCGATGGAGCTCGTGGTTCATCGACAGAGCTTCGCCAAGCTCAACGGAGGAGGAGGAGGTGTAGGAGGGGGAGGGCTGCGCCAGGGGCTGAGGTATGGCGGCCCTCCCACCCCCTCTATTTATAGGGTGAAGGGGAGAGGGGGCGGCCCCCTAGATGCATCTAGAGGGGGGCAGCGACCAAGGGGGGATGCTTGCCCCCCAAGTTGGTGGGAGGCGCTCCCACCCCTAGGGTTTTAAACCTAGGCGCCTTGTGTGACGCCCGAAGACCGACGTCCCAGAAGATTCCAGAAGATTCCAGAAGATTCCAGATGTTCCAGGTTTCTCCCGTGTGTTTCTTTTGTCTTGTGTTATTTATTTTTGCATTGCATCATGTCATCATGCCATCAAGTCATATTTCTTTTGCATATCAACCTAAATAAATTGTGTGGACCTTCGGTCCATTTAAATCGAGGGAAGGATGACTTCTCTTTATAACATATCCTCCCAATATTTATGGAGCTATATTAATAAATATTCCATTGTTTGGAATTAACCGTAACACACTTGCAAATCCCCATGCCTATTCCATATCAAGTTTGACTTCAAAACCTTGCCAACAATTCTTATCCGTTGTATCGAGACTCCTCCTAAAGTCTAGACTCCTTTCAAACTCCTTAAGGCAAGCTGATTATTTAGTTTGCATGTCCCTATTTTTGTTGGAACTATTCTGTTGGGTTGGTTTTATTCCATAAAACCTTACAAAAATGTTCCATCTTTTATTTTCTGTTCATGACCTCCTTTCTTATTTTCTTTTGGACTCTCTCTATTTAATTTTTCTGCTAATAAAAATAGGGAGAGAGAGATGGCCTCCAGTCCCTCCAGCCGCAGTGGGCCTTCTCCTCCTCCCCACAAGCCTTCTGGCCACCTGGGCCCAGCCTTTTGGCCCAAAGCCGTGCGCCCTCGCTAACCCTAACTGTCCCAGTCGCTCGAACCCGCTCGTCCCCTGGCGTTTCCCTCAAGCCGCCGCCAGCTCGTCCCCTCGACCCGTTTTCCCCTCTCGCTCGACCCCAACTCCCCTCGCGCTCGATCTCCCATTTTCCTCGAACGCCGCCAGCCCCGAGTTCTCTCTCCCGCAGTGCGAGCCCGACCTCCTCCTCTGGTCGACGCCCGCTTCGCCAGACCGCGTCCCTCCTCGGCCAGGCGCATGCGCCCGCGCCACCGGCCCGCACCATCTCCTGCGCCAGGCCGCCCCAAGCCAGCGACGCCGCGGCCAGGCCCCGCCTCCTCGCCCCGGGCCTCTTCCTCGCCGCGACAGCGCGTCCTCCATGCTCCGGCCGTCGCCATGGCCGCCCCAAACCCATCCTCTTCTCCAGGAGCTGCGCGCCCGTCCGCCAGCCAGTCCGCAGACTCCTAGGTCGAGCCCGATGCGCCTCCAGCCCCGAGCGTCGGTCTCCCCTCGGCCTTCCTCCGCGCCGCGCCAGGAGCCAGGCCCTGCCTCGGCCGCCTCGCATCGCCAGCACCTGCGTCGCCGCCCTCCTCCGTTCTCCTCGTCCGGCGTCCGCGCCCCAAGGCAGCAGCCCGACGCGCCCCTCCATGTCCGGCGAAGTCCAAGGCTATCTGTTTTCGCCAAGTATCATCATGCGGATTTTGTGTTGTGTACCTCTACTGCCACCTACAACTCGCAAGACACCCGTGGGCGCCGAGTTCCCCTTCCGGATTCGTCAAGTTCGACTACACGATGAAATACCAAGTACCCCTTCATTTTTGTCAAGACCGGCAAGTACATCGACGCCCGAGTGACTACTTCCTCTTCGATGACAAGTACCTCGACGACGTGTACATCTACACCGAGATCGCACCGACGAACGTTTTGAAGCGCCAAGTACCACGACGACCCGAACATCTACGACTACGAACGCGAACAACTACCGTCATCGAGACCCTCAAGTACCTCTACGAACGGAACGACTACTCGTTGGCGACCTTGAGAACGGCTACTTCCTCTACGAACGGAACAACTACTTCCTCTTCGGAAATGTGAACCACTACTTCCTCTACGACCCGCGAGAACGACTTCTTCCACTACGTCCCTCAACGACCTCGAACCCCTCCGAGAACGAACGCTTCGAAGGTATAACCCCGAGACGATGACCCGTGTGATGTTGTGTTGTATGAGATGTTTCTTCCCTAGTGAGCACCATGCCCGTTTCGTCCTTTTTTCATGTTCCTCGGTTGCCTCGTCGCCGACTCGTGGGAACCCGGTGATGGGATCGCCCCACCTTTCATCTCGTTCGTCTCGCTCTCGCTCACGCCACCTTTCTTTTGCACCGGTCCCTCAACGAGTTACCGGAACCGAGATGTTGCGTTGCATCATTTTCAGATCGTTGCCGTGGCACCCTTTCTTTCCACCACGGTGACAAATTCTTCTTATCTCTTCATGTTCACTTTTAATAAAACTTGCATAAAACTTGATCATGTCATCCGCATCATGTTAACAACATTAAAATGTGTGAATTGTTGTTTGCTTAAAAATTGCTAAACATGCATATGGGGTTTTTCCGGAATTGTTGTTGTTATTTCCGGCCTCATTTAAATGCCTAAATCGGTAGTTTGTTTTTGCTTCACCTCTTGCCATGTTAACAAACATTTAATCTTGTCTTGTAAATAATGAGAGTCAATTAAATAATTATAAATGTGGTGTTTCGTCAATATGCAACTCGTTGCGTATTGAGCTCCACTTAAATTGTAGTTTTGTTTGTGCTCTTTGCCATGCCATGCATAATTAAACCGGACATGCATCATATTTGGATGTGCATCGTATGCCATGTTTAAGCTTGTGTGTTTACCGTGTTGCTTGTTTCTTTCCGGTTTGCTTCTCTTGATAGCTTCGGTTTCGTTCCGGAGTTGTGAGGATTCTCTCGTCTATGTTGCTCCGTCTACTTCATGGATCCGTTCTTCTCCCTTGTGGAATCCCAGGCAAGATGATCATACCCTTGGATACCTTTACTACCATTGCCATGCTTAGTTGTCTCGATGCTATCGTTACATGTCGCGCTACCTATCTTTTATGTCAGCCTCTCCTTGTTGCCATGAAACCTCTAACCTTTTGAAACCTTCCTAGCAAAACCATTGTATGGCTATGTTACCCGCTTGCTCAGCCCCTCTTATAGCATTGTTAGTTGCAGGTGAAGATGAAGATCGTTCCAGGAGGGAACTTGTTGTTGTTATATCACAATATCTATAATTATTATTTAACACACCTATATACTGGGCATGGGTGGAAGGCTTGGCCTTTTGCTCGGTGTTTTGTTCCACTCATGCCACCTTAGGCGCCGATAAACCGGCATTATGTTCCTTGATTTTGCGTTCCTTACACGATGGGTGGATGGGGGGCCCCTTGATAGTTCGACTTTGAATAAAACTCCTCCAGCAAGGCCCAACATTGGTTTTAATTTGCTCATAATAACAACTTGATTAATTAATTAAATTTGCATAGGGGGTCGCACCCTCGGGTTCTTAATTCTACATAGCAGGGGGGCCAGTGCTGATGGTGTTGGTCCCAAACTAGAGCCACTTGCGGTGCCACCCAGTTATCTGGGGTCTTCGGTTACTGTACGTAGCGCTCATCCGGACGTGGCCTGAGACAAGATGCGCGCGGCTACCATCAGGGTGTCGGCACGCCGGGAGGTCTTGCTGGACTTGTTTTACCATTGTCGAAATGTCTTGTGCTATCGGTATGCCGAGCCTGATCGGATTTCCCTAAGATAAGGAGTGATGATATTATATTTATCACTTCAGCTAATCGTGAGAGCTTGTGATGGGCTAAGTTGGGACACCCCTGCAGGGTTATGATCTTTCGAAAGCCGTGCCCGCGGTTATGTGGTAGATTGGAATTTGTTAATGTCCGGTTGTAGAAAACTTGACAGATGATCCGAAGTAAAACACACAACTGTGTGAGTAACCGTGACTGTCTCTTTTCAATTTGAGAAGAGAACACGGTGGGGTTATGTTTGATTCGTATGTAGTTTAGGATCTTTAGCGATCACTACTTGCGACCGTTTGCGTAGATGCTCATCTTATTCTGGTACTCTTAAGTTAGCCACCATATTATGCTTAGCCGCTGCTGCAACCTCACCACTTTACCTCTTCGTACCCATAAAGCTTTGCTAGTCTTGATACCCATGGTTATGGGATTGCTGAGTCCTCGTGGCTCATAGATACTACAACACCAGATGTAGGTTCAGTCGAGAATGATGCAGGAGCTGGTTCAGAGCTTCGCTGGGAGCTCGATGAAGAGAGTGGCCGTATGCTTGTGACGTTTTCGACGATCAGTAGTGGTTTCTACTAGGATTCGTTCCTGACCTGTGGCTTTATGTTGTTTTGGTATCTTTCTTTTGGATCTTCACCCGTAGTCGGGTTGTGATGTTTTGAATGATGTTATGCTTATGTAATGTATTGTGTGAAGTGGCGAGTGTAAGCCAACTATCTTCTTTTGCAATTTAATCCCTCTTTTACATGAGTCGTGCAAAGATACCAAACTTGCGATCATTCCAGAATGGGCTTATATCTTTAAGTCGTGCCTCGACACGTAGGAGATATAGTCCCATCCTGGGCATTACAAGTTGGTATCAGAGCCTTCTCCGACCTAGAAGCCCCCACTGATTGATCGAATCGTTGACGGTTGAGTCTAGGCACACACTTGAAAATGTTTTGAGTCCTATATATATATCAGAGAGTAGGATTTCTTTGCTCCTCATCTCTTTTCACTCTGGTGAGGACTCCTGACGATTACTCTTATCTCTTCTACTTTCGAAAATTGCACCAAATTTTTTTTAGGATCTCGCGAGTATTGTTTGGATTGTTTCGATGTCTTTGTGACGAGAACATTGTTCTCGATGCCTCCTGTCATTAGGGGTTGTGGCAGTGTCCCGGGGAGTTGAGCTCCGAGGTGTTGTCGTCACAAATCCATCGCGGGAGTACTAGAATACTTAAGATGGCCGACATCGAAAACTCTCCTATGCGGTTAGTGGCAAGATAATCCCGACATCACCCAGTACTGGGGAGGTAGTTCGGGAGTATTGCCATAGCTTGTATAGTAGATGCATTTCAAAGGTCCGAGGTAAACGGTTTCCGAGAACAACTGGTTATGTGTTGAAGGATGGATACAGCTGGATGTAGGATTAGAGTTGATTGCGCGGTGCTTCCCCTGTATCCCCAACACCTGATTGCATAACTGGAAACTTTCAGAAATTAATAGGTGGGTTCATCTAGTAGTTCTAGGCATTCTTCCAACGAGTGCATGATATGAAGTTCGGGGTTCTACATTGAGTGAAGTGGTTTTATGGGCTTGTTCTGATCGGGAGTTGCATCTTAAAGGGTCCTTGGCTATGCTGATCCGGGGATTGCAAAACCCTTTTGTAACACATTCCATGAGCTTTCAGCACGAAGATGTGGAATGAAGCTTCTATCTTGTATTTGTTCTATCTGATCCTTGTTCCTTTTTATTTATCTTTTGTTCTCCCTAGTCTCTTCTCGTCAAGCTGATGTACGTGCGTAATTCATTCGTTCAATTCTCTGTTCGGATAGATAGGTTGCAACATAATCTTCTTCATCAACATATCGATCCGTTGTTTTGATTCTGGTATTCGAGTTGCTTCGATGTCAAATGTTGATTCCATACCTTTCCTAATCGGTGTTCTCATATTTCTATGAGAGTGCTAATCCTTCTTGATCATCAAGATGGTCATGTTAATTCTTTTCAACCGGTGTGCCTTCTCTTCAAGTTATTCCATACGGACGCCGTTGAGAAATCTGACGATTTGTCTGTTTCATTCATCCCAAGTTGTCTTTGTTTTCCCCACCCTCCCACCCTTCTTCTTCTCAGAGCAAGAAATTCTCTATTGAAGTATCCATTTTATTCATGTGAGGTTTCTTCATTCTTTTTCCTTCAATGTTCTTATCCGGTGATTCTCAGGAAGATGCTCAAGAGCTTCTAGTTCATCATTCTTTTGTTTTCATAATTCTACCGGTGGAGGTAATTCAAGATTTCGGTGTTGATCTTATCATTTTCCTCATTTCACAATGTTTTCTTATTCCGGTGCACCAATTAATCATTCTCCTCTTGCTATTCATATCCGGAGTGCTCAAGATTCATAATTCCATTCTTAATCAGTTCAAGCTATTTTTTGAGGATTGTTATCTTATTCAAGCCATTTAATTCAACCGGTGCAATATCTCTTAAGAAATCTTTTTCAACGGTGATTTCTTTAGTGGGCCCTAACCCACAGGTCTTTTTCCAGGATC
Organism: Secale cereale; assembly: GCA_902687465.1. Lineage (NCBI taxonomy): Eukaryota > Viridiplantae > Streptophyta > Magnoliopsida > Poales > Poaceae > Secale > Secale cereale. The sequence continues at coordinate 190,659,035 of LR738715.1, read as the reverse complement.
TTACCTGACTCTTCTAATTTTTCTGGAGTTATACTCAAATTCTTTTCATAGTGTGACATAAGAATGATTCCCATCAGTCACATGCCTTCTCCAAGATCGCTTTCAAATTCTTTTCATCGTTGTTTCAACCTTTTAATTCTTCATTCCGGAGTGCTCAACAATTCTTAATGGCATTTCTCGTCTTCATTTTCAACATTTGAAGACCGGAGAAGTGTTTCTCTTAAATTTTGGCCCGTTCTTTTGAAGATTCGTGGTTCTAGCTTCATGCCATCCTCATTATTGTTCAGATTGTGAGGAATTCTTTTATACCCATCCGAAGCATTTCTTGAATTCTTTTCTTTGTGTTCCTCCGAAGGCCATCATTCAGAAGATTTCTTCGTTCTCAGTTTTCAACTTTGCCCTCCAAATATTATTCATCGATGTCTCTTCGTTCGTCTCCATATTCTTACGGCGGTTCATTCAAGATTTCTCTTTCGTTGTTATCGTATTAATTCATTTGTTCTTTTCACAATCCTACCGGTGGTTCGTTCAAGATTTATCCCAAGTTTGTGCGAGATCTCTCTTTAATTCTTTCCAACGAGAATAAATAGTATGCCAAATCCATTGCTGGTCATCAATTTAAATTGGTGAAGGATATGCATAACATAATTCTTATTCTTATTCCTTCAAGGTGATTTAATTCTTTTGTCTGGAGCTTGTTCATCATATCATATTCTTGGTTCTAACTTGTTCACCTTGTTTCCGGAGCTTCAAGTTATTTCAATTATATCATTTCAAAGCTCCATCTAATTCACCGCAGGCCTTGAATCTTATTCTTTTCATCTTTCACTTCTCATGCTTTCATTACCGGAGTTCTCATGGTGGTTCATCAAGATTTAATTCATCCTCGAAGTCTTCATCAAGATTCTTGTTCGAGCTCAAGCATTCTTCATCATGCATTCCAATTGCAATCCTTTCTACCTTATCTTTTCAGATGGTGTTATGTCATTCTTGTCAATTCCTTCATGTTTCATGATTCACGAGTTATCAAGAATCAGATATTTAAAACCATCATTTTCCTTGTTCAGGAGATCTTTCCAACTCTTTAATTATTCGTTGGAGTTATTTTGGGTTGTATTTCACCTAAAAGCTTTCCCTAAGGATTGTTGCTAATTATGGTGCTTATAATGACCCAAGTTCTTCATTTATCATTCCGGTGAAATAAGTTTTTCGTCTCGTTGATCTCAATCCAAGCAATTCGTTTCTGTTAGTGGCTGGTTGTCACCTCATAATTTTGAGATGTTTTCCATAAGCCCGCATCAAGCTTATTCGTTTTCGTTGTTGATTTTTCCAACAACTCCGTTCAACCCTTCTTCGTAAGGATGTTATTTTTCATATTCATTCGTGGGAGAAGTTGTCTTTTTCTTCCCCATTCATTTCTTTCATTGATTATATGCTATATTCTTTTATTCCGGAGGCATTGTGATGTTGCTCTCTCGAAACCATCATATCGTTTTATCGAGATCATGTTCTTTCTCTTTTATCATTTAACCGGAGTGTTGTATTCTTCATTCTAGTTCCGTCATCTTATCAAGTTTGCCTCTCTTTTGAGACGGAGTGCTGTCCAAATTCTGTCATTCTTATTCCTTGGCTATACCGTTGCAGTTTCATATTCTTTTGGTTCATAAGCTCTTGTTTCATGTCTTTCAATCTTCAAGGTTCTCATAATGCTCCTTGTTCCTCTTTTCTAAAGGAGTGTTTTCATCTTCGTTCATCCCCATTGTATTCTGTATTCAACTTGTTCAACCTCTCAGGTTCGTGGTTTCACTCGTCTGTCAAAGAAGCAACTTTGTTTTACCTCTTCTTTTTCGTTTCTACCCGGTGCTATCTCTAGGATCTTGAGTCGAGATCCTCTGTTAGTGTGGGAGAGTTGTGACGCCCGAAGACCGACGTCCCAGAAGATTCCAGAAGATTCCAGAAGATTCCAGATGTTCCGGGTTTCTCCCGTGTGTTTCTTTTGTCTTGTGTTATTTATTTTTGCATTGCATCATGTCATCATGCCATCATGTCATATTTCTTTTGCATATCAACCTAAATAAATTGTGTGGACCTTCGGTCCATTTAAATCGATGGAAGGATGACTTTTCTTTATAACATATCCTCCCAATATTTATGGAGCTATATTAATAAATATTCCATTGTTTGGAATTAACCGTAACACACTTGCAAAACCCCATGCCTATTCCATATCAAGTTTGACTTCAAAACCTTGCCAACAATTCTTATCCGTTGTATCGAGACTCCTCCTAAAGTCTAGACTCCTTTCAAACTCCTTAAGGCAAGCTAATTATTTAGTTTGCATGTCCCTATTTTTGTTGGAACTATTCTGTTGGGTTGGTTTTATTCCATAAAACCTTACAAAAATGTTCCATCTTTTATTTTCTGTTCATGACCTCCTTTCTTATTTTCTTTTGGACTCTCTCTATTTAATTTTTCTGCTAATAAAAATAGGGAGAGAGAGATGGCCTCCAGTCCCTCCAGCCGCAGTGGGCCTTCTCCTCCTCCCCGCAGGCCTTCTGGCCACCTGGGCCCAGCCTTTTGGCCCAAAGCCGTGCGCCCTCGCTAACCCTAACTGTCCCAGTCGCTCGAACCCGCTCGTCCCCTGGCGTTTCCCTCGAGCCGCCGCCAGCTCGTCCCCTCGATCCGTTTTCCCTTCTCGCTCGACCCCAACTCCCCTCGCGCTCGATCTCCCATTTTCCTCGAACGCTGCCAGCCCCGAATTCTCTCTCCCGCAGCGCGAGCCCGACCTCCTCCTCTGGTCGACGCCCGCTTCGCTAGACCGCATCCCTCCTCGGCCAGGCGCGTGCGCCCGCGCCACCGGCCCGCACCATCTCCTGCGCCAGGCCGCCCCAAGCCAGCGACGCCGCGGCCAGGCCCCGCCTCCTCGCCCCGGGCCTCTTCCTCGCCGCGACAGCGCGTCCTCCATGCTCCGGCCGTCGCCATGGCCGCCCCAAGCCCATCCTCTTCTCCAGGAGCTGCGCGCCCGTCCGCCAGCCAGTCCGCAGACGCCTAGGTCGAGCCCAACGCGCCTCCAGCCCCGAGCGCCGGTCTCCCCTCGGCCTTCCTCCGCGCCGCGCCAGGAGCAGGCCCTGCCTCGGCCGCCTCGCATCGCCAGCACCTGCGTCGCTGCCCTCCTCCGTTCTCCTCGTCCGGCGTCCGCGCCCCAAGGCAGCAGCCCGACGCGCCCCTCCATGTCCGGCGAAGTCCAAGGCTATCTGTTTTCGCCAAGTATCATCGTGCGGATTTTGTGTTGTGTACCTCTACTGCCACCTACAACTCGCAAGACACCCGTGGGCGCCGAGTTCCCCTTCCGGATTCATCAAGTTCGACTACACGATGAAACACCAAGTACCCCTTCATTTTTGTCAAGACCGGCAAGTACATCGACGCCCGAGTGACTACTTCCTCTTTGATGACAAGTACCTCGACGATGTGTACATCTACACCGAGATCGGACCGACGAACGTTTTGAAGCGCCAAGTACCACGACGACCCGAACCTCTACGGCTACGAACACGAACAACTACCGTCGCCGAGACCCTCAAGTACCTCTACGAACGGAACGACTACTCGTTGGCGACCTTGAGAACGGCTACTTCCTCTACAAACGGAACAACTACTTCCTCTTCGGAAACGTGAACCACTACTTCCTCTACGACCCGCGAGAACGACTTCTTCCACTACGTCCCTCGACGACCTCGAACCCCTCCGAGAACGAACGCTTCGAAGGTATAACCCCGAGACGATGACCCGTGTGATGTTGTGTTGTATGAGATGTTTCTTCTCTAGTGAGCACCGTGCCCGTTTCGTCCTTTTGTCATGTTCCTCGGTTGCCTCGTCGCCGACTCGTGGGAACCCGGTGACGGGATCGCCCCACCTTTCATCTCGTTCGTCTCGCTCTCACTCACGCCACCTTTCTTTTGCACCGGTCTCTCAACGAGTTACCGGAACCGAGATGTTGCGTTGCATCATTTTCGGATCGTTGCCGTGGCACCCTTTCTTTCCACCACGGTGACAAATTATTCTTATCTCTTCATGTTCACTTTTAATAAAACTTGCATAAAACTTGATCATGTCATCCGCATCATGTTAACAACATTAAAATGTGTGAATTGTTGTTTGCTTAAAAATTGCTAAACATGCATATGGGGTTTTTCCGGAATTGTTGTTGTTATTTCCGGCCTCATTTAAATGCCTAAATAGGTAGTTTGTTTTTGCTTCACCTCTTGCCATGTTAACAAACATTTAATCTTGTCTTGTAAATAATGAGAGTCAATTAAATAATTATAAATGTGGTGTTTCGTCAATATGCAACTCGTTGCATATTGAGCTCCACTTAAATTGTAGTTTTGTTTGTGCTCTTTGCCATGCCATGCATAATTAAACCAGACATGCATCATATTTGGATGTGCATCGTATGCCATGTTTAAGCTTGTGTGTTTACCGTTTTGCTTGTTTCTTTCCGGTTTGCTTCTCTTGATAGCTTCGGTTTCGTTCCGGAGTTGTGAGGATTCTCTCGTCTATGTTGCTCCGTCTACTTCATGGATCCGTTCTTCTCCCTTGTGGAATCCCAGGCAAGATGATCATACCCTTGGATACCTTTACTACCATTGCCATGCTTAGTTGTCTCGATGCTATCGTTACATGTCGCGCTACCTATCTTTTATGTCAGCCTCTCCTTGTTGCCATGAAACCTCTAACCTTTTGAAACCTTCCTAGCAAAACCATTGTATGGCTATGTTACCCGCTTGCTCAGCCCCTCTTATAGCATTGTTAGTTGCAGGTGAAGATGAAGATCGTTCCAGGAGGGAACTCGTTGTTGTTATATCACAATATCTATAATTATTATTTAACACACCTATATACTGGGCATGGGTGGAAGGCTTGGCCTTTTGCTCGGTGTTTTCTTCCACTCATGCCACCTTAGGCGCCGATAAACCGGCATTATGTTCCTTGATTTTGCGTTCCTTACACGATGGGTGGATGGGGACCCCTTGACAGTTCGACTTTGAATAAAACTCCTCCAGCAAGGCCCAACATTGGTTTTAATTTGCTCATAATAACAACTTGATTAATTAATTAAATTTGCATAGGGGGTCGCACCCTCGGGTTCTTAATTCTACATAGCAGGGGGGCCAGTGCTGATGGTGTTGGTCCCAAACTAGAGCCACTTGCGGTGCCACCCAGTTATCTGGGGTCTTCGGTTACTGTACGTAGCGCTCATCCGGACGTGGCCTGAGACGAGATGCGCGCGGCTACCATCAGGGTGTCGGCACGCCGGGAGGTCTTGCTGGACTTGTTTTACCATTGTCGAAATGTCTTGTGCTACCGGGATGCCGAGCCTGATCGGATTTCCCTAAGATAAGGAGTGATGATATTATATTTATCACTTCAGCTAATCGTGAGAGCTTGTGATGGGCTAAGTTGGGACACCCCTGCAGGGTTATGATCTTTCGAAAGCCGTGCCCGCGGTTATGTGGAAGATTGGAATTTGTTAATGTCCGGTTGTAGAAAACTTGACAGATGTTCCGAAGTAAAACACACAACTGTGTGAGTAACCGTGACTGTCTCTTTTCACATTGAGAAGAGAACACGGTGGGGTTATGTTTGATTCGTATGTAGTTTAGGATCTTTAGCGATCACTACTTGCGACCGCTTGCGTAGATGCTCATCTTATTCTGGTACTCGTAAGTTAGCCACCATATTATGCTTAGCCGCTGCTGCAACCTCACCACTTTACCTCTTCCTACCCATAAAGCTTTGCTAGTCTTGATACCCATGGTTATGGGATTGCTGAGTCCTCGTGGCTCACAGATACTACAACACCAGATGCAGGTTCAGTCGAGAATGATGCAGGAGCTGGTTCAAAGCTTCGTTGGGAGCTCGATGAAGAGAGTGGCCGTATGCTTGTGACGTTTTCCACGATCAGTAGTGGTTTCTACTAGGATTCGTTCCTGACCTGTGGCTTTATGTTGTTTTGGTATCGTTCTTTTGGATCTTCGCCCGTAGTCGGGTTGTGATGTTTTGAATGATGTTATGCTTATGTAATGTATTTGAAAGTGCAACTAATCCCCGGGTGGTTTTGGTAATTAATAACAACATATATATCATTGAACTAATATTTACTTGAGAATCATTTCAGAAAAGTTCGATGATATGGGTATGGAAATGTCTGAAGAAGTGGACCCCTCAAAATGCTAAGACAAGCATTGGCAAAAGCTCAAGACTCTATTTTTGGTTTAGTGATCAAAGATCACATTGAGTCCATAGGAAAAGCCAATACTATTAAAAGGGGATGAGGTTGTGTTAATGATCTAGTTGCTCAAGTGCTTGGTGATCTAGCTCCCTCAACTATCAGCACTCTTCACTATTCAACACACTCATAAGTAATCTCGGACAAACCGATTCTGCAAACTCAGTCCCACCGAGATGAACCACTTCAGTTATTTCTCCAAACCCTAATTTCTCGGTCCATCCGATTCTGAGTTTCGGTCTCACCGAAAATGGACTGCCAACCTTCTGTAACCAATTGACATCATTTCGGAATATCTGAGTTGTTGTTTTCGGTCACACCGAGATGGCAAGCTCCAACCTTTGACTCACTTCGGACACACCGAGATGGTATTTTCGGTCCCACCGAAAATCCCAACGTTCACTATATTTGAACTTTCGGTCTGACCGAGTTTTCACTTCGGTCTCACCGAGATTGGTCAAATGTGTGTGTAACGGTTGGATTTTGTGTGGAGGCTATATATACCCCTCCACCCCCTCTTCATTCGTGAGGAGAGCCATCAGAAAGTACCACCACTTCTACCATACACTTTCTGAGAAGTGAACCACCTACCCTTGTGTTGAGATCAAGCCATTCCATTCCTACCATATGAAACTTGATCTCTAGCCTTCCCAAGTTGCTTTCCACTCAAACCTTTCTTCCACCACAGCCATATCAGTGAGGAGAGTTGAGTGTTGGGGAGATTATCATCTGAAGCACAAGAGCAAGGAGTTCATCATCATCAACACCGTCTATTACCTTTTGGGGGGTGGTGCCTCCTAGATTGGTTAGGTGTCTCTTGGGAGCCTCCGTCTTTGAGATGTGGAGTTGAACCAAGAAGTTTGTAAGGGCAAGGAGATCGCCTACTTCGTGAAGATCTACCCCGAGTAAGGCTAGTCCTCCGTGGGCGTAGGCCGTGATGGAATAGACAAGGTTGCTTCTTCGTGGACCCTTCGTGGGTGGAGCCCTCCGTGGACTCGCGCAGCCGTTACCCTCCGTGGGTTGAAGTCTCCATCAACGTGGATGTACGATAGCACCACCTATCGGAACCACGACAAAAATCTTCGTGTCACCAAACTGCGTTTGATCTTCTCCACCTCTCTTTTACATGTGCAATTTACTTTCCGCTGCTTATACTCTAGAATTGCATGTGTAGGGTGATACTTGAATTGATCTTAATTGTGAAACTGCCAAAAACTTTGCATGATCTTAAGGCAGATTTTTTATATTGTCAAGTAGTCTAATCACCCCCCCTCTAGACCTACTTTCGATCCTACATTGGGTTACTAGGTTAGTCCCAAAAATAATTTAAGAGTGTATGATAAAGCCCATTAAACATCCAAAACAGAATATGTAATAGCATGGACCAATCAAAAATTATAGATACATTAGAGACGTATCATCCATCTGTTGTTGAAGGTATCCTGCTCGGTGAAAGTGCAACTAATCCCCGGGTGGTTTTGGTAATTAATAACAACATATATATCATTGAACTAATATTTACTTGAGAATCATTTCAGAAAAGTTCGATGATATGGGTATGGAAATGTCTGAAGAAGTGGACCCCTCAAAATGCTAAGACAAGCATTGGAAAAAGCTCAAGACTCCATTTTTGGTTTAGTGATCAAAGATCACATTGAGTCCATAGGAAAAGCCAATACTATTAAAAGGGGATGAGGTTGTGTTAATGTTCTTGTTGCTCAAGTGCTTGGTGATCTAGCTCCCTCAACTATCAGCACTCTTCACTTTTCAACACACTCATAAGTAATCTCGGACAAACCGATTCTGCAAACTCAGTCCCACCGAGATGAACCACTTCAGTTATTTCCCCAAACCCTAATTTCTCGGTCCATCCGATTCTGAGTTTCGGTCTCACCGAAAATGGACTGCCAACCTTCTGTAACCAATTGACAGCATTTCGGAATATCCGAGTTGTTGTTTTCGGTCACACCGAGATGGCAAACCCTAACCTTTGACTCACTTCGGACACACCGAGATGGTATTTTCGGTCCCACCGAAAATCCCAACGTTCACTATATTTGAACTTTCGGTCTGACCGAGTTTTCACTTCGGTCTCACCAAGATTGGTCAAATGTGTGTGTAACGGTTGGATTTTGTGTGGAGGCTATATATACCCCTCCACCCCCTCTTCATTCGTGAGGAGAGCCATCAGAAAGTACCACCACTTCTACCATACACTTTCTGAGAAGTGAACCACCTACCCTTGTGTTGAGATCAAGCCATTCCATTCCTACCATATGAAACTTGATTTCTAGCCTTCCCAAGTTGCTTTCCACTCAAACCTTTCTTCCACCACAGCCATATCAGTGAGGAGAGTTGAGTGTTGGGGAGATTATCATCTGAAGCACAAGAGCAAGGAGTTCATCATCATCAACACCGTCTATTACCTTTTGGGGGGTGGTGCCTCCTAGATTGGTTAGGTGTCGCTTGGGAGCCTCCGTCTTCGAGATGTGGAGTTGAACCAAGAAGTTTGTAAGGGCAAGGAGATCGCCTACTTCGTGAAGATCTACCCCGAGTAAGGCTAGTCCTCCCTGGGCGTAGGCCGTGATGGAATAGACAAGGTTGCTTCTTCGTGGACCCTTCGTGGGTGGAGCCCTCCGTGGACTCGCGCAGCCGTTACCCTCCGTGGGTTGAAGTCTCCATCAACATGGATGTACGATAGCACCACCTATCGGAACCACGACAAAAATCTTCGTGTCACCAAACTGCGTTTGATCTTCTCCACCTCTCTTTTACATGTGCAATTTACTTTCCGCTGCTTATACTCTAGAATTGCATGTGTAGGGTGATACTTGAATTGATCTTAATTGTGAAACTGCCAAAAACATTGCATGATCTAAAGGCAGATTTTTTATATTGTCAAGTAGTCTAATCACCCCCCCTCTAGACCTACTTTCGATCCTACAAGTGGTATCAGAGCTTTGGTCTCCATTACCTTGGTTTCCATTGCATTGGACTCCATAAGCTTGGTTTCACAACCTAGGAGAGTATGGCGTCTAGTGAGGGTAATTATCGTAGAGGTCCTTACTTTGATGGTACAAATTTTGCTAGTTGGAAGCATAAAATGAAAATGCATATTCTTGGTCATAACCCAGCCGCATGGGGCATTATTTGTGTTGGTATGCAAGGTGAATTCTTCGAAGAAGGAAAAGTTCCGGATCGCGAAGCTACACCCGAAGAGTTGCGGATGTTGCAAAACAATGCTCAAGCTTGTGATATTCTCTTCAATGCTTTGTGTCCCAAAGAGTTCAACAAAATCAGTCGTCTTGAGAATGCTAAAGAGATTTGGGATACTTTGGTTGAAATGCACGAAGGTACTGAATCTGTGAAGGAATCAAAGCTAGATATTCTTCAAGGTCAACTTGACAAGTTCAAGATGAAGGATGGTGAAGGAGTCGCTGAAATGTACTCTAGGCTTGCTCTCATCACAAATGAGATTGCTGGCTTAGGAAGCGAAGAAATGACCGGCCGATTCATCATTAAGAAGATTCTCAGAGCTTTGGATGGAAAGTATGACACTGTGTGCACTTTGATCCAAATGATGCCAAACTACAAGACTCTCAAGCCAACTGAAGTCATTGGAAGAATTGTTGCTCATGAGATGACACTTAAGGATAAGGAAGAGCTTCACAACAAGTCAAGTGGTGCTTACAAAGCTACAAGTGATGCTCCTACTACCTCAAGTGACAAGCTAATTTCCAATGAAGAGATAAGCCTAATGGTCAAGAACTTCAACAAGTTCTACAAGAATAGAGGCAAAGAAAGAAGCTCAAAGTCTAGATCATATGATGAAAAGAGATCTTCTAGTCGTGATCGAAACTGCTACAATTGTGGAAGACTAGGACACTTCTCAAATGAGTGTACGGCTCCCCACAAAAGAAGAGAAGAATCTCCAAGAAGAAGAGCAAGAGATGAGTCACCTCGGAGAGAGAGAAGGAGTAGAGATGATCGTTATGAACGAAGACCCTCTCGGAGAAGCAAGGATTCGGAGAGGAAAGACAAGTCATCAAGGAGCTACACAAGAAGAAGACATCAAGCTCATGTTGGTGAATGGGTCTCCGGCTCCGACTCTGACAATCAATCCGATGGAAGCTATCACTCCGACTCCGACTATAGTCAAGATGAAGGTGTTGCCGGACTTGCACTCATATCCTCCAACTCCAACTCCTACGACTTATTTGATTCACCAAATGAGGGAATCGGAAGATGCTTCATGGCTAAAGGTCCCAAGGTAACACACCCTGAATTCATTGACTTTGATAGTGATGAGGATGACTTGCTTGGTGAAGATGAGCTCTTGCATGATAAATCTAGTGAGCTTAGTAATGATGAAAATGCTAGTAGTCTTTATAGTCGAGAAGAGTCGAATGACAATGCTATGAAGGAGATTGAGCGTCTAACCAAAGAACTAAACAATCTTAAGTTAGCTCATGAAACAACTCAAGAAGATCATAGAGAGCTCCTAAGATCTCATGAGAAGCTACGCTTCGAGAAGCTCACTCTAGAGCAAGAACATGAGTTTCTAAAAGCGATCAATGACGATCTTCGAAAGAAGAGTTCTTCATATCTTGCCAAACGACTTCTCTTGTCTAATTTCTTGCCACCTATTAAGACTAAGCATGACAAGCATAAGAAAAATTCTTCCTCTAGTAGTAACAATAACAATGTTAAATCCAATATTGTTGCTCCTAGTAGTTCTCTTGATTCCACTAACAATGTTTCAAGCCAAGTTACACTTGAGCAAGAAAATGGCTTATTGAAGGAAATCATAGAGAAAGGTGTCTACAAGAGTCTTGCCGGAAGCAAGAACTTTGAGGAGATTGTTCGCAAACAAGGAAGACACCGGAAGAATCAAGGGATTGGTTTTGAGCGAAAGTTCAACGCCGAAGGTGTTGAGTGGGAAGAAGGTCAATACCCTACTCCACAGTTTGTCTCACAAAAGGAGAAGTATGATCCTACTTCTTCCAATGTGGAACAAGCTCAAGATGACCTTCCACCACAAGACCACAAGCTAAAGGCCAAGGACAAGCTTCAAGAGGAGATTGATGCATTCATTGAAGCACCTCAAGCCATGGTCAAGTGGGTTCCCAAGGACACATCAAGTTCAACTTCGTCAAGCTCAACTACAACACCAAGGATTCCCATCAAGATGATGTGGATCCCAAAGAAGAAGAACTAGTAGGTTCTTGAGGGTGACTCCGCCAACAAACTTCACTCATATTCATTTTGGCAAGAACTTGTGCAATCAACTTCCACATCATGCACTAGTTCATGGAGTCACAAACCCTCTTGTTGGTAAGTCAAGGGACAAGGTAATCATTGCTTTCATGGACATCATCTTTTGTGTACTTCACTCTATGTCTATGGATATTCTTGTTTGTTCCTTGTGGGACTAACCCATGTAGGTATTGAAAGTGCCCTAATCCAAAGGATTGCTCCCAACTCATGATGATCTACATCAACATTGAGCATCCACATCTTCAACATCTACATGAAGTCTTCTACGACAACCCAAGGTTAGTTTGACCCTTTAAAAGGGGTTCTCACATCTAGGGGGAGCTTTGCTCTAAAAATGAGCTAAAGCATCTCCAAATGATGTGAACACATAAATGCTTTATGTAAAAGTGGTAACCCCACTTGTGCTTAAACGATGAGTATGACCTATGATCAAATGTTCTCATTTGGCTCCTAAGTCAATATACTCATATATAGATGACCTAGTCATCGACAAATTGTGTGCTAGTAGCTAGAGTGTTGGTTGTGCATGTTTGACACATATTTCAGTTACTATCTTATTGTGTGAGCATGTTGAATGCATGATTTTATCCATTCAAGGACATCCATTTGTTGTTTTGATTGTTTTGTTTTCTCCTTCTGGCCAAATGGATGGACAAGAATGCCTAAGCACCTTCCCTAGCTATCTATGCTTTCTTGTCTCAAATTCTTTTCATGCTCATATCACAACTTTGAACAAGTCTTTTTCGGACAGTCCGAGTGAGGAGCACTCGGAACCACCGATTCGTCTAAGGCTGACTTCCAAAACCTTCTAAGTCCATTTCGGTCTGACCGGCTTCTCAATCTCGGTCCAACCGAAACGCTTAGACTGATCTAGGTTTCATCTCGGTGAAACCAAGTTCAAACTCTCGGTCTGACCGATATGTGTAACTGCACAGCAGTTATACATCTCGGTGACACCGAGTTTTTCAACTCGGTCCCACCGACAGCATGGGGTTATATATACCTGAGGGGCTGCGCGCGATTTCATTCTTCAAACCGTTCGCCCCCAAGACCCCTGCTGCCGTCGCCCTGGTCTACGGATCGTCGCCGTCGTCACCTGTGCGCCCTCGCCGCAGGTCTCCGCCGCCGTCAACGGTAATCATCTCCACCGTTGCCGCCGTAGAGGGACACCACCAAGTTAGGGTGTGTCCCGATCCCTTTTCGTGCTCCCCTTCCAATTCTTGCACGATAGGCTTGCCATGATTCAATCCAAGTTTGAGATATTCCCTATACAATAGTTCAGATCTTCTAGTTTCGAGGAAAATTCTTAGGTTTAGGTTTCCACGGAATGCATCTCGGTGAAGCCGATTTTGAAACTCGGAATGACCGATTTGGCCTCTGGCCATTGCACTGCATCATTCGGTTTGACCGAGTTGTGCCAATCGGAATGACCGAAACGTAGTTTCAGTGAAACCCTAAGTTTTCGGTAGGACCGAAACCCATTTCGGTCTAACCGAAAGTGGTGTGTAGGTTTCTGTTGAGTACTTCGGTTGCACCGAAACTTGAAATCGGTTTGACCGAAATACATTCTGTGAAAACTCAAAACTAAGTTTTGAACTCATTTTTTTTGCAAAAACCTCTGCAGTTGTGATAACTCTTCTACTCTGCCTATACCTTATCTTTTCACAGGTTTTTCAGCCATGTCAGATGTCAGTGACAGCCAGAACAGGTCTGAATCACCGTTTGCTGAAATTCCAGAGGCAGATACAAGTCCTGCTAGCAGCTCCAGTGATGATGGTGAGAGGAGCACCCCTAGTGGTTTGCCTCCTGCAGCCACCAGAACCAGGAAGAAGAGAACTTCTGATGATGAGGACTCCGACTTTGTTGCTGAGGAAGTTACCTCCAAGCCAAAGAGGAATGTGGTTGCTAAAGAGCACCAAGGGCAGCAGACAAGGAAAGGCACAAGCAAAGTGAAGCAGTCAGCAGTTGCAAAGAAGCTCAACTTGGAAGAGCCTGCTCCAAGCAAGGTGAAGAAGACTTCCAAAAGGAAGAGGGTAGTATATGCTGAACCTCAAGTTGATGCTGCAGAAGAAGAAGAAGAAGAAGCACCCCAGCCTCCTCCTCAGAAAGCTAAGTTCATGGGTGATGCTATTCGGGCTCAAGCCTCCTCTAAGCCCAAGAAGCCTGCTCCAGTCAAGGCAGCTCCAGCCAAGCCCAAGAGAACAACCAGAAGCATTCCAGCTTCTGAGAAGAACAAAGGTGAGATGCCACCGTCTGAATCAGATGAAGAGCATGTGTTGCTTAAGCTCCGTCCCAAGTTGCCACTCCACAATGATGCTCATCCTCAAGCTGAGGACATGAAGGCAAGGAAGGACAAAGGTCTCAGGCTATGGAGACAGTCTGATCCATATGCTGTAAGGAGAAGGACTGCTGTGGACCCCAGATTCCACACCAGAGAACAGCAGGACTTCTATGAGACCGTGCTAATGGATAAGAAGCCCATTGTTGCTGACACCAGGTATGTTGACTGGAAGTATATTGACAGTGAAGAGCACCGGGACTTCTTTCCCCATGTGCATGAGAGCTTTACTGCATGTGGAGTTGCTGATTTTGTGGGTCAAGAGCTGACAGCTTGGAATGACGAGATGATCATGCAGTTCTATGCCACAGCCCACTTCTATCCTGATGGCAAGATCACCTGGATGACTGAAGGTAAAAGGTTTTCTTCAACTGTTGAAGAATGGGCAGAACTTCTGAACGCTCCAGTGCAGAGAGAGGACGACATTGATGTCTATGGGATTCCTAAGAAGAGTCATGATTCCATGAAGAACATGTACAAGGAGATCCCGGCTGCTGATTTGGAAGGATGGAAGCTTGGCTCAGTGTATTATCTCCAGGCAGGTCTGACCACCACTAACACTATTCTGAGGCATACATTGATGCCTAAGTCTGGAGACCACCGGATGATTCGAGGCTACTCTATCAACATGCTGCACATTCTCGATGAGAAGGCACCTTTTTAGGTGATGGACTTGATGGTAGAGACCATTAAGAGGACTGCAGCTGACCAGAAGAGGTCGTGTGGGTTTGCACCGTAGATTCAAATGCTCATCAACGCCAAATTTGGCACGGGCAAATTCATGTTGGATAGGAAGCACTTGCCACTGCAGCCAGAGCATGAGGACAACGTAGTTGTGATGGATGAAGAGGATCCTACCTCAGTTGAAGGACAGGCCAAAATCGAAGCTGCAAAGAAGGCTAAAGCTGACAAAGAGGCAGCAGTAGCAGCAGCTAAGCCAAAGAGCTTTGGAGAACAAATTCTTGAAGCTACCCAAAGGATTGAACAACGCCTGGCCAGCATTGAGCAATCTCAGGAGAGCCTAGAGAGGATTGTCGAGGACAAGATCCACGCTCTGGACGTGAAGCTGACTGAGATTCAGGTGTCTGTCAACAAGCTTGAGGCAGACATGGAGGAGACAAGGCAGGAGAGAGCAGAGCTTATGCAGGATGATCTAGTCCAGGACTCTCATCGCCAGACTGCTCAGGTTCCCAGAGGATCCAGATCTGCAGCTATCCCAGTGACAGACTCCAGGGCTACCACTTCAGCACCAGCTACAGCTCCAGCAGTTCCTCCAGCTCCAGCATCCACTCCTCCACCGCAGACTTCAGCAGAAGTCTTCGCCGATGCAGCTATCTCTACACCGACATCTACCCAGACGGGAGCCGCCAGCAGAGCCCGCAGTGACGCTTAGCTCTATACCTTTTCGAACTTTTTGGTAACTTGTTGCCAAAGGGGGAGAAATTGTTATAGATCATAGGGCTTCGAGAGAGAGAGTGCTCTTTCGTCTTTTCGTTCTTTTGCCGTTTTTCTTTGAGATACGTTGATTTCTTTCGGTTCCTGATACTTTAAGTGTGCTTGCTACTACGTTTGATGCTACCTTAATGAGTGCTTAGTCATACTATGCCTTAATGTGTGCTTATTGCTTATCCTATGCTATTCCTTATTGTATGGCTATTTACTCTTGTCTTGGTGATTGAGTGCATGTTACTCATTCTTATCATTTTGTGCGCTCCACCAAGATGTATGTGACATGGAAGAGTGACCCATAATCCTAATCGATTGTGCATTTGCATTCAAACGCAAATTTCAAATAATGCACAAATTTAGGGGGAGCTCTTGTTTATCACATACTTCTCAAAGCGACGATGTTATTCCTTGATTATATCTTTTGTCGAAGCTTTGATCTATATGTTGTCATCAATTACCAAAAAGGGGGAGATTGAAAGTGCAACTAATCCCCGGGTGGTTTTGGTAATTAATAACAACATATATATCATTGAACTAATATTTACTTGAGAATCATTTCAGAGAAGTTTGATGATATGGGTATGGAAATGTCTGAAGAAGTGGACCCCTCAAAATGCTAAGACAAGCATTGGCAAAAGCTCAAGACTCTATTTTTGGTTTAGTGATCAAAGATCACATTGAGTCCTTAGGAAAAGCCAATACTATTAAAAGGGGATGAGGTTGTGTTAATGTTCTTGTTGCTCAAGTGCTTGGTGATCTAGCTCCCTCAACTATCAGCACTCTTCACTTTTCAACACACTCATAAGTAATCTCGGACAAACCGATTCTGCAAACTCAGTCCCACCGAGATGAACCACTTCAGTTATTTCCCCAAACCCTAATTTCTCGGTCCATCCGATTCTGATTTTCGGTCTCACCGAAAATGGACTGCCAACCTTCTGTAACCAATTGACAGCATTTCGGAATATCCGAGTTGTTGTTTTCGGTCACACCGAGATGGCAAGCTCCAACCTTTGACTCACTTCGGACACACCGAGATGGTATTTTCGGTCCCACCGAAAATCCCAACGTTCACTATATTTGAACTTTCGGTCTGACCGAGTTTTCACTTCGGTCTCACCGAGATTGGTCAAATGTGTGTGTAACGGTTGGATTTTGTGTGGAGGCTATATATACCCCTCCACCCCCTCTTCATTCGTGAGGAGAGCCATCAGAAAGTACCACCACTTCTACCATACACTTTCTGAGAAGTGAACCACCTACCCTTGTGTTGAGATCAAGCCATTCCATTCCTACCATATGAAACTTGATTTCTAGCCTTCCCAAGTTGCTTTCCACTCAAACCTTTCTTCCACCACAGCCATATCAGTGAGGAGAGTTGAGTGTTGGGGAGATTATCATCTGAAGCACAAGAGCAAGGAGTTCATCATCATCAATACCGTCTATTACCTTTTGGGGGGTGGTGCCTCCTAGATTGGTTAGGTGTCGCTTGGGAGCCTCTGTCTTCGAGATGTGGAGTTGAACCAAGAAGTTTGTAAGGGCAAGGAGATCGCCTACTTCGTGAAGATCTACCCCGAGTAAGGCTAGTCCTCCGTGGGCGTAGGCCGTGATGGAATAGACAAGGTTGCTTCTTCGTGGACCCTTCGTGGGTGGAGCCCTCCGTGGACTCGCGCAGCCGTTACCCTCCGTGGGTTGAAGTCTCCATCAACGTGGATGTACGATAGCACCACCTATCGGAACCACGACAAAAATCTTCGTGTCACCAAACTGCGTTTGATCTTCTCCACCTCTCTTTTACATGTGCAATTTACTTTCCGCTGCTTATACTCTAGAATTGCATGTGTAGGGTGATACTTGAATTGATCTTAATTGTGAAACTGCCAAAAACATTGCATGATCTAAAGGCAGATTTTTTATATTGTCAAGTAGTCTAATCACCCCCCCTCTAGACCTACTTTCGATCCTACAGTATTGTGTGAAGTGGCGAGTGTAAGCCAACTATCTTATTTTGCAATTTAATCCCTCTTTTTACATGAGTCGTGCAAAGATACCAAACTTGCGATCATTCCAGAATGGGCTTATATCTTTAAGTCCTGCCTCGACACGTAGGAGATATAGTCCCATCCTGGGCATTACACCTTGGGACCCTTGGGGCGCACCAGCCCACTAGGGGGTTAGTTCCCACCCATATTCAGCCCACTTGGTCCGCCGGGGCAGGTGGACCCTCCCGGTGGATCCCGAGAACCCTTTCGGTGGTCCTGATACAATACCGATAACCCCCGAAACCTTTCCAGCGACTGAAACTGGACTTCTCATATATAAATCTTCACCTCCGGACCATTCCGGAACTCCTCGTGATATCCGGGATCTCATCCGGGACTCCTAACAACTTTTGGTAACCACATACTATTCCCATTACAACTCTATTGTCACCGAACCTTAAGTGTGTAGACCCTACGGGTCCGGGAACCATGCACGCATGACCGAGACACCTTTCCGGCCAATAACCAATAGTGGGATATGTATACCCATATTGGCTCCCACATGTTCCACGATGATCTCATCAGATGAACCACAATGTCGGGGATTCAATTAATCCCGTATACAATTCCCTTTGTCCACCGGTATGTTACTTGCCCGAGATTCGATCGTCGGTATCCCCATACCTTGTTCAATCTCGTTACCGGCAAGTCTCTTTACTCGTTCTGTAACACATGATCCCGTGACTAACTCCTTAGTCACACTGAGCTCATTATGATGATGCATTACCTGTTGGGGAACGTAGTATTTTAAAATTTTCCTACGATCACGCAAGATCTATCTACCAGATGCATAGCAACGAGAGGGAAGAGTGTGTCTACGTACCCTCGTAGACCGGGAGCGGAAGCGTCAAGTGACGCGGTTGATGTTGTCGAACTTCTTCGCGATCCAACCGATCAAGCACCGAACGTACGACACCTCCGCGTTCAGCACACGTTCAGCTTGATGACGTCCCACGAGCTCTTGATCCAGTTGAGCTTCACGGGAGAGTTTCGTCAGCACGACGGCGTGGTGACGGATATGATGTGTTCACCATCGCAGGGCTTCGCCTAAGCTCCGCGACGGTACGACCGAGGTGTGATTCTGTGGAGGGGGGCACCGCACACGGCTAAAACAATTCAACTTGTGTGTCTTTGGGTGCCCCCCTGCCCCCGTATATAAAGGAGCAAGGGAGGGAGGCCGGCCAACTCCTCCTGGTGCGGCTAGGGAAGGAGTCCTACTAGGAATAGGATTGCAATCCTATTCCTAGTAGGATTCACCAAAAGGAAGAAGGGGGAAAGGAATAGGAGAGGTGGCGCCCCCCCCCAATCCTAGTCCAACTAGGAATCCTAGGTGGGGGCGCCGGCCAGACCTATGGGCTGCCTCTCTCTTTCCCTTTAGGCCCACTATGGACCATCCCCTCTCGTAGGGGGTTCCGGTAACCCCCTCCGGCAATCCCGATAAATCCGAAACTTTTTCGGAACACTTCCGGTGTCCGAATATAGCCGTCCAATATATCAATCTTTATGTCTCGGACATTCCGAGACTCCTCGTCATGTCCGTGATCTCATCCGGGACTCCGAACTACCTTCGGTACATCAATACTCAAAAACTCATAATATCGATCGTCATCAAATGTTAAGCGTGCGGACCCTACGGGTTCGAGAACTATGTAGACATGACCGAGACTCATCTCCGGTCAATAACCAATAGCGGAACCTGGATGTTCATATTGGCTCCTACATATTCTATGAAGATCTTTTATCGGTCAGAACCGCATAACAACATACGTTGTTCCTTTTGTCAAACGGTATGTTACTTGCCCGAGATTCGATCGTCGGTATCTCTATACCTAGTTCAATCTCGTTACCGGCAAGTCTCTTTACTCGTTCCGTAACACATCATCTCGTGACTAACTCATTAGTCTTTTGCTTGCAAGGCTTATTGTGATGTGTGTTATCGAGAGGGCCCAGAGATACCTCTCCGACACTCGGAGTGACAAATCCTAATCTTGATCTATGCCAACACCACGAATACTTTCGGAGACACCTGTAGAGCATCTTTATGATCACCCAGTTACGTTGTGACGTTTGATAGCACACAAGGTGTTCCTATGGTATTCGGGAGTTGCATAATCTCATAGTCATAGGAACATGTATAAGTCATGAAGAAAGCAATAGCAGTTAAACTAAACGATCATAATGCTATGCTAACGGATGGGTCTTGTCCATCACATCATTCTCCTAATGATGTGATCCCGTTGATCAAATGACAACTCATGTCTATGGCCAGGAAACATAACCATCTTTGATCAATGAGCTAGTCTAGTAGAGGCATACTAGGGACACTCTATTTTGTCTATGTATTCACACATGTACTAAGTTTCCGGTTAATACAATTCTAGCATGAATAATAAACATTTATCATGATATAAGGAAATATAAATAACAACTTTATTATTGCCTCTAGGGCATATTTCCTTCAGTCTCCCACTTGCACTAGAGTCAATAATCTAGCTCACATCGCCATGTGATTTAATACCGATAGTTCACATCGTTATGTGAATAACACCTATAGTTCACATCACCATGTGACCAACACCCAAAGGGTTTACTAGAGTCAATAATCTAGTTCACATCGATATGTGATTAATACCCAAGAGTAATAAGGTGTGATCATGTTTTGCTTGTGAGAGAAGTTTTAGTCAATGGGTCTGTCATATACAGATCCCTATGTATTTCGCAAATTTCTATGTCTACAATGCTCTGCATGAAGCTACTCTTGCTAATTGCTCCCACTTTCAATACGCATCCAGATTGATACTTAGAGTTATCTGGATTTAGTGTCAAAGCTTGCATCGGCGTAACCCTTTACGACGAACTCTTTATCACCTCCATAATCGAGAAATATTTCCTTAGTCATCCAATTACTAAGGATAATTTTGACCGTTGTACAGTGATCTACTCCTGGATCACTATTGTACCTCCCTGTCAAACTCTTGGCAAGGTACACAACGTGTTTTGTACACAGCATGGCATAGTTTATAGAACCTATGGCTGAGGCATAGGGAATGACTTTCATTCTCTCTATATTTTTCTGCCGTGGTCTGGCTTTGAGTCTTACTCAACTTCACACCTTACAAATCAGGCAAGAACTTCTTGTTTGACTGATCCGTTTTGAACTACTTCAAAATCTTATCAAGGTATGTACTCATCGAAAGTCTTATCAAGCGTCTTGATCTATCTATATAGATTCTTGATGCTCAATATGTAAGCAGCTTCACTGAGGTCTTTCTTTGAAAAACTCCTTTCAAACACTCCTTTATGCTTTCCAGAAAATTCTACATCATTTCCGATCGACAATATGTCATTCACATATACTTATCAGAAAGGTTGTAGTGCTCCCACTCACTTCTTGTAAATACAGGCTTCTCCAAAAGTCTGTATAAAACCATATGCTTTGATCACCTCATCAAAACGTATATTCCAACTCCGAGATGCTTGCACCAGTCCATAGATGGATCGCTGGAGCTTGCATAATTTGTTAGCACCTTTTGGATCGACAAAACCTTCTGGTTGTATCATATACAACTCTTCTTTGAGATATCCATTCAGGAATGTAGTTTTGACACCCATTTGCCAGATTTCATAATCATAAAATGCGGCAATTGCTAACATGATTCGGACAGACTTAAGCATCGCTACAGGTGAGAAAGTCTCATCGTAGTCAACTCCTTGAACTTGTCGAAAACCTTTCACAACAAGTCGAGCTTTGTAAACAGTAATATTACCGTCTGCGTCGGTCTTTCTCTTGAAGATCCATTTATTTTCGATGGCTTGCCGATCATCGGGCAAGTCAACCAAAGTCCACACTCTGTTCTCATACATGGATCCCATCTCAGATTTCATGGCTTCAAGCCATTTTGCGGAATCTGGGCTCATCATCGCTTCCTCATAGTTTGTAGGTTTATCACGGTCTAGTAACATGATTTCCAGAACTGGGTTGCCGTACCACTCTGGTGCGGAACGTACTCTGGTTGATCTACAACGTTCAGTAGAAACTTGATCCGAAGTTTCATGATCATTATCATTAACTTTCTCACTAATTGGTGTAGGAATCACTGGAACAATTTCCTGTGATGTACTACTTTCCAATCCGGGAGAAGGTACAATTACCTCATCAAGTTCTACTTTCCTCCCACTCACTTCTTTCGAGAGAAACTCCTTCTCTAGAAAGGATCCATTTTAGCAACGAATATCTTGCCTTCGGATCTGTGATAGAAGATGTACCCAACAGTCTCTTTTGGGTATCCTATGAAGATTTACTTCTCCGACTTGGGTTCGAGCTTATCAGGTTGAAGCTTTTTCACATAAGCATCGCAGCCCCAAACTTTAAGAAACGACAACTTTGGTTTCTTGCCAAACCATAGTTCATAAGGTGTCGTATCAACGGATTTAGATGGTGCCCTATTTAACGTGAATGCAGCTGTCTCTAATGCATAACCCCAAAACGATAGTGGTAAATCGGTAAGAGACATCATAGATCGCACATATCTAATAAAGTACGGTTATGACGTTCAGACACACCATTACACTATGGTGTTCCGGGTGGCGTGAGTTGTGAAACTATTCCACATTGTTTCAAATGAAGACCAAACTCGTAACTCAAATATTCTCCTCCACGATCAGATCGTAGAAACTTTATTTTCTTGTTACGATGATTCTCTACTTCACTCTGAAATTCTTTGAACTTTTCAAATGTTTCAGACTTGTGTTTCATTAAGTAGATATACCCATATCTGCTCAAATAATCAGTGAAGGTCAGAAAATAACGATACCCGCCGCGAGCATCAACACTCATTGGTCCACATACATCAGTATGTATGATTTCCAACAAATCTGCTGCTCGCTCCATAGTTCCGGAGAACGGAGTTTTAGTCATCTTGCCCATGAGGCATGGTTCGCAAGCACCAAGTGATTCATAATCAAGTGATTCCAAAAGTCCATCATTATGGAGTTTCTTCATGCGTTTTACACCAATATGACCTAAACGGCAGTGCCACAAATAAGTTGCACTATCATTATTAACCTTGCATCTTTTGGCTTCAATATTATGAATATGTGTATCACACGATCGAGATCCAACAAACTATTTTCATTGGGTGTATGACCAGAGAAGGTTTTATTCATGTAAACAGAACAACAATTATTCTCTAACTTACATGAATAACCGTATTGCAATAAACATGATCAAATCACATTCATGCTCAACACAAACACCAAATAACACTTATTTAGGTTCAACACTAATCCCGAAAGTATAGGGAGTGTGCGATGATGATCATATCAATCTTGGAACTGCTTCCAATACACATCGTCACTTCATCATTTAACTAGTTTATGTTCATTATGCAACTCCCACTTCGAGTTACTACTCTTTAGCAACTGAACCAATATCAAATACCGAGGGGTTGCTATGAACACTAGTAAAATACACATCATTAATCTGTATATCAAATATACCTTTGTTCACTTTGCCATCCTTCTTATCCGCCAAGTATCTAGGGCAGTTCCACTTCTAGTGACCATTTCCTTTGCAGTATAAGCACTTGTTTCAGGCTTGAGTTTAGCTTTGGGTTTCTTCACGGGAGTGACAACTTGCTTGTCATTCTTCTTGAAGTTCCCCTTCTATCCCTTTGCCCTTTACTTGAAACAAGTGGTCTTGTTAACCATCAACACTTGATGCTTTTTCATGATTTCTACCTTCGCCGACTTCAGTATCGCGAAGAGCTGGGAATTCCTTTCGTCATCCCTTGCATATTATAGTTCATCACGAAGTTCTACTAACTTGGTGATAGTGACTAGAGAACTTTGTCAATTACTATCTTATCTGGAAGATTAACTCCCACTTGATTAAAGTAATTGTAGTACCCAGACAATCTGAGCACATGCTCACTGGTTGAGCTATTCTCCTCCATCTTGTAGGCAAAGTACTGTCAGAGGTCTTATACCTCTCGACACGGGCATGAGTATGAAATATTAATTTCAACTCTTGGAACATCTTATATGCTCCGTGGCGTTCAAAACGTTTTTGAAGTCCCGGTTCTAAGCCGTAAAGCATGGTGCACTTAAACTATCAAGTAGTCATCATATCGAGCTTTTGTCAAAACATTCATAACGTCTACATCTGCTCCTGCAATAGGTCTGTCACCTAGCGGTGCATCAAGGACATAATTCTTCTGTGCAGCAATGAGGATAATCCTCAGATTACGGAACAATTCCGCATCATTGCTACTAACATCTTTCAATCTTGGTTTTCTCTAGGAACATATGAAAAATAAACGGGGAGCAACATCGCGAGCTATTGATCTACAACATAGATATGCTAATACTACCAGGACTAACTTCATGATAAATTAAAGTTCAATTTAATCATATTACTTAAGAACTCCCACTTAGATAGACATCCCTCCGGTCATCTAAATGATCACGTGATCCAAATCAACTAAACCATGTCCGATCATCACGTGAGATGGAGTAGTTTCAATGGTGAACATCTTATGTTGATCATATCTACTATATGATTCACGCTCGACCTTTCGGTCTGCAGTGTTCCGAGGCCATATCTGTATATGCTAGGCTCGTCAAGTTTAACCCGAGTATTCTGCGTGTGCAAAACTGGCTTACACCCGTTGTATTTGAACGTAGAGCTTATCACACCCGATCATCACGTGGTGTCTCGGCACGACGAACTTTCGCAACGGTGCATACTCAGGGAGAACACTTATACCTTGAAATTTAGTAAGGGATCATCTTATAATGCTACCATCGTTCTAAGCAAAATAAGAAGCATAATAAGATAAACATCACATGCAATCAAAATATGTGACATGATATGGCCATCATCATCTTGTGCTTTTGATCTCCATCTCCAAAGCACCGTCATGATCACCCTCGCAAAACATGATCATCTCATACAAAAACCGTATAACTCATCATGTCTTGACCATATCACATCACAACATGCCCTGCAAAAACAAGTTAGACGTCCTCTACTTTGTTGTTGCAAGTTTTACGTGGCTGCTACGGGCTTTAGCAAGAATCGTTCTTACCTACGCATACAAAACCACAACGATGTTTCGTCAAGTATGTGATGTTTTAACCTTCACAAGGACCGGGCGTAGCCACACTTGATTCAGCTAAAGTGAGAGAGACATACACCCGCCAGTCACCTTTAAGCAACGAGTGCTCGTAACGGTGAAACCAGTCTCGCGTAAGCGTACGCGTAATGTCGGTCCGGGCCGCTTCATCTCACAATACCGCTGAAGCAAAGTATGACATGCTGGTAAGCAGTATGACTAGTATCGTCCACAATCTCATTGTGTTCTACTCGTGCATATCATCTACGCATAGACCTGGCTCATGATGCCACTGTTGGGGAACGTAGTATTTTAAAATTTTCCTACGATCACGCAAGATCTATCTACCAGATGCATAGCAACGAGAGGGAAGAGTGTGTCTACGTACCCTCGTAGACCGGGAGCGGAAGCGTCAAGTGACGCGGTTGATGTTGTCGAACTTCTTCGCGATCCAACCGATCAAGCACCGAACGTACGGCACCTCCGCGTTCAGCACACGTTCAGCTTGATGACGTCCCACGAGCTCTTGATCCAGTTGAGCTTCACGGGAGAGTTTCGTCAGCACGACGGCGTGGTGACGGATATGATGTGTTCACCATCGCAGGGCTTCGCCTAAGCTCCGCGACGGTATGACCGAGGTGTGATTCTGTGGAGGGGGGCACCGCACACGGCTAAAACAATTCAACTTGTGTGTCTTTGGGTGCCCCCCTGCCCCCGTATATGAAGGAGCAAGGGAGGGAGGCCGGCCAACTCCTCCTGGTGCGGCTAGGGAAGGAGTCCTACTAGGAATAGGATTGCAATCCTATTCCTAGTAGGATTCACCAAAAGGAAGAAGGAGGAAAGGAATAGGAGAGGTGGCGCCCCCCCCCCAATCCTAGTCCAACTAGGAATCCTAGGTGGGGGCGCCGGCCAGCCCTATGGGCTGCCTCTCTCTTTCCCTTTAGGCCCACTATGGACCATCCCCTCTCGTAGGGGGTTCCGGTAACCCCCTCCGGCAATCCCGATAAATCCGAAACTTTTCCGGAACACTTTCGGTGTCCGAATATAGCCGTCCAATATATCAATCTTTATGTCTCGGACATTCCGAGACTCCTCGTCATGTCCGTGATCTCATCCGGGACTCCGAACTACCTTCGGTACATCAATACTCAAAAACTCATAATATCGATCGTCATCAAACGTTAAGCGTGCGGACCCTACGGGTTCGAGAACTATGTAGACATGACCGAGACTCATCTCCGGTCAATAACCAATAGCGGAACCTGGATGTTCATATTGGCTCCTACATATTCTACGAAGATCTTTTATCGGTGAGAACCGCATAACAACATACGTTGTTCCTTTTGTCAAACGGTATGTTACTTGCCCGAGATTCGATCGTCGGTATCTCTATACCTAGTTCAATCTCGTTACCGGCAAGTCTCTTTACTCGTTCCGTAACACATCATCTCGTGACTAACTCATTAGTCTTTTGCTTGCAAGGCTTATTGTGATGTGTGTTACCGAGAGGGCCCAGAGATACCTCTCCGACACTCGGAGTGACAAATCCTAATCTTGATCTATGCCAACACCACGAATACTTTCGGAGACACCTGTAGAGCAT
Organism: Secale cereale; assembly: GCA_902687465.1. NCBI lineage: Eukaryota > Viridiplantae > Streptophyta > Magnoliopsida > Poales > Poaceae > Secale > Secale cereale. The sequence goes on along the minus strand of LR738715.1, from coordinate 190,632,919 downwards.
CATTATGATCACCCAGTTACGTTGTGACGTTTGATAGCACACAAGGTGTTCCTACGGTATTCGGGAGTTGCATAATCTCATAGTCATAGGAACATGTATAAGTCATGAAGAAAGCAATAGCAGTAAAACTAAACGATCATAGTGCTATGCTAACGGATGGGTCTTGTCCATCACATCATTCTCCTAATGATGTGATCCCGTTGATCAAATGACAACTCATGTCTATGGCTAGGAAACATAACCATCTTTGATCAATGAGCTAGTCTAGTAGAGGCATACTAGGGACTTACTGTTTTGTCTATGTATCCACACATGTACTAAGTTTCCGGTTAATACAATTCTAGCATGAATAAAAGACATTTATCATGATATAAGGAAATACAAATAACAACGTTATTATTGCCTCTAGGGCATATTTCCTTCACGTGCTTGGTCGACGCTACATATATACTACACATACGTATATGGAGGACTAGAGTCACGCTAGCTAGCTAGCTAGCTGCTAGCTATACTAAGCAAACGAAGGAACAGAAGATCTCGTATATATAATCAACATATATATATATATATATGCATACAGAGAGATGTAATATCGACCACCTCTCCTTCTCCGAGAGATTGGTCGAACAACAAGTTCTCGTATATCGTCTATCCCGACACTACCGGGCACATATATACAATAATTATCTCTTACAAAAATAATCTCCTAACACATGGATGCATGGTCCACATAGTATTCTCCGTCTTCAGCGATCACGTGTTCAAGGAAGAATGCCGCCAATTCCTCTTGAATTGCTCGCAGACGATCTGGTGTTAGGAGTTCATCCCGCATCCGAAACATCTAATTTGAAGTAGGGGGTCAATACATGAAATGATGCTATAAATTTGTGAATATTATTGATTGCTTACGCACTTCAAATTGTTCATCAGTGTAGCCCCGCTCACAGGTCGTGTGGCGGATGGACTCGCAAATGTAGTATCCACAATAATCATTCCCGGGTTCCTGCCACAACCACTTTACAAGAAATAGAGCTCAATCAAACTGATAAGCAAGAATGCCAAATTGGTATTGATGAAACTAGCGCTTGAATCAAGATATAGGAGATGCGCGTGCGGAACATGCTACTATATAGTACTTACTTTCGGGTATCTTCAATTGTAGCTTCTTCGGCAGTCCCGGAGCTTTTTTGATGAATTTTTTCCAAGCCCTGCCAGACAAAGGAAACAATTGTTGGGGAACGTAGTATTTTAAAATTTTCCTACGATCACGCAAGATCTATCTACCAGATGCATAGCAACGAGAAGGGAGAGTGTGTCTACGTACCCTCGTAGACCGGGAGCGGAAGCGTCAAGTGACGCGGTTGATGTTGTCGAACTTCTTCGCGATTCAACCGATCAAGCACCGAACGTACGGCACCTCCGCGTTCAGCACACGTTCAGCTTGATGACGTCCCACGAGCTCTTGATCCAGTTGAGCTTCACGGGGGAGTTTCGTCAGCACGACGGCGTGGTGACGGATATGATGTGAACACCGGCGCAGGGCTTCTCCTAAGCTTCGCGACGGTACGACCGAGGTGTGATTCTGTGGAGGGGGGCACCGCACACGGCTAAAACAATTCAACTTGTGTGTCTTTGGGTGCCCCCCTGCCCCCGTATATCAAGGAGCAAGGGAGGAGGGGCCGGCCACCTCCTATGGTGCGGCTAGGGAGGGGACTCCTACTAGGAATAGGATTGCAATCCTATTCCTAGTAGGATTCACCGAAAGGAAGAAGGGGGAAAGGAATAGGAGAGGTGGCGCCCCCCCAATCCTAGTCCAACTAGGATTCCTAGGTGGGGGCGCCGGCCAGCCCTATGGGCTGCCTCTCTCTCACCCTTTAGGCCCACTATGGACCATCCCCTCTCGTAGGGGGTTCCGGTAACCCCCTCCGGCATTCCCGATAAATCCGAAACTTTTCCGGTATACTTCCGGTGTCCGAATATAGCCGTCCAATATATCAATCTTTATGTCTCGGACATTCCGAGACTCCTCGTCATGTCCGTGATCTCATCCGGGACTCCGAACTACCTTCGGTACATCAATACTCAAAAACTCATAATACCGATCGTCATTAAACGTTAAGCGTGCGGACCCTACGGGTTTGAGAACTATGTAGACATGACCGAGACTCATCTCCGATCAATAACCAATAGCGGAACCTGGATGTTCATATTGGTTCCCACATATTCTACGAAGATCTTTTATCGGTCAGAACCGCATAACAACATACGTTGTTCCTTTTGTCAAACGGTATGTTACTTGCCCGAGATTCGATCGTCGGTATCTTTATACCTAGTTCAATCTCGTTACCGGCAAGTCTCTTTACTCGTTCCGTAACACATCATCTCGTGACTAACTCATTAGTCTTTTGCTTGCAAGGCTTATTGTGATGTGTGTTACCGAGAGGGCCCAGAGATACCTCTCCAACACTCGGAGTGACAAATCCTAATCTTGATCTATGCCAACACCACGAATACTTTCGGAGACACCTGTAGAGCATCTTTATGATCACCCAGTTACGTTGTGACGTTTGATAGCACACAAGGTGTTCCTATGGTATTCGGGAGTTGCATAATCTCATAGTCATAGGAACATGTATAAGTCATGAAGAAAGCAATAGCAGTTAAACTAAACGATCATAATGCTATGCTAACGGATGGGTCTTGTCCATCACATCATTCTCCTAATGATGTGATCCCGTTGATCAAATGACAACTCATGTCTATGGCCAGGAAACATAACCATCTTTGATCAATGAGCTAGTCTAGTAGAGGCATACTAGGGACACTCTGTTTTGTCTATGTATTCACACATGTACTAAGTTTCCGGTTAATACAATTCTAGCATGAATAATAAACATTTATCATGATATAAGGAAATATAAATAACAACTTTATTATTGCCTCTAGGGCATATTTCCTTCATTACCTAGTGTGCCCAGAGATACCTCTTCGTCATACGGAGTGACAAATCCCAGTCTCGATTCGTGCCAACCCAACAGACACTTTCGGAGATACCTATAGTGCACCTTTATAGTCACCCAATTATGTTGTGACGTTTGATACACCCAAATAACTCCTACGGTATCCGGGAGTTGCACAATGTCATGGTCTAAGGAAATGATACTTGACATTAGAAAAGCTCTAGCAAACGAACTACATGATCTTGTGCTATGCTTAGGATTGGGTCTTGTCCATCACATCATTCTCCTAATGGTGTGCTCTTGTTATCAACGACATCCAATGTCCATGGTCAGGAAACCACAACCATCTATTGATCAACGAGCTAGTCAACTAGAGGCTCACCAGGGACATGTTGTGGTCTACGTACTCACACATGTATTACGGTTTTCGGTTAATACAATTATAGCATGAACAATAGACAATTATCATGAACAAGAAAATTATAATAATAACCATTTTATTGTTGCCTCTAGGGGATATTTCCAACAGTGAAAGTGCTTGCAACCAGGGTCTCTCGGACCAGCTTACCATCTTGGTTACCTCTTAACCATGAACAACATCTTACCACGGTGATTACCCTCCTGATCACAAAAGAAACCAACTCGATGGTTCCGACAACTTATCCATCATATCTAGTGCCACAAGTATAACATTAGTGTGCAGTTTAATTATTTCTGTTGATCCACATTGTAACCTACTATGAAGTGTGTCAATGACCGAGGACACGGCTATCAATAGATTAAACACACTCTGTAGAGGCTAGTACACTGTACCCACACCACAGAACCCATGGCCGCGTGCTCCCATTCGGGTGTACCAACGGCGTTCTGACAAAACCAATCTATTGCATGACACTCTCCTGGCCACTCCGACCAACTCCCTTTTGGGCTAAGTCATGGGTGGCCTCGATTCCACTCCGGACATCCAACGACCACCGTCGTGGCAAAACAAAACGGTCCCAAATGGGGACAATGGTACCAAAACAACTACGGGCACACAAGCCTATGCCTGCCTACCGGGCTAGGGCAGCGCAAGCTCATAACCTTCCCTCGTTGGAGGCATCGGTGAGAGGCATGACAACAGACCAGATCAAGGCATTCCCATAAAGGCAAATGTGGTTGCCCTGGGAAGCTCGATTCGAAGGCACCATGAATCGATCAACAACATGTTCAAGTTGCATTATAATCATGTTTAACTTGAAATAAAATCTACTCGAGCCATAGTATGCCATGAAAATGCCATGATACACATATGCACCATTTCCACATAATGACGGGATTAACATAAACATGTTCATGACCATAACAACTTCTACTACATAAAGTTGAATAAGTAACCACATACTTCTGTAAACACAACAAGCATAATATTAAAGTGAAACTATCACAAGTGAAATCATTTGAATAACTATATGCATTATAGGAGTTTAAATTCAAGTAAAATCATAGCCATTGCAATGTCACTCTTGCAAATGTTTGTGGTGGCTTTCCTTAGTTCAGAGGAGGGTCACCAAACTCCTTGTCCTCTTCAAGACGAGTTTCTCTTCTGAAAATGGTCAAAGTGGCATAAAGAAAATGTCACATAACACATTTAAATGCACCAGAAATCCTAAACAATAAGCAAAATTTTCAAAATTTGCATGCTGATAGAGGACCTCAAGACAAAACCAATGCAAAAAGAATCAACTGATTTGGACTTATAGAATAAAAGTTATAGCTGGTCAAAGTTGGGTCAAATTTCAGAATTAAAATGAATTTTCAGAAATTAGAGAAGGGGTGACATCGAAGGCGTATTTTGGATTTACGCCTCCACTTATAACGCTTCGGGAGAGAGAGAGAGACTGACGGGTGGGTCCCACTGGTTTAGAAGAGAGAGAGATGGAGGCAGAAAACGGCGGCGCTGTCGCCGGTGGTTCTCTGGCGAGGAGGCCACGACGGCTGTCGGCGAAGGGATGGCTGGACGAAGCTCACAGAGAGGATCACGTATGTACCCGAAGCGAGGGCTGGGATGGACGGACGGCGTCGCGACGATCTTCTCCAGAGACGGCGGGCGGCGGGGCTCGTCGGAGTTGGCGTTCATAGTGAGCTAGCTTCGGTCCAGCAGTTTCGTTTTGACCAGAGGGATCACACGAGCACGCCTGAGCAAACGGGAGGGGTCAAAGAGCGCTGGAGGGAGTGGAACGTCGAGGGGGACCCACGGCGATCTCCGGTGCAGAACGGCGGCCAGAGGCCCGCCCGGCCTTGCCGCAGAGCTAATATAGTCGATATGTGGCCAATAGATGAGCTTGGGATGGTTGGAGAGGCTCGGTGAGTACTGTATTTATAGGAGAGTGAGGTGGCCGAGCTCGACTACATCGGGGAGGTTCTAGAGACGACGAGAGGCGGCGAGAGGAGCTCAAAGCGATGGGAGAGGTCACTGGTGATCACGCACACACAATAGAGGAGTGGCGCCAAGCATAGGACATAGGAGAGGGACGACACGGTCATGTGAGTGCGTTGTGCTCTCTGCGCCGCCGTATCCGCGTCCGCAGCGCCTGCCGCCGGTGCCGGGAGCGGTAGGGAGTAGTCGTGAGGGACGAGTCCAGGCAACAGAGGGAGAAAGACATGTTGGGTTAGCTCGGGGTGGCTTCATAGGCATGGCAGAGAGGTTGCCGACGCGCAGAGCACGCCGACCGCATGTCGAACACCCTACATGAAGGAAATATGCCCTAGAGGCAAAAATAAAGTTGTTATTTAGATTTCCTTATATATATCATGATAAATGTCTTTTATTCATGCTAGAATTGTATTAACCGGAAACTTGATACATGCGTGAATACATAGACAAAACAGAGTGTCCCTGGTCTGCCTCTACTAGACTAGCTCGTTAATCAAAGAAGGTTATGTTTCCTAACCATAGACATGAGTTGTCATTTGATCAACGGGATCACATCATTAGGAGAATCATGTGATGGACAAGACCCATCCGTTAACTTAGCAATATGATCGTTTAGTTTTTCTGCTATTGCTTTCTTCATGACTTATACATGTTCCTATGACTATGAGATTATGCAACTCCCGAATACCGGAGGAACACCTTGTGTGCTATCAAACGTCACAACGTAACTGGGTCATTATAAAGATTCTCTACAGGTGTCTCCGAAGGTGTTTGTGGTGTTGGCATAGATCGAGAATAGGATTTGTCACTCCGAGTGTCGGAGAGGTATCTCTCGGCCCTCTCGGTAATACACATGGTAATAAGCCTTGCAAGCAAATGACTAATGAGTTAGTCATGAGATGATGTATTACGGAACGAGTAAAGAGACTTGCTGGTGACGAGATTGAACTAGGTATGATGATACCGACGGTCGAATCTCGGGCAAGTAACATACCGATGACAAAGGGAACAACGTATGTTGTTGTGCGGTTTGACCAATAAAGATCTTCGTAGAATATGTAGGAACCAATATGAGCATCCAGGTTCTGCTATTGGTTATTGACCGGATATGAGTCTCGGTCATGTCTACATAGTTCTCGAACCCGTAGGGTCCACACACTTAACATTCGATGGCGATCAGTATTATGAGTTTATGTGTTTTGATGCACCGAAGGTAGTTCGGAGTCCCGGATGTGATCACAGACATGACGAGGAGTCTAGAAATGGTCGAGACATAAGGATTGATATATTGGAACACCGGAAGGGTTCCGCGGGTCATCGGATAAAATACTGGAGTATCGGGAGGTTACCGGAACCCCCCAGGGGTCATATGGGCCCTAATGGGCTTTAGGGAAGAGAGAGAGGGCTGGCTCAGGCTGGTCCGCGCCCCCCCAAGCCTAGTCCGAATTGTACTAGGGGGAGGGGCAGCGCCCCTCCTTTCCTTCTCCTCCTCTCCCTTCCTTCCCCAGCTCCTACTCCAACTAGGAAAAAGGAGGAGTCCTGCACCTAGTGGGAGTAGGACTCCCCCTCTTGGCGCGCCCCCTCCTTGGCCGCCTCCTCCTCCCTCCCTCCTTTATATACGTGGGGAGGGGGCACCCCATAGACACACAATTTGATTTGCAATCTGTGTGCGGGGCCGCTCTCCACAGTTACACACCTTGGTCATATCGTTGCAGTGCTTAGGCGAAGCCCTGCACTGGTAACTTCATCATCACCTTCACCACGCCGTCGTGCTGACGAAACTCTCCCGCGACGCTCAACTAGATCAAGAGTTCGTGGGACGTCATCGAGCTGAACGTGTGCTGAACGCAGAGGTGCCATACGTTCGGTGTTGGATCGGTTGGATCGCAAAGACGTTCGACTACATCAACTGCGTCACTAGACGCTTCCGCTTTCGGTCTACGAGGGTATGCGGACACACTCTCCCATCTCATTGATATGCTTCTCCTAGATAGATCTTGCGTGATCGTAGGAATTTTTTGAAATACTACGTTCCCCGGCAGTGTCATCAAGAGCCAGGTCTATGCGTAGATGATATGCACGAGTAGAACACAATGAGTTGTGGGCGATAATAGTCATACTAATTACCAGCATGTCATACTTTGATTCGGAAGTATTGTGAGATGAAGCGGCCCGGACGGACATTACGCGTACGCTTACGGGAGACTGGTTTCACCGTTACGAGCACTCGTTGCATAAAGGTGACCGGCGGGTGTCTGTCTCTCTCACTTTAGTTGAATCAAGTGTGGTTACTCCGGTCCTTGTGAAGGTTAAAACAGCACACTTGACGAAAAATCGTTGTGGTTTTGTATGCGTAGGTAAGAACTGTTCTTGCTTAGCCCGTAGCAGCCACGTAAAACTTGCAACAACAAAGTAGGGGACGTCTAACTTGTTTTTGTAGGGCATGTTGTGATGTGATATGGTCAAGATGTGATGAGTTATACGTTGTTGTATGAGATGATCATGTTCTGTAAATTATCGGCAACCGGCAGGAGCCTTATTGTTGTCTCTTTATTGTATGAACCGCGAAGGCCATGTAATTGCTTTACTTTATCACTATGAGTTAGCGATAGTAGTAGTAGCAATAGTTGGCGAGACGACCACGACACTACAATGAAGATCATGGTGTCAAGCCGGTGACGATGGAGATCATGACAATGCTTTGAAGATGGAGATCAAAAGCACAAGATGATGATGGCCATATCATGTCACATATTTTGATTGCATGTGATGTTTATCTTATTGTGCTTCTTATTTTGCTTAGTGCGGCGATAGCATTATAAGATGACCCCTTACCAAATTTCAAGGTACAAGTGGTCTCCTTGAGTATGCACCGTTGCGAAAGTTCGTCGTGTCGAGACACCACATGATGATCGGGTGTGATAAGCTCTACGTTCAAATACAACGGTGATGGGCCTCGAACCCCTCGTTGGTTACCCCAAGTGGAAGGTGTAAGATGCAGTAAGTAGAAGTGTTTTCCCCTAGCAAAGATGCCAAGGATCGATTCCCCAGAGACTCCTAGGTTCAACAAGTAGGTGTCAATTGCTATGGCGCCAGATTAGTAGCAACCAACGTGGACCTGCACACAGATACAAATAACTTTGCTCCCAACAAGTACAGAGAGGTTGTCAATCTCTCCGGCCTTGTAGTTCACAAAGGGTTAAAAGCAATGATAGTAGTGATAGATAGTTTTTGCAATAGTAAATAATAACGGGAAATAAATAGTGGATGTGATCAATGATGGTAATATGGACCAGAGTCTCATGATGTTCACTAGTGATGTCTCTCTCCCAAAAGACGATAAAACAGCTATGTGAGGTAAACAAATTACAGCTGGGCAATTGACAGGACCACGAACGCAAACCAATGCTGACTACATTGCAAGAAAGGTTGAGGTTCAAAGCATGGGCGGTACGCCAAAGTAAGTAGACCGAAATCCATCAATATCTACTACTAAGCATCCACCTTGAGATATTTATCCAGAACATCTCGCTGGTATTAAGTTGCGAGTCCCACCCATAGTGTAAACTCAATGCAACAGACAACTGCACTAAAAGAACTTTGCGTAAAGTAAACAATCCTTGCACCCGCGGGCACAAGCACCGTTGTTTTCCCCCTTGTGGCAACAGCACATCCCCTAGACTCATGTTTCTGTCACTCAAGCTAGTCATCGAGGGGCATGAACCCACAATCGAGCATAACGTTCCCTCTTGGAGTCACTACCTACTACTCGGCCAAAGCAATAAGTAACAACGGAGAACATGCAGGAATTACTTATGAACTAAAATATAAAAGAGGTGAATCAAATATATTACTCAAGATCAATCTGAACATAATCTCATAATCCATCGGATCCCAGCAAACTCAACATAGCAACAGCATAAGGATTACATAGGTGCCTCGATCATGTAGGGCAGCTCACGAGGACTAATTAGTGAAGCACAAGAACGGGAGGAGAACATCACATAGCTACTGGTCATGGACTCATGGTCCAAGGGAGACTACTCACGAGTCATCCGGGAGGCGTCCATGGTGGTGGAGAAGCTCCCGGTGGTGATCCTCCCCTCCGGCAGGGTGCCGGGAAGAGTTCTCCTGGTGCTCCCGATCTTGGAAGCGGCGGCGGCGGCGGAACAGAGATGGGATCGCGAAAAGAAGTCCTGTTCTGAGGGTTTCGGAGGTCCCTCTAAATATATGCCAAAGGGGGGCACCGGACGGGCTTCGGGGGGCCCAGGCACCCCCCCGGCGCGGCCCAGGGGGGGGGGGCGCCCACAGGGCGCCTGGAGCCCCTGTGGCCCCCCCAGGCTGCCCTTCGGACGCAGTGTTGTTTCCGGATCGCTGATTTTTTATATAATTTTTCTGGATTTTTCTGGGCAGTTCTCGAAACGTGAAAACCTGAAATACAAAAACAGCCAAAAACAGAAACTGGCACTGGGGTGCACTGGATTAGTAAGTTAGTCCAAATATGATCAAAAGTGTATGGAAGTGCATGAATATCATAGCAATATCACCCAAAAGTGGCATGGAGCAAGCAGAAATTATAGATACGTTTTGGACGTATCAACATCCCCAAGCTTAATTCCTGCTCGTCCTCGAGTTGGTAAATGATAACAAGAATAATTTCTGTGGTGACATGCTATTAACCATATAGGACTTTCTCATAGTCATATGACAAAAGCTTACTGAGACAATGATTCTAAAGTAATTAAGTTGCCTCAAGAGAAAATCACAAATGATTGAAAGTTTTACAACATGAAACTGAAACATCAAAAATATTTGCAATGAACATGATGTGCAAATATGACAAAGTGATATCTAGCTTGCCCCCTTTAGTGATGCAAAACATAAGTGCAGGGGCACCTTCAAGGTTTAATTGATGACTAGATACAATCATTTCAGAATAAACGATATCACAATCATGCAAAAGACAATGCTACTTTGGGACAATGCACATTACACTTAGAATGACAATCATGCTCTCAGTAGTTGGTGCTTCAACATAAAGGTAAAAGAAAGGTTAAGTGTTAAAGCTTTTTATTTTGAAAACATGGAAGCAATTGTGTCAACGGTAGTAGTACTTCATATGTGTCATGCATAAAACATCTTATAAGTTGCAAGCCTCATGCATTGAATACCAATAGTGCTCGCTCCTTGTCCTAATTAGCTCGGATCCCCATGGGTTATCATTGCATTACATATGTTTTAACCAAGTGTCACAAAGGGGTACCTCTATGCCACCTGTACAAAGGTCCAAGGAGATAAATCGCATTTGATTTCTCGTTTTTGATAGATCTCAACTTGAGGACATCCATACCGGGACAACATAGAAAATAGATGATGGACTCCTCTTTAGTGCATAAGCATATTCTCATGAGAGATTGGGGATTCAGGTCCAAGCTAAAACTTCCACCATGATGCATGGCTTTGGTTGGCGGCCCAATGTTCTTCTCTAACAATATGCATAGTTAATTCAACCCACGGTAAATCACCCTTACTTCAGACAAGACGAACATGCATAGCAACTCACATGATATTCAACAAAAGTGTGACATTTGATGGCGTCCCCAGAAACATGGTTACCGCTCAGCAAGCAACTTATAAGAAATAAGATACATAAGCAACATATTCTTTACTACAATAGGTTTTAGGCTACTTTCCCATGAGCTATGTATTGCATGGTTAGTTTGCTTTGTATAGGTGGAGGTTAGCAAAAGACTGGGAGCGACCAACTAAGAGAGCAATGACGGTCATAATCATGCAGAGTGACAAAGCAATATTGAATCAGGCATGGTAGTTATATCGCTACTTAGAAATAAATGATCATCAAGGCTTGACAGACTTTCTTTACAGTCTTGAATATGCGTGAGCATACGCCAAGTCAATCAAAATAAATTCTCGAAGGAAGATATTACTAAACCATACCATATCATAGGCAAACAAACCAAGTTGGTACTCCAATAACACATTGGGAACCCCCCCAGCTATTTGAGATTAACCAAAAGAAAACCTGAACTACTAAGCACCATCATGCAAGTAGCATCTTTATCATAGACACATTAACCCATGCAACGGAAGCAAACTCTCTTAATAAGGTGAGCATGGTAATTAAAGAGAGTTCAAGCAACCAACTAAATAAAAGCTCTTGAAAAGATAAGCATGAATACTAAGAGCAGAGCACGATAGTAGCTATTAAAAGACAAAGAACACACACAGCATAGATAGACATGAAAATTCTATGTAATGTTCTAGGTAGAGGTGGAGCGTGTTTCTCTCCCACATAAAGAAATGTTGGGTTCCGATTCGTTATGAAAAACTAAAAAGAAAACTAAAAGCAAGACGCTCCAAGCATAGCACATAACACATGAAGTGACTAAAATATAGCGGAACGAAAGACGAACTGATAATGTTGATGGAGAAGGGGATGCACGGGGGCATCCCCAAGCTTAGACGCTTGAGTCTCCTTGAATATTTCTTGGGGGTGCACGGGGGTATCCCCAAGCTTGAGCGCTTGACACTCCTGAATCTTTTTATCATCTTCCCTCGCACACTTGAAAACTCCCTTCATACATAACTCATCATAATCTGATTAGCGAGGTTAGTACCCTTAATAAAATAATTATACCTTGCTGGAAATAAGGATATTCTTGAAGTTCTACTGTTTCTCAAGATTGCCAAAAGGTTTTTGCAAAGAAAAAGCAAGTTCTTAATTTGCAAAGTGAAGGTAAGGCAAAACAGGACAGAATCTGTGAAAAACAGAACAGCAGGCAGTAATTGATCTGTTCGGGATACTTCTGCAACTCAAATCAAAAAACACAGAACTGACGCACGAAATAAAATTATATAGAGAATGCTGTTGAAAAAATTCAGACCAAAAAGATGATCTGGTGATTTTATACGAATTTTTCTATCCAAGGACAGAATCTGTTTCCTGGACAGCACCTCACAACTTTTGAACTTTCTAGCAATCAGAGGCTATACTTGGCACAAATATGAAAAGCAAAGATACAATGATGATGCTACAGAAGTAAACAACATCAAGACACAACAAAAGCAAAAAATTTTATTCATGTGGGCTGCCTCCCAAAAGCGCTTTCTTTTATGCCTTTAAGCTAGGCATAATGCAAAGAGGAATCAATAATCATCATAATAATCGGAGTTATAAATTGTTTCAAATGGTTCCTCAATAAGTTCATTCTTGTTTCTTCTAGGAAAGGGGTACACACCTTTTGCCTTCCCGCGTAAGTGGATTTGTCCCTTACCTATATCAATGAAGCCTTTAACTGCTCGGAGGAAGTCCCTTCCAAGCACTATATTTCCTTGGTTTGGCTCCACGATGAAGAAATCAATCATTGCAATCCCTTTAAGGAATATAACTGGCACGTCTTTTATTCTTCCTTGGATTTCAGAAATATCTCCATTAGTGTGTTCATGATAAGATGGTAATCTATCCATGTTAAATTTTAAAGAATCATGAACAATTTTTGGCATAGTAGAAACCATAGATCCAATATCACAATAAGCAAGGAAGTCTTGGTTAGAGATGCTAATCCTAACGAAAGGCTCCCAGTCATTATCTATTTCCAGAATGTCTCTCTTATTGGGTTTAGGTTTTTCTCCCTTCATTAAGTCTAGAGCATCCATTCTCTTTTCAATAGTAGCAAGTCTATCTATGACAGTATCAAAATTATGATCATAAACAAAGTAACTAGATAGACCATGTATAATTTCAAGAGCTCTAGCTTCATCACATTCTAGGAAATCTCCCTCGGCTATAATGTCAAGGGAGTGTTTACACCATTTAAAAAGACCATGGTAAAAATTTCTAAGCACAATTTTTATAGGTATCCAAGGCATAATTCTCCTATGTGCATCAGAAATTCTGTCCCATGCCTTCTTCATATTTTCTCCATCTCTTTGATGGAAATCCAGAACTTCTGATTCCCTCAAAGTACCAAATCCTAACATGTTTGGCTAAACAGAAAGGACTACTAATAAAAAGGCAAATAAATTTTTTTTTGTGATTTTTGATAAAAGGAACTAAAACAAAAATGAAAGGTAATCTAACAAGACTAAAAAGCAAAGGTAAAAGATAGCATGCAACTCCCCTATCCAGAAGAGTGGAGTCCCCGACAACGGCGCTAGAAAATACTCCTTGATGGGCCTCGAACCCCTCGTTGGTTACCCCAAGTGGAAGGTGTAAGATGCAGTAAGTAGAAGTGTTTTCCCCTAGCAAAGATGCCAAGGATCGATTCCCCAGAGACTCCTAGGTTCAACAAGTAGGTGTCAATTGCTACGGCGCCAGATTAGTAGCAACCAACGTGGACCTGCACACAGATACAAATAACTTTGCTCCCAACGAGTACAAAGAGGTTGTCAATCTCTCCGGCCTTGTAGTTCACAAAGGGTTAAAAGCAATGATAGTAGTGATAGATAGTTTTTGCAATAGTAAATAATAACGGAAATAAATAGTGGATGTGATCAATGATGGTAATATGGACCGGAGTCTCATGATGTTCACTAGTGATGTCTCTCTCCCAAAAGACGATAAAACAGCTATGTGAGGTAAACGAATTACAGCTGGGCAATTGACAGGACCACGAACGCAAACCAATACTGACTACATTGCAAGAAAGGTTGAGGTTCAAAGCATGGGCGGTACGCCAAAGTAAGTAGACCAAAATCCATCAATATCTACTACTAATCATCCACCTTGAGATATATATCCAGAACATCTCGCTGGTATTAAGTTGCGAGTCCCACCCATAGTGTAAACTCAATGCAACAGACAACTGCATTAAAAGAACTTTGCGTAAAGTAAACAATCCTTGCACCCGTGGGCACAAGCACCGTTGTTTTCCCCCTTGTGGCAACAGCACATCCCCTAGACTCATGTTTCTGTCACTCAAGCTAGTCATCGAGGGGCATGAACCCACAATCGAGCATAACGTTCCCTCTTGGAGTCACTACCTACTACTCGGCTAAAGCAATAAGTAACAACGGAGAACATGCAGGAATTACTTATGAACTAAAATATAAAAGAGGTGAATCAAATATATTACTCAAGATCAATCTGAACATAATCTCATAATCCATCGGATCCCATCAAACTCAACATAGCAACAACATAAGGATTGCATAGGTGCCTCGATCATGTAGGGCAGCTCACGAGGACTAATTAGTGAAGCACAAGAACGGGAGGAGAACATCACATAGCTACTGGTCATGGACTCATGGTCCAAGGGAGACTACTCACGAGTCATCCGGGAGGCGTCCATGGTGGTGGAGAAGCTCCCGGTGGTGATCCTCCCCTCCGGCAGGGTGCCGGGAAGAGTTCTCCTGGTGCTCCCGATCTTGGAAGCGGCGGCGGCGGCGGAAAGAGATGGGATCGCGAAAAGAAGTCATGTTCTGAGGGTTTCGGAGGTCCCTCAAAATATATGCCAAAGGGGGGCACCGGACGGGCTTCGGGGGGCCCAGGCGCCCCCCCGGCGCGGCCCGG
>LR738715.1:190598971-190617926 GCA_902687465.1 Secale cereale | reverse complement strand
GGGCCGGGGGGGGGGGGGGGGGGGCGCCTGGAGCCCCTGTGCCCCCCAAGGCTGCCCTTCGGACGCAGTGTTGTTTCCGGATCGCTGATTTTTTATATAATTTTTCTGGATTTTTCTGGGCAGTTCTCGAAACGTGAAAACCTGAAATACAAAAACAGCCGAAAACAGAAACTGGCACTGGGGTGCACTGGATTAGTAAGTTAGTCCAAATATGATCAAAAGTGTATGGAAGTGCATGAATATCATAGCAATATCACCCAAAAGTGGCATGGAGCAAGCATAAATTATAGATACGTTTTGGACGTATCAAAGGGGTGTAAGACAGTTTTGCACATGCAGAATACTCGGGTTAAAATTGACGAGCCTAGCATGTACAGACATGGCCTTGGAACACTGGAGACCAAAAGGTCGAGCATGAATCATATAGTAGATATGATCAACATAAGATGTTCACCATTGAAAACTACTCCATCTCACGTGATGATCGGACATGGTTTAGTTGATTTGGATCACGTGATCATTTAGATGACTAGAGGGATGTCTGTCTAAGTGGGAGTTCTTTAGTAATATGATTAATTGAACTTTAATTTATCATGAACTTAGTCCTGATAGTTTTTTGCATATCTATGTTGTTGTAGATCAATGGCCCATGCTACGGTTCCCTTGAATTTTAATGCGTTCCTAGAGAAAGCTAAGTTGAAAGATGATGGTAGCAACTACACGGACTGGGTCCGTAACTTGAGGATTATCCTCATTGATGCACAGAAGAATTATGTCCTGGAAGCACCGCTAAGTGACAGGCCTGCTGCAGGAGCAACTCTAGACGTTATGAACGTTTGGCAAGCTCGTTCTGATGACTAGTCAATAGTTAAGTGTGCCATGCTTTACGGCTTAGAATCGGGACTTCAAAGACGTTTTGAACGTCTTGGAGCATATGAGATGTTCCAAGAGTTGAAGTTAATATTGCAAGCAAATGCCCGAATTGAGAGATATAAAGTCTCCAATAAGTTCTATAGTTGCAATATGGAGGAGAATAGGTCTATCAGTGAACACTTACTCAGAATGTCTGGGTACTACAATCACATGACTCAACTTGGATGCAAAGTTGACGAAGATAGTGTTATTGATAGAGTTCTTCAATCACTGCCACCAAGCTATAAAGGCTTCGTGATGAAATATAATATGCAAGGGATGCAGAAGACAATTCCCGAGCTCTTCGCTATGCTCAAAGCTGCGGAGCTAGAAATCAAAAAGGAGCATCAAGTGTTGATGGTTAACAAGACCACTAGTTTCAAGAAAAAGGGCAAGGGAAAAAAGAGGAACTTCAAGAAGAATAGCAAAACAGTTGCTACTCCCGCGAAGAAATCCAAGTCTGGAGCCAAGCCTGAAACTGAGTTCTTCTACTGCAAAGGGACTGGACACTGGAAGCGGAACTGCCCCAAGTATTTGGCGGATAAAAAGGATGGAAAAGTGAACAAAGGTATATTTGATATACATGTTATTGATGTATACCTTACTAATGCTCGTAGTAGCACCTGGGTATTTGATACTGGTTCGGTTGCTAATATTTGTAACTCGAAACAGGGGCTACGGATTAAACGAAGATTAGCGAAGGACGAGGTGACGATACGCGTGGGAAATGGTTCCAAAGTCGATGTGATCACCGGCGGCACGCTACCTCTACATCTACCTTCGGGATTAGTTTTAGACCTAAATAATTGTTATTTGGTGCCAGCGTTGAGCATGAACATTATATCTGGATCTTGTTTGTTGCGAGATGATTATTCATTTAAATCAGAGAATGATGGTTGTTCCATTTATATGAGTAATATCTTTTATTGTCTATTTTTGTTGGATCTCGATCGTAGAGATACACATATTCATAATATTGAAGCCAAAAGATGCAAAGTTGATAATAATAGTGCAACTTATTTGTGGCACTGCCGTTTAGGTCATATCTATCTATACTTCTATCTATACTTATACTAATTAGAGACTCCCAAGAAATTACCACGTTAATTAGAAATTACCGGCCGTTCATCTCGTGGGACCGAGTTATAACGGTGTAGATCAACCGACGTAATCCTTGTAAACTAATAAAAAACAACGTGGAAAACAACATAGGCTAGCTATAAAAAAACAAATCCAGGATCTATCATTAAAAAAGTCATTAATAATTTTCTACTGAACTCTTCCAAGTGTGAGGGAAAACAATATCTCCCATGAAGATATGTTCCACCAAGGAACATAAGCCTCCTCTACAAACCCTAGCACCGTCCTCTTCATGCCACCCTCAACTTCGAAGTTTCATACTGGACTGCTTTGAAGAAGATGTGCAGCTTGGACACGATGGCCTCCTATGCGAGACAACATGCTGGCCTTTCCAATCGTGAGCTAGCGTGGCTGCCTGATATTGGAATATAATCTGAAGGGCTTTAATCGGTACTACATGCACAGCTGCACGGCAACGGCGCTGGCACCGGCGCAAGAGCACGTACATGCTTGACTTGATTCTTTGGGACACAGATGTATACGATCTTGCTTGGAGGCAGGCTATACATGGCTGGATTTTTTTTGAGAAAAATACATGCGCCGCTTTATTTGTTGGGAGTCCTCTAGAAACCCTAGCACCGTCCTCTTCATGCCATCCTCAACTTTGAAGTTTCATACCCTTGAAGAAGACATCCAGCCTGGACTTGATGGCCTCCCATGCGGGACTGCATGCCAGACTTTCCTATCGTGAGCTAGCATGGATGCATGGTGTTGGCGTCTAATCTCAAGGCCTCTAATCTCAAGGCCTCTAATCAGGATTACATGCACAACTGCACAGCGCCGACGTCGACGCAAGTGCACATATATGCTTGTCTTATTTTTTGAGACATAGATATACGATCGTGCTGTGAGGCAGGCCATACATGCTTGGCTTTTTATTTGAAAAATACATGCTTGGTTTGATTTGTTAGGATCCACAAGTATGCGCTTTGAGGCAGGCTGCTGCTCGATTCCATCTAATACTAGCTACCTTTTCGACTGGTCCGAAACAAACGAAGTTACCACAGCCTGGGCTAATAGATTTTGTTGGACAACTCGGCCTACACTAATTTTGATCGGGAGCAAAACCCACCAGTTCCAAGGACGACGTACGAGACGTTGGTGCGGGGCTGCGCACCGGCGTTGGCCAGAGAGACCCGGTGGGACAACGTGCACTACAAGCAGCCGAGCGAATTTATGGTATGATCTTAATTTTCTCATGTTCTATTTGTTTGTTTCGCCTTCATTGTCACGTATAATTCCTAACTGCATGTATAGGGTGGATATGTACAATACAATACAAAAGAATTACAAATTGGCTTCGAAAGGGTAAGAACGTGCATGATCTGGTTATTGTATCATCTATTTGTATTAGCTGGAAAAAAAATTGCAGATGCTCTCTAAGTTGTGTTCACCATTTTCTATTAGAAAAAGAATTCTTTGCTTTCGTGGCTGCTTGATTTATTTTTCATAAAAATAAGAGGAAGCAAACACGTTTTTACATTGTATATGGTAGACGAATGTACTCCCATAATATAAAAATTACACAATAAACTGTTGCATGACCGTGTACCTCATCTGTATTTTTTTATTCGAATATTAGTTATGAGCAAGATCTTTTGTTCAGGTAAAAAAGTTTAAAGGGTAAGTGACTACAATATCGAATTCAGCCAACCATGACACGCATCCATGTGTTTGGTTTTGGACACCTCATGTTTGGTCAGAATAGTCAAACATTATCCTGTGCTTACTCTTTATTTTATGACGGAACAACTTCCATCCATTATGATTCTTGATTCTTCTTCTCTAATTTCAGGGAGGAATTGTTTAGGTGTTTGTGTTCTCTTCCTCGGAAAAGGGGCAATAATACTACATGTAAAATCTTTCAATATGATGTTCATATATTCTTAGAATTATGTTTTAAAGTTAGTTGATTTGAAATGCAACTATGTAATACAATCTTCTATATATTATGTGTGATGTTAATTGAATTTCTAAATCATATTTCTGTTTGTAAAAACAAGAGAACGTCTTGCAAATTTCTCAATGGTTAAAACTTTTGGCACATGCCATAATTGGTTGATGTTGGTAGACCTCAATGGCAACACATTTGCAATATTGATTTAGCATGTGAGATCACATCTATTTCTTCTCCAAATCACTCGAGTTTAGGTCACTTCTACAATCAAGTTTATCAAATGAATCTATAGGTTTGCCAGTTTTAGCAAATTTCTATAATTATATTTCTCTATATATAAATGTTTGATTCCACACAGACAGGCTTATGTCAACAACTTGGGCTCATTAAATCAATTGTCCATATTTTCTTCTTCCACAGTTATGGGACTTTTTGACTGTTTTTCTTTTGCCAGTGATTGTGATGTGGTTGTGTAATCATGTATTGATTGTATCTAGATTTTTTACAGATGCTTCGAAGTTGAGTTCCTTATTTCAGAGTTTAGCCAAATTTCCTTGCTTTTTTGACTTCTTGATTTCTCCATCATAAAAAGAGGAAGCGAACAGTTTTTTACATTTTTGATGGTAGACAAATAAACACAGTTAATATATATTAAATTATACAAGAAATTGTTTCATGATTGTATACCTTATATGCATTTTTTGTATGTTAGATTTGTGCAATATCTTTTGTATAGATAGAAAAGAAAATAAGGATAACTGGCTATAATATCAACTTAGGCCAACTATGCCACACATTCATATGTTTGGTTTTGGATACCTCAACTTTTTTCAAAAGCGTCAACCGTTAATACGGTGCTTACTCTTTGTTTTATTACATAATAACTTTAGTCAATTGTGATTCTTGATTCTCTTCTTTAATTTCAGGGAGGAATTACTGAGGTTTTTGTGTGATCTTTACGTGGGAAGTGGGGAAAGATTAGCACATGTAAAATATTCAAATATGATGTTGACATATTCTTCTTCTATAATAATACACTTATTATAGTTAGTTGATCCAACAATAAAATACAATATTATTTTTTTAGAAAAGGAGGATATCTCTGGCCTTTGCATTTGGGCGATGTATAGTATCTATTGTTAACTGAATTAACTAGGTTCCTTCGTTGTATGTAACTATGACTATGTTGAAGGTTTGCACCAGAGATTCTGACATCATGTAAATGTAGTTGTTCTCATGTATACGTTGTGCACTTACCAAGTAAATTCTATGGTTGAATCTTCACACCTACATGTTTATTTCTAAATCATATTTCTGTTAGAGGACTTCTGTGAGACTACTCAATGGTTAAAACTTTTGGCACATACTATAATTGTTTGATGTAGGTAGACCTCAGTGACCACACAGTTGAAGTATAGATTTAGCATCCTAGATCGCATCTATTTATTCTCCAAATTGATCACTAGAGTTTCGGTCACTTATATAATCAAGTTTATCTTATAAATATACACATTGACGAGTTTTATCAAATTTCTACAATTTTATTTCTCTATACACGTTTGATTCCACACAGTGAAGCTTACGCCAATGAACATCTGAGCTATTAGTAAAACCAACAAGATTAATCCTATGTTTGTCATTCTGGATTCTCATGTTCACATTTGCCCCCAACAAATTTTTCTACATTAGTCTTTCTTTGAACCACTCTTTTCGTATGTTGATTTTTAGTTCAAAAGACCTGAATATATAATAGACAGGTCAAAACATAATTTATCCACTTTTAACTGAGCCTAATAGAACACAACAATGTTTCAAATTCCATTAATGCATCTTAGTCTATAATTATGAAGGATTCAAGAAATACTATTTAGATTTGCTATATATTGTAAAATGATGAGTGAACTTGATTTTTCCGTGCATATTTTCCATTCCCAAAAATTGCAAGTAGAGTCAAATGAACTTTTACTAAGTGCAGTTATGTATAATGGTAGCCCGTGCGAATACACGGGTTCACGACTAGTTGGTATAAAGCGCATGAAGAAACTCCATGCTAATGGACTTTTGGACTCACTTGATTATGAATCACTCAGTGCTTGCAAACCATGCCTCACGGGCAAAATGACTAGAACTCTGTTCTCCGGAACATTGGAGCGAGCAACTGACTTATTGGAAATCATACATACTGATGTATGTGGACCAATGAGTGTTGAGGCTCGCGGCGGGTATCGTTATTTTCTGACCTTCACTTATGATTTAAGCAGGTATGGGTATATCTACTTGATGAAGCAGAAGTCTGAAACATTTGAAAAGTCCAAAGATTCTTAGAGTGAAGTAGAGAATCATCGTAACAAGAAAATAAAGTTTCTGCGATCTGATCGCAGAGGCGAATATTTGAGTTACGAGTTTGGTCTTCATTTGAAACAATGTGGAATAGTTTCACAACCCACAGCGTAATGGTGTGTCCGAACGTCGTAACCGTACTTTATTAGATATGGTGAGATCTATGATGTCTCTTACCGATTTACCACTACCATTTTTGGGTTATGCTTTAGAGACAGCTGCATTCACGTTAAATAGGGCACCATCTCCATCCGTTGAGATGACACCTTATGAACTGTGGTTTGGCAAGAAACCCAAGTTGTCGTTTCTTAAATTTTGGGGCTGCGATGCTTATGTGAAAAATCTTCAACCTGATAAGCTCGTCGGAGAAATGTGTCTTCATAGGATACCCAAAGGAAATTGTTGGGTACACCTTCTATCACAGATCCAAAGGCAAGATATTCGTTGCTAAGAATGGATCCTTTCTAGATAAGGAGTTTCTCTCGAAAGAAGTGAGTGGGAGGAAAGTGGAACTTGATGAGGTAATTGTACCTTCTCCCGAATTGGAAAGTAGTACATCACAGAAACTAGTTCAGTGATTCATGCACCAATCGGCGAGGAAGCTAATGATGATGATCATGAAACTTCATATCAAGTTACTACCAAACCTCGTATGTCAACCAGAGTGTGTTCCGCGCCAGAGTGGTATGGTAACCCGGTTCTTGAAGTCATGTTACTAGACCATGATGAACCTACGAACTATGAGGAAGCGATGATGAGCCCAGATTCTGCAAAATGGCTTAAGGCCATGAAATCTGAGATGGGATCCATGTATGAGAACAAAGTATGGACTTTGGTTGACTTTCCCGATGATCGGCAAGCCATTGAAAATAAATGGATATTTAAGAGGAAGACTGACGCTGATGGTAATGTTACTATCTACAAAGCTCGACTTGTTGCGAAAGATTTTCGACAAGTTGAAGGAGTTGATTATGATGAGACTTTCTCACCTGTAGCGAGGCTTATGTCTGTCTGAATCATGTTAGCAATTGCCACATTTTATGATTAAGAAATCTGGCAAATGGATGTCAAAACTGCATTCTTTAGTGGATACCTCAAAGAGGAGTTGTATATGATGTAACCAGAAGGTTTTGTCGATCCTAAAGGTACTAACAAAGTGTGCAAGCTCTAGCGATCCATCTATGGACTGGTGCAAGCATCTCGGAGTTGGAGCTATGTAGCACTTTTTATATTAGATGTAGATGACATATTGTTGATTGGAAATGATATAGAATTTCTGGATGACATAATTGGATACTTGAATAAGATTTTTCTAATGAAAGACCTCAGTGAAGCTGCTTATATATTGGGCATCAAGATCTATAGAGATAGATCAAGATGCTTAATTGGACTTTCACAAAGCACATACCTTGATAAAGTTTTGAAGAAGTTCAAAATGGATCAGTCAAAGAAAGGGTTCTTGCCTGTGTTGCAAGGTGTGAAGTTGAGTAAGACTCAATGCCCGACCACTGCAGAAGATAGAGAGAAAATGAAAGTCATTCCCTATGCCTCAGCCATAGGATCTATCATGTATACAATGCTGTGTACCAGACCTGATGTGTGCCTTGCTATAAGTTTTGCAGGGAGGTACCAAAGTATTCTAGGAGTTGATCACTCGAGAGCGGTCAAGAACATCCTGAAGTACCTGAAAAGGACGAAGGATATGTTTCTCGTTTATGGCGGTGACAAAGAGCTTGTCATAAACGGTTACGCCGATTCAAGTTTTGACACTGATCCGGACGACTCTAAGTCACTAACCGGATATGTATTTTTGTTGAACGGTGGAGCTGTCAGTTGGTGCAGTTCCAAGCAGAGCGTCGTGGCGGGATCTACGGTGAAGCGGAGTACATAGCTGCTTCGGAAGCAGCAAATGAAGGAGTCTGCATGAAGGAGTTCATATCCGATCTAGGTGTAATACCTAGTGCATCGGGTCCAATGAAAATCTTTTGTGACAACACTGGAGCAATAGCCTTGGCGAAGGAATCCAGGTTTCACAAGAGAACCAAGCACATCAAGAGATGATTCAATTCCATCCGCGATCAAGTCAAGGAGGGGGAAATAGAAATTTGCAAGATACATACAGATCTGAATGTTGCAGACCCGTTGACTAAGCCTCTTCCACGAGCAAAACATGATCAGCACCAAGACTCCATGAGTGTTAGAATCAGTACTATGTAATCTAGATTATTGACTCTAGTGCAAGTGGGAGACTGAAGGAAATATGCCCTAGAGGCAATAATAAAGTTGTTATTTATATTTCTTATATCATGATAAATGTCTTTTATTCATGCTAGAATTATATTAACCAGAAACTTGATACATGTGTAAATACATAGACAAAACAGAGTGTCCCTAGTATGCCTCTACTAGACTAGCTCCTTAACCAAAGATGGTTATGTTTCCTAACCATGGACATGTGTTGTCATTTTATCAATGGGTTCTCATCATTAGGAGAATGATGTGATGGACAAGACCCATCCATTAACTTAGCAATATGATCGTTTAGTTTTTCTGCTATTGCTTTCTTCACGACTTATACATGTTCCTATGACTATGAGATTATGCAACTCCCGAATACCGGAGGAACACCTTGTGTGCTATCAAACGTCACAACGTAACTCGGTGATTATAAAGATGCTCTACATATGTCTCCGAAGGTGTTTGTGGTGCTGGCATAGATCGAGAATAGGATTTGTCACTCTGAGTGTCAAAGAGGTATCTCTGGGCCCTCTCGGTAATACACATCGTAATAAGCCTTGCAAGCAAATGACTAATGAGTTAGTCACGAGATGATGTATTACAGAACGAGTAAAGAGACCTGCCGGTGACGAGATTGAACTAGGTATGATGATACCGACGATCGAATCTCGGGCAAGTAACATACCGATGACAAAGGGAACAACATATGTTGTTGTGCGGTTTGACCGGTAAAGATCTGCGTAGAATATGTAGGAACCAATATGAGCATCCAGGTTCCGCTATTGGTTATTGACCAGAGACGAGTCTTGGTCATGTCTACATAGTTCTCGAAGCCATAGGGTTCGCACGCTTAACATTCGATGACGATCGGTATTATGAGTTTATGTGTTTTGATGCACCGAAGGTAGTTCGGAGTCCCGGATGTGATCACGAATATGACGAGGAGTCTCGAAATGTTCGAGACATAAATATAGGTATATTGGAAGGTTATATTCGGACACCGGAAGGGTTCCGAGGGTCACCGGAAAAAATAAGGGAGTATCGGGAGGTTACCGGAACCCCCGGGGGTCATATGGGCCCTAATGGGCTTTAGGGAAAAGAGAGAGAGAGAGAGAGAGAGAGAGAGAGAGAGAGATGGCTGGCTAGGGATAGGTCGCGCGCCCCCCAAGCCTATCCAAATTGTACTAGGGGGTAGGGCGGCGCCCCCTCGTTTCCTTCTCCTCCTCTCCCTTCCTTCCCCTCTCCTACTCCTACTAGGAAAAAGGAGGAGTCCTACTCCTAGTGGGAGTAGGACTCCCCCTCTTTGTGCGCCCCCTCCTTGGCTGCCTCCTCCTACCTCGCTCCTTTATATACGTGGGGAGGGGGCACCCCATAGACACACAAGTTTATTTGCAAGCCGTGTGCGATGCCCCTCTCCACAGTTACACACCTTGGTCATATCGTTGTAGTACTTAGGCGAAGCCCTGCACCGGTAACTTCATCATCACCGTCACCATGCCATCGTGCTGACAAAACTCAACTGGATCAAGAGTTCATGGGAAGTCATCGATCTGAACATGTGCTGAACGCGGAGGTGTCGTACGTTCGGTGCTTGGATCGGTTAGATCGCGAAGACGTTCGACTACATCAACCGCATCACTAGACGCTTCCGCTTTCGATCTACGAGGGTATGTAGACACACTCTCCCCACTCGTTGCTATGCTTCTCCTAGATAGATCTTGCATGATCGTAGGATTTTCTTTGAAATACTACGTTCCCCAACACTACACAGCGCAACTGGGCTACAAAATCATGTCTAGTCGCAAGTCCTTGTAGTGTTAGGTCACCCTCAGGTGTTGGTTCATTCGTAGGTCGACCAGAAGTGACTTGAGCTTCCTCGGAAGTTTCTGGACAGGAAATGTTGCGGTCATTTGAGAGAAATCTAGAAGGGGTGAAGAGATAAAACTTGGAGTTAAGGTTTTTTTAGGAAGGTCATTAAGCTATAAAAATTTCAGCCCAAATGGATAAGGCAAAAATGCACTTCCTTCACAAAGTGCATTTTTTTGACCAGAAGAGAAAATCTTTTCTAGAGCAAAAAATACTTCACATGACCATGAAATATCTTTGCATAGGAAGTTGTGGCATGAGCTAAAGAATATTTGGGGATTTTCTCACATTTTTAGGAGCAAGAAAAATAGGGGTTGCTTTGGAGCAGAAGTGAAAAATATTCATTTTCAAATAGAAAATGAATATTATGCCTTTGAGAAAATATTCCCATGGCCTTATTTAGATAGATATGAGGCAAGAGATGTTTTTGAGAGTGATGGGAGTCACTTGGGTGAAAATCAAAAGAAGACCCAAGTACTTTGTCCAAATAAGTTAATTCAAAAACTCAAATTCAAATCAAATATGCAATAAACTCCAGAATAAGAAAAATGGCAAAAACCAGGGTGTCACAACAGTTCTATGGTTTCAAACCATGAGTTGCTATGATGCCAATCTTGGAAAACCTGAAGGAGATCTTGATCCTCAACAGGAACAAGCTTTTTAGAAAACCGATACCATGTTTAAGGTTGCTCTCTTGAGTGCTCTTGGTGATAACATAGTTGATGCTTATGCACAATTGATAATGGGAAAGATATGTGGGACGCACTCGAGGCCAAGTTTCGAGGTCTCGGATGTCGGCACTGAGTTGTATATCATGGAACAATTCTATGACTACATGATGACTGATAAGCGCACCATGGTTGAGCAAGCTCATGAGATACAGTCATTTGCTAGACAACTTGAGCAGTTCAATTGAATGTTACTGGGCAAGTTTGTTGCCGGAGGCATCATGACTGAACTCCCCACTCGTGGAGGAACTTTTCTACATCTTTGAAACATAAGAGACATGATTTTTCCATTCTGGATCTCATTGGCACTGTTGATGTGGAAGAAAAAGGAGAGAGCAAAAGACACGCGTGCTTGAGGTATTACGGGAGGTTCTAGTGCAAATTTGGTACGAAAGAAAAACTTCCAACCCCACAAGTTCAAGAAGAAGGGAAAGTTTGATGGTAAAGGAAACTTTGATGGGAAGAACAAGTCTTCACAACACACCAACTTCAAGAAAAAGACTAACAAGAACAAAGGTGTTTGTCATGTGTTCGGAGATTCTGATCATTGGGCACATAGTTGCCCTAACCGTTATGACAAGAGTCAACATGGGAAAGGCGGCAACACTCCCAATATTGTCATTGGTGACATTGACATGAAGGATGTTAGGTACGATATATTTTTCACTATTCTTTCAGTATGTCATTCTCCTGGTTGATTGATTGACATGAGTGCTAATGCACATGTATGCGGTGATATTTCCATGTATTCTTTTTATCAGACCTTAGGGATTTCCACCGTGTTGATGGCTGATACGTCTCCAACGTATCTATAATTTTTTATTGTTCCATGCTATTATATTATCATTCTTGGATGTTTTGCAATCATTTTATATCATTTTTTGGTACTAACTTATTGACATAGCGCCAAGTGCTAGTTGTTGTTTTCTGATTGTTTTTTACATCGCAGGAAATCAATATCAAACAAAGTCCAAATGCAGCAAAACTTTTAGTGGATTTTCTTGGACCAAAAGACACCTGTTGGGCCAGAGAAGCACCTGGGGGGTGCTCCAAGGGGGCCACAACCCACCAGGACGTGCCTGGGCCCCCAAGCGCGTCCAGGTGGGTTGGGCCCACCTAGGTGGCCTCCCGCACCGCCTCTTTGCTCTATAAATACCCCAATATTCCAGAAACCCTAGGGGAGTCGACGAAAATCAATTCCATCCACCGCAAGTTCTAGAACCACCAGATACAATATAGACACCATCATGGAGGGGTTCAACAAGTCCATTGGTGCCTCTCCGATGATGCGTGAGTAGTTCTTTGTAGACCTACGGGTCCGTAGTTAGTAGCTAGATGGCTTCCTCTCTCTTTTTGATTATCAATACAATGGTCTCTTGGAGATCCATATCATGTAACTCTTTTTGTAGTGTGTTTGTTGGGATCCGATGAACTTTGAGTTTATGATCAGATCTATCTTTTTATGTCCATGAAAGTTAATTGAGTCTTGTTTGATCTCTTATATGCATGATTGCTTACATCCTCCTATTTCTTCTCTGACATTTGGGTTTTATTTGGCCAACTTGATATATTTATCTTACAATGGGAAGAGGTGCTTTGTAATGGGTTCGATCTTACGGTGCTTGATCCCAGTGACAGAAGGGGAACCGACACGTATGTATCATTGCTATTAAGGATAACAAGATGGGGTCTATTTCTACATAAATATATCTTGTCTACATCATGTCATCATTCTTATTGCATTACTCCGTTTTTCCATGAACTCAATACACTGGATGCATGATGGATAGCTCTCGATGTGTGGAGTGATAGTAGTAGTTGCAGGCAAGAGTGGGTCTACTAATCTTGGACGCGATGCCTATATAATGATCATTGTCTGGATATTGTCATGATTATTTGAAGTTCTATCAATTGCCCAACAGTAATTCGTTTACCCAGTGTTTGCTATTTTTCTCGAGAGAAGCCACTAGTGAAATCTACGCCCCCGGGGTCTCTTCTTTAATATACTTGCCTTCACAATCTATTTTATTTGATTTTGTTTTCAGATCTATTAAACCAAAAATACAAAAATACCTTGCTGCACTTTATTTTATTTGGCGTTCAATCTATCAACTTATTACAACTCTCTCACGTCTGTTTGCCAATTTTTGGCACCGTTATCCGAACGGGATTGACAACCTCTTTAATACGTCGGGTTGCGAGTATTTGTTATTTGTGTGCAGGTGTCGTTCACGTAGTGTTGTGTGGTTCTCCTACTAGTTCGATAATCTTGGTCTAACCACTGAGGGAAATATCTACAGTTGCTTTGCCGCATCATCCCTTCCTCCTTGGGGAAATACCGATGTAGTTCTAGCAAGCATCAAAAGGAATTTATGGCGCCGTTGCCGGGGAGACATCATCAACATATACCAGGTTCCTAATCACAAATCTCATCTCCTCGCAATTTACATTATTTGTCATTTGCCTCTCATTTTCATCTCCCCCACTTCACAAAAATTTGCCGTTTTATTCGCCCTCTTTTCCGTTTGCCCTTTTTTGTCGGATCTGTTCGTGTTCGTGCTTTCCAGTCATAATGACTAGTGTGTCTTCTCCTCCTTTGTCACCAGATTTTGAAGCTTTATACTTCAAGCAAAGACAAGGAGAAAATTAGAAAGATGCTTGGTATAGGCTAATGGAATCGTATTGTGTTTGCAACCTAAAAGGGGACGCAAATATTTTGCTTCGTAATCTTTACATAGGATTGGCTTTGCATCATAGACAACTCTTAGATTTTGCCGCTAAAGGGAATTTTATCGAGCTTTATGCTAATGCTGCCTATGAAATTTTAGAAGGAATTCTGGGGGTTCCACCTCAAAAGAAGGGGTTTTCTTTCACCCCAGAGGGAGTTCAAATGTTGGACAAACTTGGTGATTTCCATAAACATATGGTTGAATTGCAAAAATATAACGAGCCCCTCAAACACCTCAATGGTAGTATCAATCGCATGAACACCTTGATTACTCTCTGTAATAAGCGATTGGATATTTTAGATCTAAAGTTGGTTTCTTATCGTGAGAATTTAGTGAAGCGCAAAGAGCCTCCCGGGTTTGAGAAACCCCTTACAAAAATTGCCAAAGCTACTGATGACAAAACTTGAGATCTTTAAATTATGCCTAGCTAAGGGCGTAAAACGATAGCGCTCGTTGGGAGGCAACCCAACTTGTATATTTTGCTTTTTGGTTTTCTTGCTGTTTTCAATAAAATACCCAATAATCCATATGTTTATATATGTTTTTGTGGTTTAAATAAATGTCTGTGCCAAGCAAAGCCTTTGGGATGATTTGGTTGATAGTTGATGTGATCGCGTTGAAAAATTCAGAAACTTTGCGTCCAGAGTTAGAATTACCGACGATTACTGGAACGTGATAAACTCTTGATTTTTTGGGGGGCGGGGGTTTCAATATAAAAATTCTCCATGTTATCCTAATTTTTTCGAATTTGTAGAGTTACAGAAGTATGGTCAAAATTCGCATCTTTACACACTGTTCTGTTTTTTACAGATTCTATTTTTATTGTGTTATGTGCTTATTTTGATGATTCTATGGTTCCCTTTGATGAGTTTATGCCATATAAAAGTTAGAATACATTAGGTATGATACAATTACAAAATAAGAATTTGTTTGCTACAATACTTGGAGTAAAGATTGGTTTTGTTATACTAACGGATTTTGTTGAGTTTTGTGTGATTGAAGTTTTCAAGTTTTGGGTGATGTTACAATGGATGAAGGAATAAGGAATAGGAAGAGCCTAATCTTGGGGATGCCCATGGCATCCCAAGCTATTATCCAAAGAGAAGCAAGCAACAAAGCTTGGGGATGCCCGAGTGGCATCCCCTCTTTCTTCTAACGACCATCGGTATTTTACTCGAAGCTATATTTTTATTCATAACATATTATGAGTTTTGCTTGGAGCGTCTTCTATAATATGAGTCTTTGCTTGTTTTTATTTTTAATTTTCAATAAATATCATGACTTGTTAGAATTGCTCTCTATGCTTCACTTAAATCTTTATGTGCTATCGAATTGCTCTAGTGCTTCACTTATATCTTTTTTAGCACGGTGTGCTTTTTTATTTTTGAAGAAATACTCTCTTGCTTAAGTTAGATTTATTTGAGAGTTAGTATTTTTTTAAAGAAATTATCTCTTGCTTCGATTAGATTAATTTGAGAGAAAGAAATATGATGCTTATGATCTTCACTTATATTTATTTGAGCTTATCAAAAGCAACATATGAAATTAGTTCCAAAGTGATAGATATCCAAGAAGGATATAATAAAAACTTTCATGAAGATCATTGGATAAAATAAACTTGATTCTTTGTAATAGTTTTGAGATATGATGATAGTGATATGTGAGCTATGTTGATGAGTAATTATGTCTTAGTAAGAATATTGATGTTACGGTTCGTGATTCCCTATGCAAGCATGAAAGTCAATAGTCATGCAATGAATTTGTATCCTACTTTTGTTGCATTATTCGGTGTTGGTTATGTTTAATGTTCCCTTATGATGGTTCTCGTTCCTTGGTTGGTCGCTTCTCAATCTCTTGCTAGCCTCCACTTTGTACTAAGTATAAATACTACTTGTGCATCCATATCCTAAAACTCAAGTTATGCCAAATGAGTCCACCATACCTACATATATGCGGTATTTCCAAGCCGTTCTAAGCAAATTTGTATGTGCCAACTCTAATTTTCAAAATAAATTTCTCTTTTGCGTGCCCGTACCGCTCTCGAAGCGCCGAGGGGTGGCTAATATTTTTCATGCTAGATGTGTTATTCTCAAGATGAGTGTTTATTCACTTGTCATTGCACGAGAGTATGGCGGTAATAGGGATTCCCAGTCCCGAAATGTAAAAAGGAAATTTACTTTATGTTGTCAAATAATAAATTCCTTGAAAAGTGTTGGTATGGACGGCACCCGTCGATACGGTTAGCCATGGCTTGTGAAAGTTTGGTGGAAAAAGGAATAAACTTTATTTTATGTTTGGGAACCGCCTATGATACATCTAGCATGGAAAGTGTTGGGAACTCTAAGTCGTTCTTGTTGGTGAGACAAGCATGCCACCCAAAATAATTTTCCTCTCAATTTAAGCTTTGAGCTCTGGCATCTCTACAAATCCCTACTTCCCTCTGCGAAGGGCCTATCTTTTACTTTATGCAAATTTTATTTTATTTTGAGTCTCCATCTTTCCCAACATGTGTCTTCTGGCCCAACAGAGTGTTGATGGCCAATGGTTCAAGTGATTCTGTTTGTTGTGTGTCAGAAGTTTACTACAGAGAAAATCGTGGGGGCTAAAGAATGTTCATTATGTCCCCTCCGTCAATAAAAATCTTGTTAGCGGATCTCTTATTGTCGGGCGACTCGGACTGGGGGCACCCAGGCCCGTCTACCTGCGAGCCATCGCGCGGTGCCTCACCCAGGCCCTGTATGCGACCTGTCTTGGGGCCATGAGGGTCGGCCCTCAAGAGGAACCCCCTCCTCACGAGGCGTGTGTCATGAGGTGCCGCGAATGGCTTCGTGAGGCAGTGCTACTTCTTGAGCTTGCATTGATTTCCCTTGAAGAGGAAAGAGTGATGCAGCAAAGTAGAGATAAGTATTTCCCTCAGTTGAGAACCAAGGTATCAATCCAGTAGGAGGCACAAGCAATTCTCCAATCTATGCACATGCACAAACTAACAAACACTTGCACACAACACAGAAAAGGGGTTGTCAATCCCTTCATGGTCACGAAGAAGAGTGAGATCTGATAGAGATAGATTTAAAACTGAAGTAAAAAAGCTAAATAAAGTAAACACAAAATAATTTCAGTAAGATATTTTTGGGTTTTTAGTTTTATAGATATGAAAATATAAGATGGTAAATAGACTCGCGGGCCATAGTTTTCACTAGAGGCTTCTCTCTCGAAGAAAGCATACGGTGTGTGAGCAAACTATTGTCGAGCAATTGATAAAAAACGCAAAGTTATGACGATATCTAAGGCAATGATCATGAATATAGGCATTACGCCCATGACAAGTAGATCGACTCTTGCCTGCATCTACTACTATTACCCCAATCATTGACCGCTATCCAGCATGCATCTAGAGTATTAAGTTAAAAACATAGTAACGCCTTAAGCAAGAGGACATGATATAGAGGGATAAACTCACGCAATATGATATAAACCCCATCTTGTTACCCTTAATGGCAACAATACAATACGTGCCTCGCTAGCCCTATTATGTCACTGGGTGAGGACACTACAAGATTGAACCCATCACAAAGCACCTCTCCCATTGCAAGAAATACCATCTAGTTGGCCAAACCAAATCGATAGATCGAAGAGAAATACAAAGCTATCTTAATCATGCATAAAATAGTTCAGAGAAGACTCATATAATATTCATAGATAATCTGATCATGAATCCACAATTCATCAAATCTCGACAAACACACCGCAAAAGAAGATTACATCGAATAGATCTCCAAGAACATCGAGGAGTCATGGGCCTCGAACCCCTCGTTGGTTACCCCAAGTGGAAGGTGTAAGATGCAGTATTGTAGAAGTGTTTTCCCCTAGCAAAGATGCCAAGGATCGATTCCCCAGAGACTCCAAGGTTCAACAAGTAGGTGTCAATTGCTACGGCGCCAGATTAGTAGCAATCAACGTGGACCTGCACACAGATACAAATAACTTTGCTCCCAACGAGTACAGAGAGGTTGTCAATCCCTCCGGCCTTGTAGTTCACAAAGGATTAAAAGCAATGATAGTAGTGATAGATAGTTTTTGCAATAGTAAGTAATAACGGAAAGTAAATAGTGGATGTGATCAATGATGGTAATATGGACCGGAGTCTCATGATTTTCACTAGTGATGTCTCTCTCCCAAAAGACGATAAAATAGCTATGTGAGGTAAACAAATTACAGCTGGGCAATTGACAGGACCACGAACGCAAACCAATGCTGACTACATTGCAAGAAAGGTTGAGGTTCAAAGCATGGGCGGTACGCCAAAGTAAGTAGACCGAAATCCATCAATATCTACTACTAATCATCCACCTTGAGATATCTATCCAGAACATCTCGCTGGTATTAAGTTGCGAGTCCCACCCATAGTGTAAACTCAATGCAACAGACAACTGCATTAAAAGAACTTTGCGTAAAGTAAACAATCCTTGCACCCGCGGGCACAAGCACCGTTGTTTTCCCCCTTGTGGCAACAGCGCATCCCCTAGACTCATGTTTCTGTCACTCAAGCTAGTCATCGAGGGGCATGAACCCACAATCGAGCATAACGTTCCCTCTTGGAGTCACTACCTATTACTCGGCCAAAGTAATAAATAACAATGGAGAACATGCAAGAATTACTTATGAACAAAAATATAAAAGAGGTGAATCAAATATATTACTCAAGATCAATCTGAACATAATCTCATAATCCATTGGATCCCAGCAAACTCAACATAGCAACAGCATAAGGATTACATAGGTGCCTCGATCATGTAGGGCAGCTCATGAGGACTAATTAGTGAAGCAAAAAAATGAGAGGAGAACATCACATAGCTACTGGTCATGGACTCATGGTCCAAGGGAGACTACTCACGAGTCATCCGGGAGGCGGTGGTGGAGAAGCTCCCGGTGGTGATCCTCCCCTCCGGCAGGGTGCCGGGAAGAGTTCTCTTGGTGCTCCCGATCTTGGAAGCGGCGGCGGCGGCGGAACAGAGATGGGATCGCGAAAAGAGTTCCTGTTCTGAGGGTTTTGGAGAGTCCTTTAAATATATGCCAAAGTAGGGCAACGGGGGAGTCTCGGGGGG
>LR738715.1:190559141-190592420 GCA_902687465.1 Secale cereale | reverse complement strand
CCCTTCGGACGCAGTGTTGTTTCCGGAACGCTGATTTTTTATATAATTTTTCTGGATTTTTCTGGGCAGTTCTCGAAACGTGAAAACCTGAAATACAAAAACAGCCGAAAACAGAAACTGGCACTGGGGTGCACTGGATTAGTAAGTTAGTCCAAATATGATCAAAAGTGTATGGAAGTGTATGAATATCATAGCAATATCACCCAAAAGTGGCATGGAGCAAGCAGAAATTATAGATACGTTTTGGACGTATCATGGAGAACATTGTATTGAAGATCAAAGAGAGAGAAGAAGCCATCTAGCTACTAGCTATGGACCCGTAGGTCTCTGGTAAACTACTCACACATCATCGGAGGGGCAACAAGGTTGATGTAGATGCCCTCCGTGATCGAATCCCCCTCCGATAGAGTGTCATAAAAGGCCTCCATAGATTACATTGTAATGAATCTAACACCCGTGGAATCTTGGTGTTGATCATGTTTTGCCCGTGGAAGAGGCTTAGTCAACAGGTCTGCAACATTCAAATCTGTATGTACTTTGCAAATTTCTATGTCTCCATCCTTGACCTTTTCACGAATGGAGTTGAAGCATCTCTTGATGTATTTTGTTCTCTTGTGAAACCTGGATTCCTTTGCCAAGGCAATTGCTCGAGTGTTGTCTCAAAAGATTGTCATTGGACCCGATGCACTTGGTATTACACCTAGATCGGATATGAACTCCTTTATCCAGACTCCTTCATGCGCTGCTTCCAAAGTAGCTATGTACTCCGCTTCACACGCAGATCCCGCCATGACGCTCTGCTTGGAACTGCACCAACTGACAGCTCCACCATTCAATATAAATACGTATCTGGTCTGTGACTTAGAGTCATCCGGATCTGTGTCGAAGTTAGCATCGACGTAACCCTGCAACAAGCTCTTCGTCACCTCCATAAACGAGAAACATATCCTTTGTCCTTTTCAGGTACTTTAGGATGTTCTTGACCGCTATCCAGTGATCCACTCCTGGATTACTTTGTTACCTCCCTACCAAACTTATGTCAAGGCACACATCAGGTCTGGCAGATAGCATAGCATACATGATAGAACCTAAGGCTGGGGCATAGGGAATGACTTTCATTTTCTCTCTATCTTCTGCAGTGATCGGGCATTGAGTCTGACTCAATTTCAAACCTTGTAACACAGGCAAGAACCCTTTCTTTGACTGATCCATTTTGAACTTCTTGAAAACTTTGTCAAGGTATGTGCTTTGTGAAAGTCCTATTAAGCATCTCGATCTATCTCTGTAGATCTTGATGCCAAATATATAAGCAGCTTCACCAAGGCCTTTCATTGAAAAAATTCTTATTCAAGTATCCATTTATGCTATCCAGAAATTCTACATCATTTCCAATCAATAATAAGTCATCCTCATATAATATCAGAAATGCTACAGAGCTCCTGCTCACTTTCTTGTAAATACAGGCTTCACCATAAGTCTGTATAAAACCATATGATTTGATCACCTCATCAAAGCGTATATTCCAACTCTGAGATGCTTGCACCAGTCCATAGATGGATCGCTGGAGCTTGCACACTTTGTTAGCACCTTTCGGATCAACAAAACCTTCAGGTTGCATCATATACAACTCTTCTTTCAGAAATCCATTAAGGAATGCAGTTTTGACATCCATTTGCCAGATTTCATAATCATAAAATGCAGCAACTGCTAACATGATTCAGACAGACTTAAGCTTCGCTACGGGTGATAAAGTCTCATCGTAGTCAACTCCTTGAACTTGTCGAAAAGCTTTCGCAACAAGTCGAGCTTTGTAGACAGTGATATTACCATCAGAGTTTGTCTACCTCTTGAAGATCCATTTCTTCTCAGTGGCTTGCCGATCATCAGGCAAGTCCACCAAAGTCCACACTTTGTTCTCATACATGGATCCTATCTCAGGTTTCATGGCCTCAAGCCATTTATGGGAATTTGGGCTCATCATAGCTTCTTCGTAGTTCAAAGGTTCGTCGTTGTCTAAGAACATGACTTCCAGGACAGGGTTACCGTACCACTCTAGTGCAGTACGTGTTCTGGTCACCTTCGAGGTTCGGTAGTAACTTGATTCGAAATTTCATGATCATTATCATTAGCTTCTTCTCTAGTTGGTGTAGGCATCACGGGAATGATTTTCTTTGATGTTCTACTTTCCAATTCGAGCGAAGGTACAATTACCTCATCAGGTTCTACCTTCCTCCCACTCACTTCTTTCGAGAGAAACTCCTTCTCTAGAAAGGATCCATTCTTAGCAAGAAAAGTCTTGCCTTTGGATCTCTGGTAGAAGGTGTACCCAACATTTTCTTTTGGGTATCCTATAAAGACGCACTTCTCCGATTTGGGTTCGAGCTTATCAGGCTGAAGCTTTTTCACATAAGCATTGGAACCCCAAACTTTAAGAAATGACAGCTTTGGTTTCTTGCCAAACCATAGTTCATATGGTGTCGTCTCAATGGATTTAGATGGTGCCCTATTTAACGTGAATGCAGTTGTCTCTAATGCATAACCCCAAAACGATAAAGGCAAATCGGTAAGAGACACCATAGAACGCACCATATACAATAGAGTATGGTTACGACATTCGGACACACCATTACGCTATGGTGCTCGAGGCGGCGTGAGCTACGAAACTATTCCACATTGTTTCAAATGAAGACCAAACTCGTAACTCAAATATTCGCCTCTGCGATCGAATCATAGAAACTTTATTTTCTTGTTACGATGATTCTCTACTTCACTCTGAAATTCTTTCAACTTTTCAAATGTTTCAGACTTGTGTTTCATTAAGTAGATATACCCATATCTACTCAAATCATCTGTGTAGGTGAGAAAATAACGATACCCGCCGCGTGTTTCAACACTCATCGGACCACATACATCGGTATGTATTATTTCCAATAAGTCATTAGCTCGCTGCATTGTTTTGCATAACGGAGTTTTAGTCATCTTGCTGACGAGGCATGGTTCGCAAGTATCAAATGATTCATAATCAAGTGATTCCAATAGTCCATCGGCATAGAGTTTCATCATGCGCTTTACACCAATATGACCTAAACGGCAGTGCCGCAAGTATGTTGCGCTATCATTATCAATTTTGCATCTTTTTGCATCAATATTATGAATATGTGTATTACCACGGTCGAGATTTGATGTCTGCTAGAACTATGTCGGTATTTCCACAAAGAGGAAGGGAGGATGTAGTATAGCAGCGGTAGGTATTTCCCTCAGTGATGAGACCAAGGTTATCGAACCAGTAGGAGAACCAAGCAAGACAACGTAAACAACACCTGCACACAAATAACAAATACTTGCAACCCAACGTATAAAAGGGGTTGTCAATCCCTTTCGGGTAACATACATAATAGAGTTGTAAATATTGATAGATTGAATGATAAATAAGATGAAAGGTCGTGGATGTCGCCTAGAGGGGGGTGAATAGGCGCTTTAAAATAATTACGGTTTAGGCTTGAACAAATGCGGAATAAACCTAGCGATTAATTTGTCGAGCACAAAACCTACAAGAATTAGGCTCACCTATGTGCACCAACAACTTATACTAAGCAAGATAAACAACTAGGTGATAGCAAGATATATGACAAGAAACAATATGGCTATCACAAAGTAAAGTGCATAAGTAAAAGGCTCGGGTAAGAGATAACCGAGGCACGCGGAGACGACGATGTATCCCGAAGTTCATACCCTTGTGGATGCTAATATCTGTTTGGAGCGGTGTCGAGGCACAATGCTCCCCAAGAAGCCACTAGGGCCACCGTAATCTCCTCACGCCCTCGCACAATGCAAGATGCCGTGATTCCACTCAGGGACCCTTGAGGGCGGTCACCGAACCCGTAC
The DNA here is from genome assembly GCA_902687465.1 of Secale cereale. Lineage (NCBI taxonomy): Eukaryota > Viridiplantae > Streptophyta > Magnoliopsida > Poales > Poaceae > Secale > Secale cereale. The sequence goes on along the minus strand of LR738715.1, from coordinate 190,588,535 downwards.
AAATGGCAACCCTTGGGGGCGGTCACCGAACCCGTACACTTTGGCAACCCTTGGGGGCGGTTACCGGAACCCGTCAAAATGCTCTGGGCGATATCCACAACCTAATTGGAGACCCCGACACTTGCCCGGAGCTTTACACCACAATGATTGAGCTCCGAACACCACAAGGTTGGGGCTATCTCCCCAACGACACCACGAAGCTTCACCACAATGGAATATGGCTCTGAGGTGACCTCAACCGTCTGGGGCGCCCAAGCACCCAAGAGGAACAAGCTCAAGGGTACCAAGCACCCAAGAGTAATAAGCTTCTCAACTTCACTTCCACGTATCACAGTGGAGAACTCAAACCGATGCACCAAATGCAATGGGAAGGGCACACGGAGTGCCCAAGTCCTTCTCTCTCAAATCCCACCAAAGCAACTAATGCTAGGTAGGGAAAAGAGAGGAAGAACAAGAAGGAGAACACCAAGAACTCCAAGATCTATATCCAAGGGGTTCCCCTCACCTAGAGGAGAAAGTGATTGGTGGAAATGTGGATCTAGATCTCCTCTCTCTTTTCCCCCCAAAACTAGCAAGAATCCATGGAGGGATTGAGAGATAGCAAGCTCGAAGAAGGTAAACAATGGGGGAAGAACACGAGCTCAAAGGATGAGGCACAATGGGGAAGAAGACCCCCTTTTATAGGTGGGGGGAAAATCCAGTCGTTATCCCCACCAACCAGCCCGCAGCGAGCGGTACTACCGCTCTAGGGAGCGGTACTACCGCTGGCTGCTGTACCGCTGGGACCAAGCACATCGCCAACGAGAGAACAAATAAGAGAAAGAGCCCCCGAGCAGCACTAGAAGCGGTGGTAGGGCGGTACTACCGCACCTACTTCCGCTCCTACTACCGCCTAACCCGACACGAGAAGCGACGGCCTCGAATCGAGGCGGCACTAGCGCGGAACCGGAGCGGTACCACCGCATATAGCCATAAGCGGTACTACCGCTGTGAGCCAGCGGTACTACCGCTTGTGGCTATAAGCGGTACTACTGCTCCGTCCCAGCGGTACTACCGCACGGACAACAGGAAAACCCAAAACTGCCATAACTTCTTCAAATGAGCTCCGAATTGAGAAAACTCAAGCTTGTTAGATAGTAAGAAGAGGCAGGGAGGTATGCCTAGTATATAGAGGAGTGAACACTCCATCGGAGAAGAACCGACATAACCTCCAACATCGAAAACATCATAGAAGATGGATGAGTGAACTCCGTTTTCGATGAACTCGAGCTTGTCATCAAGATGACCATAAGCTCAAAAACTCACAAGGAGAAGAACCAAACAAGAACCAATAAAGATGATGCAAGGATGCAATGGTTTGAGCTCTCTACGAACGATACGATCAAGCTACTCATCGAGAGCCCCCCTTGATAGTACGACAATCGATCCTATAACCCGATCTCCCAACTACCATCATGAGACCGGTAAAATAGAAAACCTATCAAGAAAAAACCTTTGCCTTGCTGATAGTCCACTTGAGTTGGATGATGACGATCCTGACTCCCTCAAGTTGGACCACATTTCTTGATTGCATTGGCTCGGTGAAGACTAGTAGATTGCTCCCCCAGACACCACTATGGGTGAGCCACTCTTAGGCACATCTTCACAAGTCCATTGCCACCACAATGGATGGCAAGCTTCAAGCATATGATGTGACGCCCGAGACCGACGTTCCAGAAGATTCCCGAAGGTTCCAGATGTTCCGGGGTGCCCGTGTGTTTCTTTTGAGCTTGTGTTATTTATTTTTTGCATGCATCATGTCATCATGTCATTTTAATTTTGCATCTCAACCTAATAAATCGTGTGGACCTTCGGTCCATTTAAATCGAGGGAAGATGTCTTCTCTTTATAACATATAAAAGCCTCCTAATAATTATGGAGCTATATTAATAATTATTCCGTTGTTTGGAATTACCGCAACACACTTGCAATATTCTCCCCATGTCTTTTCACTTCGAGTTTCACCTTCAAAACCTTGTCTAAAATTCCTTCCGTTATTTTCGAGACTCCTCCTAAAATCTAGACTTCTTTTGAACTCCTTTAAGGCAAACTAATTATTTTAGTTTGTTTTTCCCTTTTGTTGTTGGAACTATTTTTGTGAGGTTGGAATTATTTCCGTAAAGCCTTACAAAAATGTCCATCATTTTATTCTTATTCGTTGACTCTTTTCTTTTATTTTGGCTATCTCCTTTTTGTTTTTTTTTTCTGTCTAAGAGTTAAAAAAAACAGAAGTGCAGCCCAGGCCTTCCCTGGCCCATCTCCTCCCTCCTCCTTTCCTCCTGGCCAGGCCCAAACCCCCTTGGCCCGCACTCCCCAACCCTAGCGTGCGCACCGCATCGCTCGCCTCTACCCGCTCGATCCCTCCCTCTCCCTCTTAGCGCCGCCGCCACCCCCTCTCGTCCGTTTTTTCCCTCGACCCCGCACCCCTTCTGGCTCGATCCTCCCTCCGTTCTCCTCGTACCTCTCCAGCTCGCCCCGTAGCGCGCCCGTCCCCGAGCGACTCCAGGCCCGCGGCCTCCCCGCATCGGCCGTTTCCTCCGTCGCGCAAGGCGCCCGCGCCAGAGGCCCTCCTGCCGAACTCCTTCCACCGGCGCCCTTCTTCCTCCTCCAGCCCGGCCCTCAGCGCCCTGCCCCGCGAGCGCCGTCCTCGCGCTGGAGCTCCCTCTCCGTTCCCTTACGGCCTCACCTCGTCCATCCCCGAGCGACGCCGCGGCCAGGATCGCCTCTGCCAGCGGCCGCCCTCAGGCAGCAGCGCCGCAGGGCCCTCCCTTCGTCCTCGAGGCCGCCCTGCCCCGACGCCTCCAGCGCCATGGCTGTAGCCGCCGCCGCGCCAAGGTCGGGCCCCGACGCAGCAGCAGCGCCGGCCCGAGCGCGCCCTCCCATCTCCTCTACCTCGCCTCCCGGCCGGATCCCGCGCCCCCTCCAAGTCCTCTCCAGTGCACCCCAGCAGCCCGGCGCCCCGACGTCCTTCCTCTGGCGCCAGGTCGCCGCCGTGTTCCTCAGTCCCTCGAGGAGGCCCTGTCCTTTTTCCAGTTCGGTGTTGTCCCGAGCAACCCGTAGCCTTTTCCCCTTTTTTTCTGTGTTTTGTTTTGTTGTTTGTTGCCGTTTTGTTATCAAGTGCCAGGAGCGCCAAGAACCACTAGGTCGGACCCGAGTACAACTACATAACGATGACCGAACGACTACGAGCTCGAGAACAACTACATGAACGACTACTCGGAGACCCCAAGTACCTCTACCGTCGCCCGTGTACCCCTACGGAACGTCTTCAACGAGTACCCCTCCGATGGCGTGTACCTCTACGAACGGGAACCCCCAAGTACCACTACGAACGCCGACGCGACAAGTACCTCTTCGGAAACGGAAACGCCTACGTGAACGTCTACCGTCGCCCCGAGTACATCTACCGTCGCCGAGTACCACTACTTCCTCTACCGTCGCCCGAGTACAACTACCGCCACGTGAACGACTTCTTCCTCTTCGGCCGTGTACCACTACTTCCAGTACTACGTCTACTTCCTCTACTTCCTCTACGAAACGCGTGAACGACTCCTTCCACTACGTCCCTCGACGTCTCGAACCGCCCCGAAACGCACGCTTCAAAGGTATAACCCCGAGACGTGACCCGTGAATGCTTGCTTGTGTTGTATGAAATGTTTCCCGTGTGTGCTTCGTGCCCGTTCCGACCTTTTTTTCGAGCTCCTCGGTTGCCTCGTCGCCGACTCGTGGGAACCCGGCAACGGGATCACCCATCATCTCGTTTGACTCGTTCGCTCTACCTTTTTGTTTTGCACCGGACTCTCGCCGAGTTACCGGAACCGATATGATGCCGTTGCATCATTTTCGGATCGTTGCCGTGGCACCTTTTCTTCCTTTCATATCTCTTAATGTCAACCCTTTTAATAAAACTTGCATAAAACTTGATCATGTCATCCGCATCATGTTAACAACCTTATATATGTGTGTGAATTGTTGTTGCTTTAATAATTATTAAACATGCTCATGAGGATTTTCCGGATATGTTGTTGTTATTCTCCGGCCTCATTTAAATTGCCTAATAGTGTAGTTTCTTTATGTTTCACCTCTTGCCATGCTAAAAACAATTAATCTTGTCTTGTTAATAACAAGAGTCAATTAAATAATTAAATGTGGTGTTTCGTCAATATGCAACTCGTTGCATATTGAACTCCACTTAACATGTAGTATTGTTTGTGCACTTTGCCATGCCTCGCATATTTAAACCGAACATGCATCATACTTGGATGTGCATCGTATGCCATGTTTATGCTTGCGTGTTTACCGTGTTGTTTCTTTTCTTTCCGGTTGCTTCTCTTGTTAGCTTCGGTTTCGTTCCGGAGTTGTGAGGTTTCTCTCGTCTGTGTTGCTTCGTCTACTTCGTGGATCCGTTCTTCTCCCTTGTGGAATCCCAGGCAAGATGACCGAACCCGGATACCATTACTATCTTTGCCTATTGCTAGAGTCTCGATCTATAGTTTTGCCTCGATGCCCATGTCTTTTTGTCAGCCTCCTACTTGTAACCAATTGCCATGTTTAACCACCCTACCTACGCAAACCGTTGCTTGGCTATACGTAGGCTTGCTCAGCCCCTCTTATAGCATTGTTAGTTGCAGGTGAAGATTGAAGATGCTTGCTTCATGTTGAAGTTTGGTTGGGTTATATCACACTATATAAATGCTTATAAATGAAATCATCTATATACTGGCAAGGGTGGAAGGCTAAGCCTTTTGCTTGGTGTTTTGTTCCACTCATGCCGTTAGGATCCGTATAAGCCGGTGTTATGTTCCTTGATTATGCGTTCCTAACACGGTTGGGGTGTATGGGACCCCCTTGATAAACCGCTAAGTGCTAAGTCTTTTCCAGCAAATCCCAACATTGGTACTATTTGCCTATTAACAAACTAATAAAACTTGCATAAGGGCCTTGCAAACCCTCTTTTATTTTAATTCCACCCCCCGGGCCAGTGCTCCTCATGAGTGTTGGTCCGAAACGAGCGGACTGCGGGGCCACCTCAAGGAAACTTGAGGTTTGCTAAAAACCCGTAGGATGTCTCATCCAGTCGTGTCCTGAGACCTAGATACGCGCGGCTACTATCAGGGTGACGACACGCCGGGAGGATTTGCTGGATTAGCCTTACCTTAGTTCGGTTTAACTTGAGCACAGGATTCCGAGAATACTCGGGTCTTCCCACCTATGGAGTTGCGACTCCGCGGATCGTGGGCTTGTGATGGGCCAAGTTGGAACACCCCTGCAGGGTTTGAACTTTCGAAAGCCGTGCCCGCGGTTATGTGGCAGATGGGAGCTTGTTAATTCCGGTTGTAGATAACTTGACACAATGATCTAATACACTACCAGCGTGTGTACCGTGACTGTCAATTTCCGAATAGGGATTCGGGAGTTGAACACGGTGGGGTTATGTTTGACCGGTTTTAGCTAGGATCACTTCGTGATCATCTTTCGACCGATGCACTTCTCTTCTCGCTCTCTATTGCGTAAGTTAGTGCTAGTTGCTGCTGCAGACTCTTGTTTGTTCCTTCACCTCTTATTCTTTCTTCAGCCTTGTCCTCACCCAAGGCTTAAATAGTCTTGTTACCCGGGAACAGGATTGCTGAGTCCTCTGTGGCTCACAGTTACTTCACCACACCAGATGCAGGTTCAGCCGAGTTTGATGCAGGAGTTGGACCAGTTCTTCACCAGGAGCTCGATGAAGAGTGTGGCCGTTTGCTTGTGACGTTTCGATGTTCAGTAGTGGTTTCTACTAGGATTCGATCCTGACCTGTGGCTTTATGTTGTTTTGGTATCTTTCTTTTGGATCTTCACCCGTAGTCGGGTTGTGATGTTTTGAATGATGTATTGCTTATGTAATGTATTGTGTGAAGTGGCGAGTGTAAGCCAACTATCTCCTTTTGCATTTTAATCCCTCTTTTACATGAGTCGTGCAAAGATACCAAACTTGAGATCATTCTAGGATGGGCTTATAACTTTAAGTCGTGCCTCGACACGTAGGAGGTATAGTCCCATCCTGGGCATTACAAGTTGGTATCAGAGCCTTCTCCGACCTAGAAGCCCCCACTGTTTGATCGAATCGTTGACGGTTGAGTCTAGGCACACACTGAAAACTTTTTGAGTCCTATATTATATCGGAGAGTAGGATTTCTGTTTGCTTCTCATCCCCTTTCTCTCTGGTGAGGACTCCTGACAATTACTCTTTTCTCTTCTACTCTCAAAAATTGCACCAAAAATTTTTTTTAGGATCTCGCGAGTATTCTGGGATTGTTTCGATGTTCTTGTGACAAGGATATTGTTCTCGATGCCTCCTGTTACCGAGGAGTTGAGCTTCGGGGTATCATTGACACAAGTATATCGCGGCAGTACTAAATACTTAAGACGGCCGACATCGAAAATCTCTCCTATACGGCCAGTGGCAAGATAACCCCGACATCACCCAGTACTGGGGAGGTAGTTCGAGAGTATTGCCATAGCTTGTTATAGTGGATGCTTTTCGAAGGTCCGAGGTACACAGTTTCCGAGAAAGACTGGTTATGTGTTGAAGGATGGATACACCTGGATGTAGGTTTAGAGTTGATCGCGCGGTGCTTCCCGTGTATCCCCAACACCTGATTGCATAACTGGAACCTTTCGGAAATCTATAGGTGGGTTCATCTAGTAGTTCTAGGCATTCTTCCAACGGATGCACGATATGAAGTTTGGGGTTCTACATTGAGTGAAGTGGTTTTATGGACTTGTTCTGATCGGGAGTTGCATCTTAAAGGGTCCTTGGCTATGCTGATCCGGGGATTGCAAAACCCTTTTGTAACACGTTCCATGAGCTTTCAGCACGAAAATGTCGAACGAAACTTCTATCTTGTATTTGTTCTATCTGATCCTTGTTCCTTTTATTTATCTTTTCTTCTCCAAGTGGCTTCTCGTCAAGATGTTGTTCCTGCGGAATTCATTCGTTCAATATCTACCCTTTGTTGTTGTTTTGATTCTGGTATTCGAGTTGCTTCGATGTCAAATGTTGATTCCATACCTTTCTTAATCGGTGTTCTCATATTTCTATGGGAGTGCTAGTCCTTCTTGATCATCAAGATGGTCTTGTTAAATTCTTTTTCAACCGGTGTCCATTGTGTTCATCTCAAGTTGTCTTTGTTTTTTTCCCACCCTCCCACCCTTTTCTTTATGGAGCCTGAAATTCTCAGATGAAATATCCATTTTATTCATGTGATGGTTCTTCATTCTTTCCTTCATTGTTCTTATCCGGTGATTTATCGTGAAGATGCTCAACAGCTTCAAGTTCATCATTCTTCTGTTCTCTAATTCTGCCGCTGGACTTAATTCAAGATTTCGGTGTTGATCTTATCCTTTTCCTCTTTTCACAATACTTTCTTATTCCGGTGCACCAATTAATCATTCTCCTCTTGCTATTCATATCCGGAGTGTTGAAGATATCTCAGAAGATTCATGTTTCCATTCTTAATCCTGTCAAGCTATTTTGAGGATTGTTATCTTACTCAAGCCTTTAAATTCAACCGGTGCAATATCTCTTAAGCAATCTTTTCCAACGGTGATTTCTTGAGTGGGCCCTAACCCACAGGTCTTTCCCGGGATCTTACCTGACTCTTCTACTGTTTTCCGGAGTTATTCTTAAATTCTTTTCAAAGTGTGACGTAAGAATGATTTCCATCAGTCACATGCCTTCCCCAAGATCGTTTTCAAATTCTTTTCATCTTTGGTTCAACCTTTTTAATTCTTCATTCCGGAGTGCTCAACAATTCTTATGGCATCTCTCATCTTCATTCTCAGCATTTGAAGACCGGAGAAGTGTTTCTCTTAAATCTTGGCCTCTTCTCTCAAGAGTTGTGGTTCTACCTTCTTGCCATCCTCATTATTGTTCTGATTGTGAGGAATTCTTTTTATACCCATCCGAAGCATTTCATGAATTCTTTCCTTGTGTTCCTCCGAAGGCCATCATTTCAGAATATTCTTCGTTCTCAGTTTTCAACTTCGTCCTCCAAATATTCTTAATTGATGTCTCTTCGTTCGTCTCCATATTTCTTATGGTGGTTCTTTCAAGTTTTTCTCTTCCGTTGTTATCGTTTTAATTCACTCGTTCTTTTCATAATCCTACCGGTGCTTCGTTGAATATTTATCCAAGGTTGTGCTAGATCTCTCTTTAATTCTTTGCAACGAGAATAAGTAGTATGCCAAATCCTTTGGTTGTCATCAATTTAAATTGGTGAAGGAGATGCATCACATAATTCTTATTCTTGTTCCTTCAGGTGAGTTAATTCTTTTGTCTGGAGCTTGTTCATCATATCATATCCTTGGTTCTAAGTTGTTCATCTTGTTTTCCGGAGCTCCAAGTTATTTCTATTACATCATTTCAAACCTCCATCTTATTCATCACAGGCCTTGAATCTTATTCTTTTCATCTTTCACTTCTCATGCTTTCATAACCGGAGTTCTTCATGGTGGTTCATCATGTTTTAACTCATCCTCGAAGTCTTCATCAAGATTCTTGTTGTAGCTCAAGCATTCTTCATCATGTTTTCCAATTGCTATTCTTCTACCTTGTCTTTTCAGATGGTGTTATGTCATTCTTGTCAATTCCTTCATGTTTCATGATTCACGAGTTATCAAGAATGAGATATTTAAACCCATCATTTTCCTTTGTTCAGGAGATCTTTCCACCCTTCAATTTATTTGTTGGAGTCATTTTGGGTTGTATTTCACCTAAAAGCTTTCCTGGAGAATTGTTGCTATTATGGTGCTCATAAATGACCCAAGTTCTTCATTTATCATCCCGGTGAATTAAGTTCTTCGTCTCCTTGTTGATCTCAATCCAATCAAATTTTTCCGGTAGTGGCTGGTTGTCACCTCATAATTTTGAGATGCTTTCCTAAAGCCCACAACGAGCTTATTCTTTCGTTGTTGATTTTTCCAACAACTCTGTTCAACCTTCTTTGTAAGGATGCTCTTTCAAATTTAATTTTGAGAGAAGTTGTCTTTTCTTCTCCGTTCATTTCTTTCGTTGAGCTATATTCTATTCTTTCATTCCGGAGGCATTGTGATATTGCTCTCTTTAACCATCATCTCGTTTTATCGAATTCATGTTCTTTCCCTTGCTTATCATTTAACCGGAGTGTTGTATTCTTCATTCTAGTTCCATCATCTATCTAGTTTTGCCTATCTTTTAACCGGAGTGCTGTCTCAATCTTTCTTACCCCTTGGCCATTCTTTTATTTGTTTCAGGGGCTGTGTGTTGTTGTTTTCATCAAGTATCATTCCATCTTCTCAAGTTCTTGTTCAATTCCTTCCATTTCCAGACGGAGTGCTGCCGAAATTTCTGTCATTCTTATTCCTTGGCCATACCGTTGCAGTTTCAAATTCTTTCGTCATCCGTGAGCTCTTGCTTCATGTCTTTCAACCTACAAGGTTCTCATAATGTTCCTTGTTACTCTTTCTAACGGAGTGTTTTCAACTTCGTTCATCTCCGTTGTATTCTTCTTTCATTTTGTTCAACCTCTCAAGGTTCTTTGGTTTCACTCGTTCGTCTAAGAAGCAACTTTGTTTTACCTCTTCCTCTTCCGTTTTTTACCCGGTGATATCTCTAGGATCTCAGGTCGAGATCCTCTGTTAGTGTGGGAGAGTTGTGACGCCCGAGACCGACGTTCCAGAAGATTCCCGAAGGTTCCAGATGTTCCGGGGTGCCCGTGTGTTTCTTTTGAGCTTGTGTTATTTATTTTTTGCATGCATCATGTCATCATGTCATTTTAATTTTGCATCTCAACCTAATAAATCGTGTGGACCTTCGGTCCATTTAAATCGAGGGAAGATGTCTTCTCTTTATAACATATAAAAGCCTCCTAATAATTATGGAGCTATATTAATAATTATTCCGTTGTTTGGAATTACCGCAACACACTTGCAATATTCTCCCCATGTCTTTTCACTTCGAGTTTCACCTTCAAAACCTTGTCTAAAATTCCTTCCGTTATTTTCGAGACTCCTCCTAAAATCTAGACTTCTTTTGAACTCCTTTAAGGCAAACTAATTATTTTAGTTTGTTTTTCCCTTTTGTTGTTGGAACTATTTTTGTGAGGTTGGAATTATTTCCGTAAAGCCTTACAAAAATGTCCATCATTTTATTCTTATTCGTTGACTCTTTTCTTTTATTTTGGCTCTCTCCTTTTTGTTTTTTTTTCTGTCTAAGAGTTAAAAAAACAGAAGTGCAGCCCAGGCCTTCCCTGGCCCATCTCCTCCCTCCTCCTTTCCTCCTGGCCAGGCCCAAACCCCCTTGGCCCGCACTCCCCAACCCTAACGTGCGCACCGCATCGCTCGCCTATACCCGCTCGATCCCTCCCTCTCCCTCTTAGCGCCGCCGCCACCCCCTCTCGTCCGTTTTTTCCCTCGACCCCGCACCCCTTCTGGCTCGATCCTCCCTCCGTTCTCCTCGTACCTCTCCAGCTCGCCCCGTAGCGCGCCCGTCCCCGAGCGACTCCAGGCCCGCGGCCTCCCCGCATCGGCCGTTTCCTCCGTCGCGCAAGGCGCCCGCGCCAGAGGCCCTCCTGCCGAACTCCTTCCGCCGGCGCCCTTCTTCCTCCTCCAGCCCGGCCCTCAGCGCCCTGCCCCGCGAGCGCCGTCCTCGCGCTGGAGCTCCCTCTCCGTTCCCTTACGGCCTCACCTCGTCCGTCCCCGAGCGACGCCACGGCCAGGATCGCCTCTGCCAGCGGCCGCCCTCAGGCAGCAGCGCCGCAGGGCCCTCCCTTCGTCCTCGAGGCCGCCCTGCCCCGACGCCTCCAGCGCCATGGCTGTAGCCGCCGCCGCGCCAAGGTCGGGCCCCGACGCAGCAGCAGCGCCGGCCCGAGCGCGCCCTCCCATCTCCTCTACCTCGCCTCCCAGCCGGATCCCGCGCCCCCTCCAAGTCCTCTCCAGTGCACCCCAGCAGCCCGGCGCCCCGACGTCCTTCCTCTGGCGCCAGGTCGCCGCCGTGTTCCTCAGTCCCTCGAGGAGGCCCTGTCCTTTTTCCAGTTCGGTGTTGTCCCGAGCAACCCGTAGCCTTTTCCCCTTTTTTTTCTGTGTTTTGTTTTGTTGTTTGTTGCCGTTTTGTTATCAAGTGCTAGGAGCGCCAAGAACCACTAGGTCGGACCCGAGTACAACTACATAACGATGACCGAACGACTACGAGCTCGAGAACAACTACATGAACGACTACTCGGAGACCCCAAGTACCTCTACCGTCGCCCGTGTACCCCTACGGAACGTCTTCAACGAGTACCCCTCCGATGGCGTGTACCTCTACGAACGGGAACCCCCAAGTACCACTACGAACGCCGACGCGACAAGTACCTCTTCGGAAACGGAAACGCCTACGTGAACGTCTACCGTCGCCCCGAGTACATCTACCGTCGCCGAGTACCACTACTTCCTCTACCGTCGCCCGAGTACAACTACCGCCACGTGAACGACTTCTTCCTCTTCGGCCGTGTACCACTACTTCCACTACTACGTCTACTTCCTCTACTTCCTCTACGAAACGCGTGAACGACTCCTTCCACTACGTCCCTCGACGTCTTGAACCGCCCCGAAACGCACGCTTCAAAGGTATAACCCCGAGACGTGACCCGTGAATGCTTGCTTGTGTTGTATGAAATGTTTCCCGTGTGTGCTTCATGCCCGTTCCGACCTTTTTTTCGAGCTCCTCGGTTGCCTCGTCGCCGACTCGTGGGAACCCGGCAACGGGATCACCCATCATCTCGTTTGACTCGTTCGCTCCACCTTTTTGTTTTGCACCGGACTCTCGCCGAGTTACCGGAACCGATATGATGCCGTTGCATCATTTTCGGATCATTGCCGTGGCACCTTTTCTTCCACCACGGTGACAATACTTCATATCTCTTAATGTCAACCCTTTTAATAAAACTTGCATAAAACTTGATCATGTCATCCGCATCATGTTAACAACCTTATATATGTGTGTGAATTGTTGTTGCTTTAATAATTATTAAACATGCTCATGAGGATTTTCCGGATATGTTGTTGTTATTCTCCGGCCTCATTTAAATTGCCTAATAGTGTAGTTTCTTTATGTTTCACCTCTTGCCATGCTAAAAACAATTAATCTTGTCTTGTTAATAACAAGAGTCAATTAAATAATTAAATGTGGTGTTTCGTCAATATGCAACTCGTTGCATATTGAACTCCACTTAACTTGTAGTATTGTTTGTGCACTTTGCCATGCCTCGCATATTTAAACCGGACATGCATCATACTTGGATGTGCATCGTATGCCATGTTTATGCTTGCGTGTTTACCGTGTTGTTTCTTTTCTTTCCGGTTGCTTCTCTTGTTAGCTTCGGTTTCGTTCCGGAGTTGTGAGGTTTCTCTCGTCTGTGTTGCTTCGTCTACTTCGTGGATCCGTTCTTCTCCCTTGTGGAATCCCAGGCAAGATGACCGAACCCGGATACCATTACTATCTTTGCCTATTGCTAGAGTCTCGATCTATAGTTTTGCCTCAATGCCCATGTCTTCTTGTCAGCCTCCTACTTGTAACCAATTGCCATGTTTAACCACCCTACCTACGCAAACCGTTGCTTGGCTATACGTAGGCTTGCTCAGCCCCTCTTATAGCATTGTTAGTTGCAGGTGAAGATTGAAGATGCTTGCTTCATGTTGAAGTTTGGTTGGGTTATATCACACTATATAAATGCTTATAAATGAAATCATCTATATAGTGGCAAGGGTGGAAGGCTAAGCCTTTTGCTTGGTGTTTTGTTCCACTCATGCCGTTAGGATCCGTATAAGCCGGTGTTATGTTCCTTGATTATGCGTTCCTAACACGGTTGGGGTGTATGGGACCCCCTTGATAAACCGCTAAGTGCTAAGTCTTTTCCAGCAAATCCCAACATTGGTACTATTTGCCTATTAACAAACTAATAAAACTTGCATAAGGGCCTTGCAAACCCTCTTTTATTTTAATTCCACCCCCCGGGCCAGTGCTCCTCATGAGTGTTGGTCCGAAACGAGCGGACTGCGGGGCCACCTCAAGGAAACTTGAGGTTTGGTAAAAACCCGTAGGATGTCTCATCCGGTCGTGTCCTGAGACCTAGATACGCGCGGCTACTATCAGGGTGACGACACGCCGGGAGGATTTGCTGGATTAGCCTTACCTTAGTTCGGTTTAACTTGAGCACGGGATTCCGAGAATACTCGGGTCTTCCCACCTATGGAGTTGCGACTCCGCGGATCGTGGGCTTGTGATGGGCCAAGTTGGAACACCCCTGCAGGGTTTGAACTTTCGAAAGCCGTGCCCGCGGTTATGTGGCAGATGGGAGTTTGTTAATTCCGGTTGTAGATAACTTGACACAATGATCTAATACACTACCAGCGTGTGTACCGTGACTGTCAATTTCCGAATAGGGATTCGGGAGTTGAACACGGTGGGGTTATGTTTGACCGGTTTTAGCTAGGAACACTTCGTGATCATCTTTCGACCGATGCACTTCTCTTCTCGCTCTCTATTGCGTAAGTTAGTGCTAGTTGCTGCTGCAGACTCTTGTTTGTTCCTTCACCTCTTATTCTTTCTTCAGCCTTGTCCTCACCCAAGGCTTAAATAGTCTTGTTACCCGGGAACGGGATTGCTGAGTCCTCTGTGGCTCACAGTTACTTCACCACACCAGATGCAGGTTCAGCCGAGTTTGATGCAGGAGTTGGACCAGTTCTTCACCAGGAGCTCGATGAAGAGTGTGGCCGTTTGCTTGTGACGTTTCGATGTTCAGTAGTGGTTTCTACTAGGATTCGATCCTGACCTGTGGCTTTATGTTGTTTTGGTATCTTTCTTTTGGATCTTCACCCGTAGTCGGGTTGTGATGTTTTGAATGATGTATTGCTTATGTAATGTATTGTGTGAAGTGGCGAGTGTAAGCCAACTATCTCCTTTTGCATTTTAATCCCTCTTTTACATGAGTCGTGCAAAGATACCAAACTTGAGATCATTCTAGGATGGGCTTATAACTTTAAGTCGTGCCTCGACACGTAGGAGGTATAGTCCCATCCTGGGCATTACAAGTTGGTATCAGAGCCTTCTCCGACCTAGAAGCCCCCACTGTTTGATCGAATCGTTGACGGTTGAGTCTAGGCACACACTGAAAACTTTTTGAGTCCTATATTATATCGGAGAGTAGGATTTCTGTTTGCTTCTCATCCCCTTTCTCTCTGGTGAGGACTCCTGACAATTACTCTTTTCTCTTCTACTCTCAAAAATTGCACCAAATTTTTTTTTTAGGATCTCGCGAGTATTCTGGGATTGTTTCGATGTTCTTGTGACAAGGATATTGTTCTCGATGCCTCCTGTTACCGAGGAGTTGAGCTTCGGGGTATCATTGACACAAGTATATCGCGGCAGTACTAAATACTTAAGACGGCCGACATCGAAAATCTCTCCTATACGGCCAGTGGCAAGATAACCCCGACATCACCCAGTACTGGGGAGGTAGTTCGAGAGTATTGCCATAGCTTGTTATAGTGGATGCTTTTCGAAGGTCCGAGGTACACAGTTTCCGAGAAAGACTAGTTATGTGTTGAAGGATGGATACACCTGGATGTAGGTTTAGAGTTGATTGCGCGGTGCTTCCCGTGTATCCCCAACACCTGATTGCATAACTGGAACCTTTCGGAAATCTATAGGTGGGTTCATCTAGTAGTTCTAGGCATTCTTCCAACGGATGCACGATATGAAGTTTGGGGTTCTACATTGAGTGAAGTGGTTTTATGGACTTGTTCTGATCGGGAGTTGCATCTTAAAGGGTCCTTGGCTATGCTGATCCGGGGATTGCAAAACCCTTTTGTAACATGTTCCATGAGCTTTCAGCACGAAAATGTCGAACGAAACTTCTATCTTGTATTTGTTCTATCTGATCCTTGTTCCTTTTATTTATCTTTTCTTCTCCAAGTGGCTTCTCGTCAAGATGTTGTTCCTGCGGAATTCATTCGTTCAATATCTACCCTTTGTTGTTGTTTTGATTCTGGTATTCGAGTTGCTTCGATGTCAAATGTTGATTCCATACCTTTCTTAATCGGTGTTCTCATATTTCTATGGGAGTGCTAGTCCTTCTTGATCATCAAGATGGTCTTGTTAAATTCTTTTTCAACCGGTGTCCATTGTGTTCATCTCAAGTTGTCTTTGTTTTTTTCCCACCCTCCCACCCTTTTCTTTATGGAGCCTGAAATTCTCAGATGAAATATCCATTTTATTCATGTGATGGTTCTTCATTCTTTCCTTCATTGTTCTTATCCGGTGATTTATCGTGAAGATGCTCAACAGCTTCAAGTTCATCATTCTTCTGTTCTCTAATTCTGCCGGTGGACTTAATTCAAGATTTCGGTGTTGATCTTATCCTTTTCCTCTTTTCACAATACTTTCTTATTCCGGTGCACCAATTAATCATTCTCCTCTTGCTATTCATATCCGGAGTGTTGAAGATATCTCAGAAGATTCATGTTTCCATTCTTAATCTTGTCAAGCTATTTTGAGGATTGTTATCTTACTCAAGCCTTTGAATTCAACCGGTGCAATATCTCTTAAGAAATCTTTTCCAACGGTGATTTCTTGAGTGGGCCCTAACCCACAGGTCTTTCCCAGGATCTTACCTGACTCTTCTAATTTTTTCCGGAGTTATTCTTAAATTCTTTTCAAAGTGTGACGTAAGAATGATTTCCATCAGTCACATGCCTTCCCCAAGATCGTTTTCAAATTCTTTTCATCTTTGGTTCAACCTTTTTAATTCTTCATTCCGGAGTGCTCAACAATTCTTATGGCATCTCTCATCTTCATTCTCAGCATTTGAAGACCGGAGAAGTGTTTCTCTTAAATCTTGGCCTCTTCTCTCAAGAGTTGTGGTTCTACCTTCTTGCCATCCTCATTATTGTTCTGATTGTGAGGAATTCTTTTTATACCCATCCGAAGCATTTCATGAATTCTTTCCTTGTGTTCCTCCGAAGGCCATCATTTCAGAATATTCTTCGTTCTCAGTTTTCAACTTCGTCCTCCAAATATTCTTAATTGATGTCTCTTCGTTCGTCTCCATATTTCTTACGGTGGTTCTTTCAAGTTTTTCTCTTCCGTTGTTATCGTTTTAATTCACTCGTTCTTTTCATAATCCTACCGGTGCTTCGTTGAATATTTATCCAAGGTTGTGCTAGATCTCTCTTTAATTTTTTGCAACGAGAATAAGTAGTATGCCAAATCCTTTGGTTGTCATCAATTTAAATTGGTGAAGGAGATGCATCACATAATTCTTATTCTTGTTCCTTCAGGTGAGTTAATTCTTTTGTCTGGAGCTTGTTCATCATATCATATCCTTGGTTCTAAGTTGTTCATCTTGTTTTCCGGAGCTCCAAGTTATTTCTATTACATCATTTCAAACCTCCATCTTATTCATCACAGGCCTTGAATCTTATTCTTTTCATCTTTCACTTCTCATGCTTTCATAACCGGAGTTCTTCATGGTGGTTCATCATGTTTTAACTCATCCTCGAAGTCTTCATCAAGATTCTTGTTGTAGCTCAAGCATTCTTCATCATGTTTTCCAATTGCTATTCTTCTACCTTGTCTTTTCAGATGGTGTTATGTCATTCTTGTCAATTCCTTCATGTTTCATGATTCACGAGTTATCAAGAATGAGATATTTAAACCCATCATTTTCCTTTGTTCAGGAGATCTTTCCACCCTTCAATTTATTTGTTGGAGTCATTTTGGGTTGTATTTCACCTAAAAGCTTTCCTGGAGAATTGTTGCTATTATGGTGCTCATAAATGACCCAAGTTCTTCATTTATCATCCCGGTGAATTAAGTTCTTCGTCTCCTTGTTGATCTCAATCCAATCAAATTTTTCCGGTAGTGGCTGGTTGTCACCTCATAATTTTGAGATGCTTTCCTAAAGCCCACAACGAGCTTATTCTTTCGTTGTTGATTTTTCCAACAACTCTGTTCAACCTTCTTTGTAAGGATGCTCTTTCAAATTTAATTTTGAGAGAAGTTGTCTTTTCTTCTCCATTCATTTCTTTCGTTGAGCTATATTCTATTCTTTCATTCCGGAGGCATTGTGATATTGCTCTCTTTAACCATCATCTCGTTTTATCGAATTCATGTTCTTTCCCTTGCTTATCATTTAACCGGAGTGTTGTATTCTTCATTCTAGTTCCATCATCTATCTAGTTTTGCCTATCTTTTAACCGGAGTGCTGTCTCAATCTTTCTTACCCCTTGGCCATTCTTTTATTTGTTTCAGGGGCTGTGTGTTGTTGTTTTCATCAAGTATCATTCCATCTTCTCAAGTTCTTGTTCAATTCCTTCCATTTCCAGACGGAGTGCTGCCGAAATTTCTGTCATTCTTATTCCTTGGCCATACCGTTGCAGTTTCAAATTCTTTCGTCATCCGTGAGCTCTTGCTTCATGTCTTTCAACCTACAAGGTTCTCATAATGTTCCTTGTTACTCTTTCTAACGGAGTGTTTTCAACTTCGTTCATCTACGTTGTATTCTTCTTTCATTTTGTTCAACCTCTCAAGGTTCTTTGGTTTCACTCGTTCGTCTAAGAAGCAACTTTGTTTTACCTCTTCCTCTTCCGTTTTTTACCCGGTGATATCTCTAGGATCTCGGGTCGAGATCCTCTGTTAGTGTGGGAGAGTTGTGACGCCCGAGACCGACGTTCCAGAAGATTCCCGAAGGTTCCAGATGTTCCGGGGTGCCCGTGTGTTTCTTTTGAGCTTGTGTTATTTATTTTTTGCATGCATCATGTCATCATGTCATTTTAATTTTGCATCTCAACCTAATAAATCGTGTGGACCTTCGGTCCATTTAAATCGAGGGAAGATGTCTTCTCTTTATAACATATAAAAGCCTCCTAATAATTATGGAGCTATATTAATAATTATTCCGTTGTTTGGAATTACCGCAACACACTTGCAATATTCTCCCCATGTCTTTTCACTTCGAGTTTCACCTTCAAAACCTTGTCTAAAATTCCTTCCGTTATTTTCGAGACTCCTCCTAAAATCTAGACTTCTTTTGAACTCCTTTAAGGCAAACTAATTATTTTAGTTTGTTTTTCCCTTTTGTTGTTGGAACTATTTTTGTGAGGTTGGAATTATTTCCGTAAAGCCTTACAAAAATGTCCATCATTTTATTCTTATTCGTTGACTCTTTTCTTTTATTTTGGCTCTCTCCTTTTTGTTTTTTTTCTGTCTAAGAGTTAAAAAAAACAGAAGTGCAGCCCAGGCCTTCCCTGGCCCATCTCCTCCCTCCTCCTTTCCTCCTGGCCAGGCCCAAACCCCCTTGGCCCGCACTCCCCAACCCTAGCGTGTGCACCGCATCGCTCGCCTCTACCCGCTCGATCCCTCCCTCTCCCTCTTAGCGCCGCCGCCACCCCCTCTCGTCCGTTTTTTCCCTCGACCCCGCACCCCTTCTGGCTCGATCCTCCCTCCGTTCTCCTCGTACCTCTCCAGCTCGCCCCGTAGCGCGCCCGTCCCCGAGCGACTCCAGGCCCGCGGCCTCCCCGCATCGGCCGTTTCCTCCGTCGCGCAAGGCGCCCGCGCCAGAGGCCCTCCTGCCGAACTCCTTCCGCCGGCGCCCTTCTTCCTCCTCCAGCCCGGCCCTCAGCGCCCTGCCCCGCGAGCGCCGTCCACACGCTAGAGCTCCCTCTCCGTTCCCTTACGGCCTCACCTCGTCCGTCCCCGAGCGACGCCGCGGCCAGGATCGCCTCTGCCAGCGGCCGCCCTCAGGCAGCAGCGCCACAGGGCCCTCCCTTCGTCCTCGAGGCCGCCCTGCCCCGACGCCTCCAGCGCCATGGCTGTAGCCGCCGCCGCGCCAAGGTCGGGCCCCGACGCAGCAGCAGCGCCGGCCCGAGCGCGCCCTCCCATCTCCTCTACCTCGCCTCCCGGCCAGATCCCGCGCCCCCTCCAAGTCCTCTCCAGTGCACCCCAGCAGCCCGGCGCCCCGACGTCCTTCCTCTGGCGCCAGGTCGCCGCCGTGTTCCTCAGTCCCTCGAGGAGGCCCTGTCCTTTTTCCAGTTCGGTGTTGTCCCGAGCAACCCGTAGCCTTTTCCCCTTTTTTTCTGTGTTTTGTTTTGTTGTTTGTTGCCGTTTTGTTATCAAGTGCCAGGAGCGCCAAGAACCACTAGGTCGGACCCGAGTACAACTACATAACGATGACCGAACGACTACGAGCTCGAGAACAACTACATGAACGACTACTCGGAGACCCCAAGTACCTCTACCGTCGCCCGTGTACCCCTACGGAACGTCTTCAACGAGTACCCCTCCGATGGCGTGTACCTCTACGAACGGGAACCCCCAAGTACCACTACGAACGCCGACGCGACAAGTACCTCTTCGGAAACGGAAACGCCTACGTGAACGTCTACCGTCGCCCCGAGTACATCTACCGTCGCCGAGTACCACTACTTCCTCTACCGTCGCCCGAGTACAACTACCGCCACGTGAACGACTTCTTCCTCTTCGGCCGTGTACCACTACTTCCACTACTACGTCTACTTCCTCTACTTCCTCTACGAAACGCGTGAACGACTCCTTCCACTACGTCCCTCGACGTCTCGAACCGCCCCGAAACGCACGCTTCAAAGGTATAACCCCGAGACGTGACCCGTGAATGCTTGCTTGTGTTGTATGAAATGTTTCCCGTGTGTGCTTCGTGCCCGTTCCGACCTTTTTTTCGAGCTCCTCGGTTGCCTCGTCGCCGACTCGTGGGAACCCGGCAACGGGATCACCCATCATCTCGTTTGACTCGTTCGCTCCACCTTTTTGTTTTGCACCGGACTCTCGCCGAGTTACCGGAACCGATATTATGCCGTTGCATCATTTTCGGATCGTTGCCGTGGCACCTTTTCTTCCACCACGGTGACAATACTTCATATCTCTTAATGTCAACCCTTTTAATAAAACTTGCATAAAACTTGATCATGTTAACAACCTTATATATGTGTGTGAATTGTTGTTGCTTTAATAATTATTAAACATGCTCATGAGGATTTTCCGGATATGTTGTTGTTATTCTCCGGCCTCATTTAAATTGCCTAATAGTGTAGTTTCTTTATGTTTCACCTCTTGCCATGCTAAAAACAATTAATCTTGTCTTGTTAATAACAAGAGTCAATTAAATAATTAAATGTGGTGTTTCGTCAATATGCAACTCGTTGCATATTGAACTCCACTTAACTTGTAGTATTGTTTGTGCACTTTGCCATGCCTCGCATATTTAAACCGGACATGCATCATACTTGGATGTGCATCGTATGCCATGTTTATGCTTGCGTGTTTACCGTGTTGTTTCTTTTCTTTCCGGTTGCTTCTCTTGTTAGCTTCGGTTTCGTTCCGGAGTTGTGAGGTTTCTCTCGTCTGTGTTGCTTCGTCTACTTCGTGGATCCGTTCTTCTCCCTTGTGGAATCCCAGGCAAGATGACCGAACCCGGATACCATTACTATCTTTGCCTATTGCTAGAGTCTCGATCTATAGTTTTGCCTCGATGCCCATGTCTTCTTGTCAGCCTCCTACTTGTAACCAATTGCCATGTTTAACCACCCTACCTACGCAAACCGTTGCTTGGCTATACGTAGGCTTGCTCAGCCCCTCTTATAGCATTGTTAGTTGCAGGTGAAGATTGAAGATGCTTGCTTCATGTTGAAGTTTGGTTGGGTTATATCACACTATATAAATGCTTATAAATGAAATCATCTATATACTGGCAAGGGTAGAAGGCTAAGCCTTTTGCTTGGTGTTTTGTTCCACTCATGCCGTTAGGATCCGTATAAGCCGGTGTTATGTTCCTTGATTATGCGTTCCTAACACGGTTGGGGTGTATGGGACCCCCTTGATAAACCGCTAAGTGCTAAGTCTTTTCCAGCAAATCCCAACATTGGTACTATTTGCCTATTAACAAACTAATAAAACTTGCATAAGGGCCTTGCAAACCCTCTTTTATTTTAATTCCACCCCCCGGGCCAGTGCTCCTCATGAGTGTTGGTCCGAAACGAGCGGACTGCGGGGCCACCTCAAGGAAACTTGAGGTTTGGTAAAAACCCGTAGGATGTCTCATCCGGTCGTGTCCTGAGACCTAGATACGCGCGGCTACTATCAGGGTGACGACACGCCGGGAGGATTTGCTGGATTAGCCTTACCTTAGTTCGGTTTAACTTGAGCACGGGATTCCGAGAATACTCGGGTCTTCCCACCTATGGAGTTGCGACTCCGCGGATCGTGGGCTTGTGATGGGCCAAGTTGGAACACCCCTGCAGGGTTTGAACTTTCGAAAGCCGTGCCCGCGGTTATGTGGCAGATGGGAGCTTGTTAATTCCGGTTGTAGATAACTTGACACAATGATCTAATACACTACCAGCGTGTGTACCGTGACTGTCAATTTCCGAATAGGGATTCGGGAGTTGAACACGGTGGGGTTATGTTTGACCGGTTTTAGCTAGGATCACTTCGTGATCATCTTTCGACCGATGCACTTCTCTTCTCGCTCTCTATTGCGTAAGTTAGTGCTAGTTGCTGCTGCAGACTCTTGTTTGTTCCTTCACCTCTTATTCCTTCTTCAGCCTTGTCCTCACCCAAGGCTTAAATAGTCTTGTTACCCGGGAACGGGATTGCTGAGTCCTCTGTGGCTCACAGTTACTTCACCACACCAGATGCAGGTTCAGCCGAGTTTGATGCAGGAGTTGGACCAGTTCTTCACCAGGAGCTCGATGAAGAGTGTGGCCGTTTGCTTGTGACGTTTCGATGTTCAGTAGTGGTTTCTACTAGGATTCGATCCTGACCTGTGGCTTTATGTTGTTTTGGTATCTTTCTTTTGGATCTTCACCCGTAGTCGGGTTGTGATGTTTTGAATGATGTATTGCTTATGTAATGTATTGTGTGAAGTGGCGAGTGTAAGCCAACTATCTCCTTTTGCATTTTAATCCCTCTTTTACATGAGTCGTGCAAAGATACCAAACTTGAGATCATTCTAGGATGGGCTTATACCTTTAAGTCGTGCCTCGACACGTAGGAGGTATAGTCCCATCCTGGGCATTACATATGATCTCTTCGTGATGATCCTACTTGAACTTGCACATCTCAACCTAACCCCCACAAAGAACTCTCACGAAGACCATGGGTTAGTACTCAAAGCGTGATTGACAATGCTTACCATACCATGGGATTGCTCGATCCCTCTCGGTACATCTTCACACTTTGTGTGTTGATCAACTTGATTCATTCTTTGACTTAGTCTTGATCAACCTTGAATCTTTCCAGCTCTCTTCATTTGGATGATGTCTTGAAGGTAAACATGAATGATCACACACTCTTCTTCTTCAAGACATGCTTGCAATAAGCTCAACACCCACAAGACCAATCTTTGGATAATTCCTTAATATCAAATTGGTCATCACAAACTCTCCTTGAAACCAACAAATGGACTCCAAGAAAAGCCTATGGACAAACCCTTCAAATATAACTCAAGGAAACCATTAGTCCATAGAGATTGTCATCAATTACCAAAACCAAACATGGGGGCACCACATGTTCTTTCATAAGATAAATTGCAGCAAGGTATTTTTGGGTTTTTGGTTTAGTAGATCTGAAAATAAAAGGAAAGGAAAATAGACCGCAAGGGCAAATAATATGAGAAAGAGACCCAGGGGCCATAGATTTCACTAGTGGCTTCTCTCAAGAAAATAGCAAACGGTGGGAAAACAATTACTGTTGGGCAATTGATAAAACTTCAAATAATCATGACGATATCCATGCAATGATCATTATATAGGCATCACGTCCAAGATTAGTTGACCGACTCCTGCCTGCATCTAGTACTATTACTCCACACATCGACCGCTATCCAGCATGCATCTAGTGTATTAAGTTCATGGAGAAACGGAGTAATGCAATATGAACGATGACATGATATAGACAAGATATATTTATGTAGAAATAGACCTCATCATTTTATCCTTAGTAGCAATGATACATGCGTGTCGGTTCCCTTTCTGTCATTGGGATCAATCACCGTAAGATAGAACCCACTACGAAGCACCTCTTCCCATTGCAAGATAAATAGATCAAGTTGGCCAAACAAAACCCAAATCTCAGACAATAAATACGAGGCTATAAGAAATCATGCATATAAGAGATCAAAGAAGACTCAAATAACTTTCATGGATATAAAAAGATAGACCTGATCATAAAATCAAAGTTCATCGTATCCCAACAAACACGCCGCAAAAGAGTTACATCATATGGATCTCCAAGAGACCATTGTATTGATAATCAAAAGAGAGAGAGAGGAAGCCATCTAGCTGCTGACTACAGACCTGTCGGTCTACAAGGAACTACTCACACATCATCGGAGAGGCACCAATGGAGGTGGTGAACCTCTCCGTGATGGTGTCTAGATTGGATCTGGTGGTTCGAGACTTTGCGGCGGCTGGAATAGAATTTCGTCGACTCCTCTAGGGTTTCTGTAATATCTCAGTATTTATAGAGCGAAGAGGCGGTGAGGGAGGCCACCGAGGTGGGCACAACCCACCTAGGCGCGCCAGGGGGGGCTGGCGTCCCCTGGTGGGTTGTGCCCCCCTCGGGGCACCCCCAGCTGCAGCTCTGGCGCATTGGGTGTCTTCTGGCCCGTAAAAATTCTCCAAAAAGTTTCGCGGTGTTTGGGCTCCGTTTGATATTGATTTCCTGCAATGTAAGAAACATGTAGAAAACAACAACTGGCACTTGGCACTATGTCAATAGGTTAGTACCAAAAAATGATATAAAATGATTGTAAAACATCGAATAATGATAATGTAACATCATGGAACAATCAAAAATTATAGATACATTGGAGACGTATCAGCATCCCCAAGCTTAATTCCTGCTCGTCCTCGAGTAGGTAAATGATAAAAACAGAATTTTTGATGTGGAATGCTGCCTATCATGTCATATCATATTCTTTTCTTTATGGCATGGACATTTGGACTTTTATATGGTTCAAAGCAATAGTCTAGTTTTGACATGAGATTTAAATACTCAAACATATCAACAAGCAACCATGTATTTCAAAATATCAATGCTAAAATAAGTTATCCCTAGCCCATATTGCTCAACCATTGATCCATTCATGAAACACATTCGCATATTAGTTACACCCAATGCTCAAGTACGATCATAGTCTTTCCTAGTTGGTGCTTTATAAGAGAAGATGGAGACTCAAATTCAAAAATAAAAATTGCATAAGTAAAAGAAAGGCCCTACGCAGAGGAAAGTAGGGATTTGTAGAGGTGCCAGAGCTCAAAGCTTAAATTGAGAGATAAAAATTATTTTGGGAGGTATACTTTTCCCACCAACGAAAACAACTCAAGGTTCCCAACACTTTCCATGCTAGATATATCATAGGCGGTTCCCAAACATAAATTAAAGTTTATTCCTTCTCCACCAAAATTTCACAAGCCATGGCTAGCCGAATCCACGGTTGCCTTCCATACCAACACTTTCCAAGGAATTTATTATTTGACAACATCAAGTAAATTTGTTTTCATGTCGGGACTGCGCATCCCTAATATCTTTGCCATACTCTCGTGCAATGACAAGTGAATAAACACTCATCATGAGAATGACACATCTAGCATGGAAAATATTGGCCACCCATCACCGCCTCGCGAGCGGTACATGCACACAAAATGGATTTTTTTTTGAAAATTAGAGATGGCACATACAAATTTGCTTAGAATGGCAAGGAAATACCGCATATAGGTAGGTATGATGGACTCATGTGGCAAAACCAGGATAAATGATTTTGGATTTTCTAGTAGTGATCATACTTAGTGCAAAGTGAAGGCTAGCAATAGACTGGGAAGCGGCCAACCATGAAATGAATAATCTCATAAGCGAACATTGAGCATAAATAACAACAAATAATGCACCACAAGTAGGATGTAATTTCATTGCATGGTTATTGACTTTCGTGCTTGCATAGGGAATCACAACCCTTAACACTAATATTCTTACTAAAGCATAATTACTCATTAACATGACTCACATATCACATCATCATGACTCAAAACAATTACAAGGAATCAAGTTTATTTTGTCCAATGATATTCATGAATTTTTTTATTATAACCTTCTTGGATATCTATCACTTTGGAACTAATGTTTATGTGTTGCTTTTGATAAGCTCAAAACAAATATAAGTGAAGATCATGAGCAAATTTTTTTTATTTCTCTCGAAATAATTTAAGTGAAGCAAGAGAGATTTTCTTAAAAATTTACTAACTTCAAATAAATATAAGTGAATCAAGAGAGTAATTCTTCAAAAATACTAGATCACACCGTGCTCAAAAAGATATAAGTGAAGCACCAAATCCATAGCTCATAAAAATTTGAGTGAAGCATAGAGAGCTATTCTAACAAGTCATGGTATAATTTTGTCTCTCTTTAATAAGTGTGTACAACAAGGATTGATAACTTAAAAAGAAAAAGAAAACAAGCAAAGACTCATATCATACAAGACGCTCTAAGCAAAACACATATCATGTGACGAATAAAAATATAGTTTTGAGTAAGATACCGAGGGTCGTTAGAGGAAAGAGGGGATGCCACTCGGGGGCATCCCCAAGCTTAGTTGCTTGCTTCTGTTTGGGTAATAGCTTGGGATGCCGGAGCATCCCCAAGCTTAGGTTCTTCTTACTCCTTATTCCTTCATCCATCGTAAGATAACCCAAAACTTGAAAACTTCAATCACACAAAACTCAACAAAACTTTCGTGAGATCCGTTAGTATAAGAAAACAAATCATTACTATAAGTATTGTAGAAAGCTAATTCGTATTTTGTATTTGTATTATATCTAATGTATTCCAACTTTTCTATGGCAAAAACTTATCCAAGAAAACCATAGAATTATCAAAACGAGCACATAACACAATAAAAACAGAATT
The DNA here is from genome assembly GCA_902687465.1 of Secale cereale. Lineage (NCBI taxonomy): Eukaryota > Viridiplantae > Streptophyta > Magnoliopsida > Poales > Poaceae > Secale > Secale cereale. The sequence continues at coordinate 190,562,506 of LR738715.1, read as the reverse complement.
TGTCAAAACAGAACAATCTATAGTAATCTGGAAATTTTGAATACTTCTGCAACTCTGTTTTTTTTAAATAGGGCCACATGGGCAATTTGTATATTAATCTACTGCAAAAAGAATCAACCAAAAATCACTCTTCCATTAAAAATGAGAATTTTTCTCGTGAGCACAAAAGTTTGTGTTTTTCAGCAAGATCAAATCTACTAACATCCAACATGATCCCGAGGCTTTGCTTGGCACAAACCTTTATTCAAACCACAAAAACACATATAAACAGAGGTATTAAAGGGTATTTTATTGAAAACAGCAAGGAAATCAAAAAGCAAAAAGATACAAGTTGGGTTGCCTCTCAACAAGCGCTATCGTTTTACGCCCTTAGCTAGGCATGATACCAAGATTTCAAGTGTTGTCATGCTTGTTGGTTGTTCCATAAGTTACCCACATTATAGATTCATAAGGCAATTTCTTGGTCCTAGGGAAGTGTTCCATGCCCTTTCTCAAGGGAAACTGGAATTTAACATTCCCTTCTTTCATGTCAATCACCGCGCCAATAGTGCGCAAAAACGGTCTACCAAGTATAATTGGACAAGACGGATTGCAATCGATGTCAAGAACTATAAAGTCTATGGGTACATAGTTCCTATTTGCAAGAATAAGAACATCATTCACTACTGGAATCTGGCACTTTGCCATCTGCCATGGCAGATGGCAAAGGCATGGTCGGCGGATGGCAAAGGCTTTGCCATCAGGCAGCAGATGGCAAACAGTTTGTCTGAAATCCAGTGGGCAAAGGCTTCTTTGCCGTCTGCTGGCTAATGGCAAAGAGCCTGTGCCTTTGCCATCAGCTGGCAGATGGCAAAGCCTCTTAACGGGGTTAGCCCCTTAGAAGGATAACGGCATACTTTGCCATCAGCCTGCAGGCCTTTGCCATCTGCCAGCAGATGGCAATGGCTGTAGGCTCTTTGTCGTCTGCCAGCAGATGGCAAAGGCTGCAGGATCGGTCGCGCCAGTGGGAGATGGAGAAGGATCGGTCGATGCTTGTCGGGAGTTACGCTGCACCAAAGATTATTTCCAATGCATCGTTAGCATGATGCAACTCAAATGTGAAGACTAGTAACTAATGACCGTTCAAATGAAACTCACCGTGCCCGCCGGAGCAATGACTGGCATCGACGGAGGGGTCTGGCCGTTCTTCTCGCACATGGACTGCACATTTGGTTTTGACGAGTCAGTCATATTAGTTACTAATGAAAGGAACATTGCGTGCATGATTTAGCTAATATGCAGAAGAAACTTACCACGAAGAGATCGTACATGGCCCGGTTAGCCGAGTCGTTCCGGTTCCTCTCCTCCTCCAACAGCCTAGCCGTCCTCTCCTCATTCTCCCTCTCCCTCTCCGTCGCCTGCCGGTCCCTCTCCGCCAACTGCCGGTCCCTCTCTTCAAAAGTAGCTTGGGTCTTCGCTCTCTCTGCCTCAATAGCAGCCTGCAACACCACTCGTTAGCATTGTAATCATCGTCGGCCGCAAACACAATGTAATGGAGGAAAGGCTACTGAATCCATATAACAAACCTGGAATTCGATTTCCACCGGTCATAAACGAGACGGTATCTCAGGATCAGAGCTGGTCTGGCGCTTCTTGATCTGCGGGAGAGTGCTACTAAAACGTATCAGTCCATTACCCATGGCTAACGAGCCATGGGACCTCCCACCACCAGATATCATCACCAGCTCTGGGTCAAGAGGCCGGCTCGGGTTAAAGTCCGGCCCTTTCCTCGCCTTCCCCTGCTTAACATACTGCACCATCTTGTGGTGGGAGGCCTCGTTGCTGAAGTTATTTGCATTTTCGAGGTCAGACTCGGAGAATGCCTTGGCCTTCTTGTACGGTGTAATATTGGACATGCCATAGAGGTCGAACAGCTCTGGCACTTGAGCCTTGTTGTGTTTTGACTAAAAGAGAGGAACAGAGTATTAGTTAAGGACTCAAGCTAGCACAAAGAATGAATTTGCATGAATCATGAAGCAAACCACACATACCCAGTTTTTCCCGTACCCATGTAGGTTGACGCTGCCTAGATGGTGTGGCACACCTTTCATTTTGAGACGCTTCTCCTTTGCAATGTTGTGGGCGACGCGCCATTGGGGAGAGCACCACTCACCCACCAACTCCTCCCAGCAGTCCATCTTGTCCGCACACCATCTCGTGGGCACCTAAGTTAAGCAAGAGAAATTTGAGCGCTACGCCTACGAATCAAATCAAGGAAACTAAGTACAAGGCCTTAAGAATAGGTAATTACCTTCATGTACTTCTCCTTACTCAGATACTTGTTCCGGCACTTCTCTTTTCTCCTCCTAATACCAGTCTGTGCTAAGTAGTCTCGAACAGCCTGCGTCCGAGCCTCGTGCCGAAAGTTTCCAAGTAGGCGCCTGCACTCGGCGTCGATAACCCGAGCCGCGGCCTCCTCCTGTCCCTCAGCACGCGTGTAGAAGGTTTGCAATCAAACAAGAAAACATGGATTAGAAGGTCTACAATCAAACAAGAAAACACATGTAGAAGGTATGCAATCAAAGAAGAAAACACAACGTAAATGGCAAAGGAGAAATTACCCGAAACGTGGCGATCACAATGTGGGCCACCGTGTCGCACTCGACATCGCCGACCCTATGCTCCGGCGGGGCCGGGGCAGCCAAGTAGTGCTCCCAGGTCATTCCTAGCTCTGGAACCCGAGCCTCACCGGGCAACGTGACCCACCCCGGGAAGCACTGGCGACAAATCACACCAAGGACAGTGTTGGCCATGCGGACCCCGTCTGAGTGTGTCCAAGAACTGCAGTATGACAAGGCCAACACATTAGACATTCGAAGAAATGTCAAGGCAAAAGGTTAAAAAAGAGTAAATGCACTTACTTCTCCCCGTTAGGCGCAATCAACCACCTCTGGTAGGGGTCGCCGGGGTGGGCGGGAGCTTTGTACCACCACGCTGCTAGACGTTGCGCCCCTCAACCCACTCACCCTTGCTATAGCTATCAGATCTATAGTCTGCACCCTGAACACGACCATGTGCACTTGACTCCGTCCAGTCCTCCCATGGGCTCGGCTCCGACTCAGCGTGACCCCGTCTGAGCTCCGTAGTCTCGTGGGGCGAAGACTCGACGGCCCGAGGCTCGTCGGCCGTAGGCGCGTCTGCCATAGGCTCGTCGGCCGGAGGCTCGTGGAGTAGAGTCCGAGATGGGTCCACCTCAGATGGCTCGATCTCAGACGGTGCGGTCATGTGGTCGGGTGACTCAGCTGGGGGTGGCGGCGAGGAAGGCGTAGTAGCCTTCCTACCTCTCCCGCCGCCACGTCCACCTCTAGCAGCCTTCTCCTTCTTCT
>LR738715.1:190546823-190559111 GCA_902687465.1 Secale cereale | reverse complement strand
CGACCTCTCCCGGACGAAGAAGAGGCGACCGTCGTTGGACTCTGCAAACTGAGATCTAGCGCTCTCCGGAGGCTATGGGGGGGATGGAACTACCACTCCCACCACGCGTCGAGGTAGGAGCCTCGGAGCGCTCTCGACCCGCGCCCACCATCTGTCAACACCTGGAATGACAAAGAGTAAACGAAATTAGTACAACATAAAAAAATGAATACCTGACATGAATAATAATATGTATATAAATTCATTTTAGAGGAATAAATGCTAAGTATAGCTCATTTTAGAGCTATCCTGATACGTCCAAAACGTATCTATAATTTCTGCTTGCTCCATGCCTCTTTTGGGTGATATTGCTATGATATTTATACACTTCCATACACTTTTGATCATATTTGGACTAACCTATTAACTCAGTGCACCCCAGTGCCAGTTTCTGTTTTCGGCTGTTTTTGTATTTCAGGTTTTCACATTACGAGAACTGCCAGGAAAAATCCAGAAAAATTATATTAAAAATCAGCGTTCCAGAAACTACCGTTCGCCCGAAGGACAGCCGGGGGGGGGGGCACCAGGGCTCCAGGCGCCCTGGCGGCGCCCCCCCTAGGCCGCGCCGGGGGGGGCGCCTGGGCCCCCCGAGGCTCCTTCGATGCCCCCCTTTGGCATATATTTAAAGCGTCTCCCGAAACCCTTGAGGGAGGAACTCTTTTTCGCGATCTCATCTCTGTTCCGCCGCCGCCGCTTCCAAGATCGGGAGCACCAGGAGAACTCTTCCCGGCACCCTGCCGGAGGGGAGGATCACCACCGGGAGCCTCTCCACCACCATGGACGCCTCCCGGATGAGTTGTGAGTAGTCTCCCTTGGACCATGAGTCCATGACCAGTAGCTATGTGATGTTCTCCTCCCGTTCTTGTGCTTCACTAATTAGTCCTCGTGAGCTGCCCTACATGATCGAGGCACATATGTAATCCTTATGCTGTTGCTATGATGAGTTTGCTGGGATCCGATGGATTATGAGATTATGTTCAGATTGTGCTTGAGTAATATATTTGATCTACCTCTTTTATATTTATGTTCGTAAGTAATTCTTGCATGTTCTCCGTTGTTATTTATTGCTTTGGCCAAGTAGTAGGTAGTGACTCCAAGAGGGAACGTTATGCTCGATTGTGGGTTCATGCCCCTCGATGACTAGCTTGAGTGACAGAAACATGAGTCTAGGGGATGTGCTGTTGCCACAAAGGGGAAAACAACGGTGCTTGTGCCCGCGGGTGCAAGGACTGTTTACTTTACGCAAAGTTCTTTTAATGCAGTTGTCTGTTGCTTTGAGTTTACACTATGGGTGGGACTCACAACTTAATACCAGCGAGATGTTCTGGATAGATATCTCAAGGTGGATGATTAGTAGTAGATGCAGATGGATTTCGGTCTACTTACCTCGGCGTACCGCCCATGCTTTGAACCTCAACCTTTCTTGCAATGTAGTCAGCATTGGTTTGCGCACATGGTCCTGTCAATTGCCCAGCTGTAATTCGTTTACCTCACATAGCTGTTTTATCGTCTTTTGGGAGAGAGACATCACTAGTGAACATCATGAGACTCCGGTCCATATTACCATCATTGATCACATCCGCTATTTACTTTTCCACTATTTACTTACTATTGCAATTATACCTATCACTATTATCACTTGCGTTTGATCCTTTGTAAACTACAAGGCCGGAGGGATTGACAACCTCTCTGTACTCGTTGGGAGCAAAGTTATTTGTATCTGTGTGCAGGTCCACGTTGATTGCTAATATCCGGCGCCGTTAGCAGTTGACACCTTCTTGTTGAAACTGGGAGTCTCTGGGAAATCGATCCTTGGTATTACCAAGGGAAAACTTCTGCTACACTGCATCTCAAACCTTCCACTTGGGGTAACCAACGAGGGGTGAGAAGCCACCTAGCAACACAATAAACTGGCACTGACTACCATCCAAGCCACCCTGGAGAAGCTATCTGTCCTACCTGTGCATCTGGTTGAGGTGAAGAAGTCTGCTGCATGAGCTGGCTCTCTTATGGCGCTGACCCGGGCCAAAGCATGGGTCCCTGATTTTGACCCGGCTGAAGCCATGAACGGCTATCCCAGCAATAAATAGGACGGGTCAGCCTTCTCTGCTGAAGATCTCCGTGCTTTGACTAAGGATATGCGCCCTCTCGCCAGTAAGCTTGCCGATGAAGCAGATTTGACAAGGTATCATCCGGCCTATGATATAGAAAATTCGCGGGTGGAGCGGCTGATACGTCCAAAACGTATCTATAATTTCTGCTTGCTCCATGCCTCTTTTGGGTGATATTGCTATGATATTTATACACTTCCATACACTTTTGATCATATTTGGACTAACCTATTAACTCAGTGCACCCCAGTGCCAGTTTCTGTTTTCGGCTGTTTTTGTATTTCAGGTTTTCACATTACGAGAACTGCCAGGAAAAATCCAGAAAAATTATATAAAAAATCAGCGTTCCAGAAGCTACCGTGCGCCCGAAGTACAGCCGGGGGGGGGGGGGCCACCAGGGCTCCAGGCGCCCTGGCGGCGCGCCCCCCCCTGGGCCGCGCCGGGGGGGCGCCTGGGCCCCCCGAGGCTCCGCTGATGCCCCCCTTTGGCATATATTTAAAGCGTCTCCCGAAACCCTCGAGACGGGAACTCTTTTTCGCGATCTCATCTCTGTTCCGCCGCCGCCGCCGCTTCCAAGATCGGGAGCACCAGGAGAACTCTTCCCGGCACCCTGCCGGAGGGGAGGATCACCACCGGGAGCTTCTCCACCACCATGGATGCCTCCCGGATGAGTTGTGAGTAGTCTCCCTTGGACCATGAGTCCATGACCAGTAGCTATGTGATGTTCTCCTCCCGTTCTTGTGCTTCACTAATTAGTCCTCGTGAGCTGCCCTACATGATCGAGGCACATATGTAATCCTTATGCTATTGCTATGATGAGTTTGCTGGGATCCGATGGATTATGAGATTATGTTCAGATTGTGCTTGAGTAATATATTTGATCTACCTCTTTTATATTTATGTTCATAAGTAATTCTTGCATGTTCTCCGTTGTTATTTATTGCTTTGGCCAAGTAATAGGTAGTGACTCCAAGAGGGAACGTTATGCTTGATTGTGGGTTCATGCCCCTCGATGACTAGTTTGAGTGACAGAAACATGAGTCTAGGGGATGTGTTGTTGCCACAAGGGGGAAAACAACGGTGCTTGTGCCCGCGGGTGCAAGGATTGTTTACTTTACGCAAAGTTCTTTTAATGCAGTTGTCTGTTGCATTGAGTTTACACTATGGGTGGGACTCGCAACTTAATACCAGCGAGATGTTCTGGATAGATATCTCAAGGTGGATGATTAGTAGTAGATATTGATGGATTTCGGTCTACTTACTTTGGCGTACCGCCCATGCTTTGAACCTCAACCTTTCTTGCAATGTAGTCAGCATTGGTTTGCGTTCGTGGTCCTGTCAATTGCCCAGCTGTAATTCGTTTACCTCACATAGCTGTTTTATCGTCTTTTGGGAGAGAGCATCACTAGTGAACATCATGAGACTCCGGTCCATATTACCATCATTGACCACATCCGCTATTTACTTTTCGCTATTATTTACTATTGCAATTATATCTATCACTACTATCACTTGCGTTTGATCCTTTGTAAACGACAAGGTCGGAGGGATTGACAACCTCTCTGTACTCGTTGGGAGCAAAGTTATTTGTATCTGTGTGCAGGTCCACGTTGATTGCTAATATCTGGCGCCGTAGCAGTTGACACCTTCTTGTTGAACCTAGGAGTCTCTGGGGATTCGATCCTTGGTATCTTTGCCAAGGGAAAAACTTCCGCAACACTACATCTCACACCTTCCACTTGGGGTAACCAACGAGGGGCGAGAAGCCTAGCAAGAGTTTTTCTGGCGCCGTTGCCGGGGACTCCACTCTTCAGGATAGGGGAGTTGCACGCTATCCTTTACCTTTGCTTTTTAGTTTTGTTAGTTTACCTTCCAGTTTTGCTTTAGTATCTTTTATCAAAAACCACAAAAAAAATATTAATTATTTGCTAGTAGTCCTTTCTGTTTAGTCAAGCATGTTAGGATTTGATGCTTTGAGGGAACCAGAAGTTCTAGATTTCCATCAAAGGGATGGAGAAAATATGAAGAAGGCATGGGACAGAATTTATGATGCACATAGGAGAATTATGCCTTGGGTACCTATAAAAATTGTGCTTAGAAATTTTTACCATGGTCTTTTTAAATGGTGTAAACACTCTCTTGATATTATAGCCGAGGGAGATTTCCTAGAGTGTGATGAAGCTAGAGCTCTTGAAATTATACATGGTCTATCTAGTTACTTTGTTTATGATCATAACTTTGATACTGTCATAGATAGACTGGCTACTATTGAAAAGAGAATGGATGCTCTAGACTTGATGAAGGTAGAGAAACCTAAACCCAATAAGAAAGACATTTTGGAAATAGAAAATGATTGGGAGCCTTTTGTTAGGATTAGCATCTCTAATCAAGACTTCCTTGCTTATTGTGATATTGGATCTATGGTTTCTACTATGCCAAAAATTGTTCATGATTCTTTAAAATTTAACATGGATAGATTACCATCTTATCATGAACACGCTAATGGAGATATTTCTGAAATCTAGGGAAGAATAAAAGACGTGCCAGTTAAATTCCTTAAAGGGATTGCAATGATTGATTTCTTCATCATGGAGCCAAACCAAGGAAATATAGTGCTTGGAAGGGACTTCCTCCGAGCAGTTAAAGGCTTCATCGATATAGGTAAGGGACAAATCCGCTTACGCGGGAAGGCAAAAGGTGTGTACCCCTTTCCTAGAAGGAACAAGAATGAACTTGTTGAGGAACCATTTGAAGCAATTTATAGCTCCGATTATTACGATGGTTATTGATTCCTCTTTGCATTATGCCTAGCTTAAAGGCATAAAAGAAAGCGCTTTTGGGAGGCAGCCCACATGAATAAAATTTTTATTTTGCTTTTGTTGTGTCTTGATGGTGTTACTACAGTAGCATCATCATTGTATCTTTACTTTTCAATTTTGTGCCAAGTATAGCCTCTGATTGCTAGAAAGTTCAAAAGTTGTGAGGTGCTGTCCAGGAAACAGATTCTGTCCTTGGATAGAAAAATTCGTATAAAATCACCAGATCATCTTTTTGGTCTGAATGTTTTCGACAGCGTGCTCTATATAATTTTCTTTCGTGCGTCTGTTCTGAGTTTTTTGATTAGAGTTGCAGAAGTGCCCCGAACAAATCATTTACTACCTGTTGTTCTGTTTTTCACAGATTCTGTCCTGTTTTGCCCTTCCTTCATTTTGCAAACCTAGAGCTTTTTTTTTTCTTTGCAAAAACCTTTTGGCAATCTTGAGAAACAGTAGAACTTCAAGAATATTATTATTTCCAGCAAGGTACAATTATTTTATTATGGGTACTAACCTCGCTAATCAGATTATGATGAGTTATGTATGAAGGGAGTTTTCAAGTGTGCGAGGGAAGATGATAAAAAGATTCAGGAGTGTCAAACGCTCAAGCTTGGGGATGCCCCCATGCACCCCCAAGAAATATTCAAGGAGACTCAAGCGTCTAAGCTTGGGGATGCCCCCGTGCATCCCCTTCTCCATCAACATTATCAGTTCGTCTTTCGTTTCACTATATTTTAATCACTTCATGTGTTATGTGCTATGCTTGGAGCGTCTTGTTTTTAGTTTTCTTTAGCTTTTCATAACGAGTCGGAACTCAGCTTTCTTTATGTGGGAGAGAAACACGCTCCACTTCTACCTAGAACATAACATAGAATTTTCATGTCTATCTTTGCTGTGTGTGTTCTTTGTCTTTTAATAGCTACTATCATGTTCAGCTCTTAGTATTCATGCTTATCTTTTCAAAGAGCTTTTGTTTAGTTGGTTGCTTGAACTCTCTTTAATTACCATGCTCACCTTATTAAGAGAGTTTGCTTCCGTTGCATTGGTTGATATGTCTATGATAAAGATGCACGTGCATAATGGCGCTTAGTAGTTCAGGTTTTCTTATGGTTAATCTCAAATAGCTGGGGAGTTCCCAATGTGTTATTGGAGTACCAACATGATTTGTTTGCCTATGATGTGGTATGGTTTAGTAATATCTTCCTTCGAGAATTTAGTTTGATTGACTTGGCGTATGCTCACGCATATTTAAAACTGTAAAGAAAGTCTGTCAAGCCTTGATGATCTTTTGTTTCTGAGTAGCGATATAACTTCCATGCCTGATTCAATGTTGCTTTGTCGCTCTGCATGATTATGACCGTCATTGCCCTCTTAGTTGGTCGCTCCCAGTCTTTTGCTAACCTTCGCCTGTACTAAGCGGACTGACTGCTTGTGCATCCACATCCTTTATACCAGTTATGCCATATGAGTCCACCATACCTTCCTACATGGTATTTACTTGCCATTCCTAACGGAGACTTGCATGTGCCATCTCGAAATTATTCAAAATAAAAAGTATTCCTATTTTGTGCGTCTGTTTTAAGTTCATGAGGAAGTAGTAGTTAATTCAAGATCTTTTTAAGATTGGACAAGCTTCACCCCGGGATTGCATGTATAATGTGCAAACCCGTAATACGAGAAGGAACTGGCATTGAGTGCACCCGGCTCAAAAAAATAATATAACAAACCCTCCTTCACGCTTTGTTCATGAGAAATCAGAAAACTTTGACAGTGATAAAAAAGGAGATTAAGAGGATGTGATCGTCCTCATTCGGGAGCCGTTCCTCGAAACTTGTCCATCTCGAAAAGTGATTGAATTGTCTGCTAGCATTCGTTGACGAAACATGCATGATCTAAGATAGAAATAAAATAATTATTACCTCTGTTTTAAAACCAAGAGCTCTGGTACATGTTTTGTCTTTGTTACCGACTACGGGTTTTCAACCTTGCCAACAAAAGCCACGGTTCGAGAGTCTCCACCTTCTTTTAAAAGCACCAACTACTGAGAGCATGATTGTCATTCTGAGTGTAATGTGCATTGTCCCAAAGTAGCATTGTCTTTTGCATGATTGTGATATCGTTTATTTTGAAATCATTGTATCTAGTCATCACTTAAACCTTGAAGGTGCCCCTGCATTTATGTTTTGCTTCACTAAAGGGGGCAAGCGAGATATCACTTTATCATATTTTGCACACCATGTTCATTACAAATCTATTTGATGTTTCAATGTCATATTGTAAAACTTTCAGTTCTTTGTGATTTTCTCATGAGGCAACTTAATTACTATAGATTCATTATCTCAGTAAGCTTTTGTCATATGACTATGAATAAGTCCTATATGGTTAATAGCATGTCACCACAGAAATTATTCTTGTTATCATTTACCTACTCGAGGACGAGCAGGAATTAAGCTTGGGGATGTTGATACGTCCAAAACGTATCTATAATTTCTGCTTGCTCCATGCCTCTTTTGGGTGATATTGCTATGATATTTATACACTTCCATACACTTTTGATCATATTTGGACTAACCTATTAACTGAGTGCACCCCAGTGCCAGTTTCTGTTTTCGGCTGTTTTTGTATTTCAGGTTTTCACATTACGAGAACTGCCAGGAAAAATCCAGAAAAATTATATAAAAAATCAGCGTTCCAGAAACTACCGTGCGCCCGAAGGACAGCCGGGGGGGAGGCCACCAGGGCTCCAGGCGCCCTGGCGGCGCGCCCCCCTGGGCCGCGCCGGGGGGCGCCTGGGCCCCCCGAGGCTCCTTCGATGCCCCCCTTTGGCATATATTTAAAGCGTCTCCCGAAACCCTTGAGGGAGGAACTCTTTTTCACGATCTCATCTCTGTTCCGCCGCCGCCGCCGCCGCTTCCAAGATCGGGAGCACCAGGAGAACTCTTCCCGGCACCCTGCCGGAGGGGAGGATCACCACCGGGAGCCTCTCCACCACCATGGACGCCTCCCGGATGAGTTGTGAGTAGTCTCCCTTGGACCATCAGTCTATGACCAGTAGCTATGTGATTCTCTCCTCCTGTTCTTGTGCTTCACTAATTAGTCCTCGTGAGCTGCCCTACATGATTGAGGCACATATGTAATCCTTATGTTGTTGGTATGATGAGTTTGCTGGGATCCGTTGGATTATGAGATTATGTTCAGATTGTGCTTGAGTAATATATTTGATCTACCTCTTTTATATTTATGTTCGTAAGTAATTCTTGCATGTTCTCCGTTGTTATTTATTGCTTTGGCCAAGTAATAGGTAGTGACTCCAAGAGGGAACGTTATGCTTGATTGTGGGTTCATGCCCCTCGATGACTAGTTTGAGTGACAGAAACATGAGTCTAGGGGATGTGCTGTTGCCACAAGGGGGAAAACAACAGTGCTTGTGCCCGCGGGTGCAAGGATTGTTTACTTTACGCAAAGTTCTTTTAATGCAGTTGTCTGTTGCATTGAGTTTACACTATGGGTGGGACTCGCAACTTAATACCAGCGAGATGTTCTGGATAGATATCTCAAGGTGGATGATTAGTAGTAGATATTGATGGATTTCGGTCTACTTACTTTGGCGTACCGGCCATGCTTTGAACCTCAACCTTTCTTGCAATGTAGTCAGCATTGGTTTGCGTTCGTGGTCCTGTCAATTGCCCAGCTGTAATTCGTTTACCTCACATAGCTGTTTTATCGTCTTTTGGGAGAGAGACATCACTAGTGAACATCATGAGACTCCGGTCCATATTACCATCATTGATCACATCCGCTACTTACTTTTCGCTATTATTTACTATTGCAATTATATCTATCACTACTATCACTTGCGTTTGATCCTTTGTAAACGACAAGGCCGGAGGGATTGACAACCTCTCTGTACTCGTTGGGAGCAAAGTTATTTGTATCTGTGTGCAGGTCCATGTTGATTGCTAATATCTGGCGCCGTAGCAGTTGACACCTTCTTGTTGAACCTAGGAGTCTCTGGGGATTCGATCCTTGGTATCTTTGCCAAGGGAAAAACTTCTGCAACACTACATCTCACACCTTCCACTTGGGGTAACCAACAAGGGGCGAGAAGCCTAGCATATCCTAGGTTAAATAGGTCATTTTTAGCTAATTAAGGTTGTTATGTCATTTTTGAGCTAGCTAAGCATATAAATTCATTTTGGAGGAATAAATGCTAAGTATAGCTCATTTTAGAGCTATCCTATGTTAAATAGGTCATTTTTGAGCTAGCTAGGTTAAAACTTGAACTAATTAATAATATATATGTATATAATAATAATGGAATACCTGACATGAACTATAATATTAATCTTCATCGTCATCATTAATAAATGCATCATCATCGTCTATATATGCTTCGGGGTCAATAAATGCATCATCCTCATCACTATGAGTAATGACGTGCTCCTCATCACCATCATCAATAAATCATCAACATCTGGAAGGCCTCCTGTATGTAATCGGTCAAGCATTGACAGGTCATCCGCAGCAGTAACCTCTTCTTGTTCCGGCTCTTCTTGTTCCTGCTCAGGCTCGGATTCACTGCCGCTGTCTACTTGAATGTTCTGAGGTGAGCGGTTCTTGAAATGTTTTTTTGGAAAGACGTGTTTCTTGGAACAATTCTCCTTCATATGTGTCTGGATTAATGTGAGGTTCATAATCCTCTTCATTGGGGGAGGTGGTCTAACACGTGGCGGCACTTCATAAACAACATCCCAACCTTCGAGATTTGGATCACTTTGGCAGGCCCACGGTAGATAGAAAACTTGGGTTGCCTATTGAGTTGTAATATAGACATCGGGAACATCCAAATGGGTGCTTTGTTTGATTTCGACTAGCCCTAGATGTTCATGAGTCCTTCTAGTCCATATAGACAACTGCACATTTAAATCCACCCGATCAACGCAAATATATATGATGTTTTTCATAACAAAATTGGAAAATATATGACCTAACTCATAATTCACAAATATATGACCCCGTCGGCCTCTGGAAAGTCGAAGAGCACCTTTTCGGTCAACGGGAGGCCGAAGAGGTGTTGGGTGTCGGGGGTGTCGTGTCTGTGTGTCGTGGTGTCGTGGTATCAGGGTGTCGGGGTGTCAGGTCGGGGTGTCGGGGTGTCGTGTCGGGGTGTCATCCCTCGAGCACTCAACCCCTCGACCCTTGACCCCTCGGCGAAAAATATAGTTGAAAGACTGAATCATTTACGTTCTCTAATTAGTGTATGCCTCTGTCATGTTTATACTTGCAGATAAGAGAACTTGCTAACTTTCTTTCACGCTTCATTTGGATGTCCGTATTGAAGACCTCCGTATTGAATTGAACTGAAATCCAATTCAATGAAGAAACTGAAATGGCATGAATACGAATTCGTCTGTTTGGCTGTTCACTGAATTGGCCCTTGGAATGTCTGTGAGGTTTCAATACCAACTCATGTTTGGATGACAAACTTTATAATTGCATAGTTACATTAGCATAAAGATTATATTGTGTTCTTCGTGCTAATGTACACTCATACAAATTATTACATACATTAGCAGTACCATATTTACACATTATTACGCACAATCATACATTCATTTCTTACGGAGATTAAAGAAAATCCGGAAGAAAAAAAATCATCTACAGAATTATGCATATACAACTTGAAGATTTGGCAGTCACATTTCATGGTTACATGCATATGTCCAGCAAGCATGTAGGCTTTGCATGTACATACACTGTGTATACAACAACACGAACGTGTAGCCTTTCCCAAAAACATGAGAAAAAAAGTTGAAAAAATAGCGGATGCCACTGAGCCGCTAATTCGCAAGTCGTCGGCTTCCATGAACTGTTGCAGTGTAGGGTGAATGTGTGTATAACACATCTCATTAAAGAAGTATGAGTATGTATGAGATGTTGATTAAACCGTGCTTGCAGTGCACTAGCTAGGAGACGGTACTCGCATTGTTGTATTATACGTGTTAATGTATGTCGATTCCTTAAAGCAATCAACGGGTAAGTAAACAATATCTTTGCTAGGCATTGCCTGTAAATGCCAAACAAATTTGGATCTGTACTCACCTAGTTCATCAACCTCTCTATCTATTCAGGAGACATGATTTAACTGAAGCACTGAAGAAGCTCCGGTGCTGGACGCTGATTTTCGTGGGAGAGAACTCACAGTTCCATGCCGACACCGTTCACATGACCACAAAACTAGATCGGAGATACTGCGCTCTAGTCGAGGTACCACACATTTCAACAATTCATGTGATCACTTGAGAACCATACCCAGAGTAAGGCAGGTTCTAAATAGTGTTTTTGTGGGCAAATCGCAGGTTCAGGCATGCGGGTCGTTGCTCACCGAGGAGAAGCCACACTTTTAAGGAAGCTTAGCTTTCTTGGATCATTTCATTCTTGTTATTGTGCTGCAGCTACTGCTGTTTTTTCCCTTCCTTTTGTAGAGAAGAGAAGAAAGATGAATGCAATCTAGTTTATGTCTGCTGCTGTTGCTAGTTAAGATTGATGGCAAGCGCAGGCTCAGCTGCCTGACCATAATGTTTTGTTTGTATATAGACACCCGAAGAAGGTTTCATAGGCAAAAGAAAGAAAAAGAAAAAGCTAGAGGCCAACAAAACAAAACAAAACAGACATGATAGTGCTAGTTTCTTCTGAGGAACAAAATTAGTGCAAAGGAGAAGGAGCTAGATATTGATTGATGAAGCCAAGTTTGTTCCAGATCAAAAGAAATGTTGCTCATCATCAACTCTTCTGATGGTGATATGCTGGAAATTACTAGCATCGATGATGGATTCCTTGCAAGGTGGATGGATCGGGATTTGCGATTCGACATGCTTCTTCGGGTGTTTTGTTATTTTTTTCTGTTTTAAGGATGCAGATCCTCTGATGGGATACGGGATGTACAGACCATCCCAGCTCGATAGCAGCCCCCGGAGCACCCTGAACTCGTTCTGCATATCGCTGGAGTTGATGTCGCCCGAGAGCATGGGGGTGAAGCTGAAGCCCATCAAGACCCGGACCTCCCTCAACGTCTAAACAACATGCGGGGGACGGATCTTGGGTGGCCAGACGATACAGCTCGCAAAAAAGCGAAGACTGGCATGGGAATGGGGAAGAGAGGGAGAGGACCTTCGAGGAAGGGTACCTGCGCAGCCGCCGAGCGTCATGGTGGTCGCTGCCGAGCTCCCGTGGTGGTCGCCGCCGAGCTCCCGTGGTGGTCGTCGCCGAGCGTCGTGGTGGCCACTAGGGAAAGGGGGGCCTCCGTGGGCGGCGGGGTGGTG
>LR738715.1:190482152-190546755 GCA_902687465.1 Secale cereale | reverse complement strand
GGTGGGGTGTTGGGGTGGTGGGGCGGCGGCGGGGTGGTGTGGTGGTGGGGCCGCGGGGCGGCGGGGTGGTGGGGCGGCGGCTGGTGAGATGCGTGGGAGAGGAGGGGAGAGAGGGAAGGGATAACCCCACAGTTTTTTTTTTCTGGAAAAAAATAACCCCATCTCTTTGCCATCTGCGAGCAGATGGCAAAGAATCTTTGCCGTCTACTGGCAGAAGGCAAAGAGGTGGGGCTGGTACGCTGTTACACTCTTGACGGACACAGGATTTGCCAACCTCTTTGCCATCTGCTGGCAGATGGCAAAGAATTGGCTTATGGCAACCATGTTCTTTGCCGTCTGTCAGTTCTTTGCCATCTGTTTTTTATAAGCAGATGGCAAAGACGTTCTTTGCCATCAGCTGGCAGATGGCAAAGAGCTGGCTGATGGCAAATTCCCAGATTCCAGTAGTGATTGGTCCTTCCCAAAGGCTTTTTAATAGTGGAATCCACCAAATGCAAATTAAGAGAGCAATCTTCAATATTGGTAAGACCAAGAACATCGCAAAGAGATTTCGGAATCGTGGAAACACTAGCACCCAAATCACACAAAGCAAAACACTCATAATTTTTAATTTTGATTTTTATAGTAGGTTCCCATTCATCATGCAACTTTCTACAATTTTACACTTCTAATTCCAACTTATCATCTAAAGCTTTCATCATAGCATCAACAATATGTTTAGTAAAAGCTTTATTTTGTTCATAGGCATGGGGTGAATTAATCATGGTTTGCAACAAGGAAATACAATCAATCAAAGAACAACTATCATAATTAAAGTCTTTGTAATCCAAGATAGTGGGCACATCACTAGTTAAAGTCTTGACCTCTCCAAACCCACTTTTATCAATTTTCTCTACAAGATTTTCAATCTCCGAAATATTAGGACGCCTTCTACATAAAGTTGACTCTTCTCCAGTCCCTTTATCATCAAGTTGAAGTTTACTAAACAAAGAATCAATAGAAGAAACGCCAATCATTTCAATGTCGTCATCATTTTTATGAAAGCAATCACTAGAAAACGCCTTTTCTAAAAATTCTCGTTTAGCTCTAAGCATGGCGGTTCTTTTCTTACTTTCATCCATAGAAACATAAAGAGCTTTAATTTATTCTTTAACTTTAGGCACAAAAATTTTCAATTTGAGATTCTCTACATCTTGAGAAATTCTATCAATACTCCTTGACATATCATCAATCTATTTCAATTTTTCTTCTATGGAAGCATTGAAAACTTTTTGAGTATTGATAAATTCTTTAATATTATTCTCTAGATCAGAGGTGTTCCTATTATTATTATAAGATTGATTTCCATAGGAATTACCATAATTATTAAAGTAATTACTAGGAAAAGGCCTAGGATTAAAATTACCTCTATAAGCATTGTTGTTAAAATTATTTCTAGAGATAAAGATGACATCTATAGCATCACTAGTTTGCTCAATCAAAGTAGACAAAGGCATATCATTAAGATCAATAGGAGCACTTTTACTAGCAACCATTTTCATAAGAGCATCAACTTTTTCACTCAAAGAATCAATCTCAACCGAATTAACTTTTTTGCTAGTCGGCGCCCTTTGGGTATGCCATTGCGAATAATTCGCCATGATATTATCAAGCAATTTGGTGGCTTCACCCAAAGTAATTTCCATAAAAGTACCACCCGCGGCAGAATCCAAAAGGTTTCGAGAAACAAAATTCAACCTCGCATAAATTTTGTGTATGATCATCCAAAAATTTAACCCATGAGTTGGGCAGTTCCTTAGCATCATTTTCATCCTTTACCAAGATTGTGCGACATGCTCATGTTCAAGTTGCTTGAAATTCATGATCTGGGTTCTAAGGGATATAATTTTTGCGGGCGGAAAATATTTAGTGATAAAAGTGTCTTTGCATTTGTTCCAAGAATCGATGCTATTGCGAGTCAAAGCAGAAAACCAAATTTTTGCATGATCTCGCAAAGAAAACGGGAATAATTTCAATTTCACAATATCATTGTCCACATCTCTTTTCTTTTGCATATCGCATAATTCCATGAAGGTATTAAGACGGGACACGGCATCCTCATTCGGAGTGTCAGAAAATTGATCTTTCATGACAAGATTCAATAAAGCAGTATTAATATCACAAGTCTCCGCACTAGTGGCGGGAGGAGCAATCGGAGTGCCAATAAATTCATTGTTGTTGGTATTGGAAAAATCACACAACTTAGTGTTCTCTTGCGTCATTTTTGAGCAATTGTAAACAAGAACACAAGTGGGCGATAGACCCAACCGGAAAACAGTAAATGGAAAAGAGGGTGAATAAAAACGGAAAGTATTTGTGAAGTGGGGGAGATGAAAACGAGAGGCAAATGGAAAATAATGTAAATTGCGAGGAGATGAAATTTGTGATTAGGAACCTAGTATATGTTGAAGATCCTCCCCGGCAACGGCGCTAGAAATTCCTTTTGATGACTGCTAGAATTACGTCGGTATTTTCCCAAAGAGGAAGGGATGATGCAGTATAGCAGCGGTAGGTATTTCCCTCAGTGATGAGACGAAGGTTATCGAACCAGTAGGAGAACCAAGCAACACAAAGTAAACATCACCCGCACACAAATAACAAATACTCGCAACCCGACGTGTAAAAGGGGTTGTCAATCCCTTTCGGGTAACAGACGTGATAGAGTTGTAAATATTGATAGATTGAATGACAAATAAGATAAATTGCAGCAAGGTATATTTGGGTTTTCTGTTTAGTAGATCTGAAAATAAAAGCAAAGGAAAATAGATCGCAAGGGCAAATTATATGAGAAAGAGACCGGGGGCCATAGATTTCACTAGTGGCTTCTCTCGAGAAAATAGCAAACGGTGAAAAAAAATACTATTGGGCAATTGATGGAACTTCAAATAATCATGACGATATCCAGGCAATGATCATTATATAGGCATCACGTCCAAGATTATTAGACCGACTCCTGCCTGCATCTACTACTATTACTCCACACATCGACTGCTATCCAGCATGCATCTAGTGTACTAAGTTCATGGAGAAACAGAGTAATGCAATAAGAACGATGACATGATGTAGACAAGATCTATTTATGTAGAAATAGACCCCATAATTTTATCCTTAGTAGCAACGATACATACGTGTCGGTTCCCTTTCGGTCACTCGGATCAAGCACTGTAAGGTCGAACCCACTACAAAGCACCTCTTCCCATTGTAAGATAAATAGATCAAGTTGGCCAAACAAAACCCAAATATCGAAGAAGAAATACGAGGCTATAAGAAATCATGCATATAAGAGATCAAAGAAGACTCAAATAACTTTCATGGATATAAAAAGATAGATCTGATCATAAACTCAAAGTTCATCGGATCCCAACAAACACACCGCAAAGGAGTTACATCATATGGATCTCCAAGAGACCATTGTATTGATAATCAAAAGAGAGAGAGAGGAAGCCATCTATCTACTGACTACGGACCCGTATGTCTACAAGGAACTACTCACACATCATCGGAGAGGCACCAATGGAGGCGGTGAACCTCTCCGTGATGGTGTCTAGATTGGATATGGTGGTTCGGGACTTTGCGGCGGCTGGAATAGAATTTCGTCGACTCCTCTAGGGTTTCTGGACTATCTGAGTATTTATAGAGCAAAGAGGCGGTGCAGGAGGCCAACGAGGTGAGCACAACCCACCTGGGCGTACCAGTTGTGGCCCATTGGGTGTCTCCTGGCCCGTAAAAATTCTCCAAAAAGTTACGCGGTGTTTGGGCTCCATTTGATATTGATTTTCTACGATGTAAAAAACATGCAGAAAACAGGAACTGACACTTGGCACTATGTCAATAGGTTAGTACCAAAAAATGATATAAAATGATTGTAAAACATCCAAGAATGATAATATAACATCATGGAACAATCAAAAATTATAGATACGTTAGAGACGTATCAAGATTCAATAAGAATGGACCATTTCTCAAGGGTGCATGACCATAAAAGATATTACTCATATAAATAGAACAACCATTATTATCTGACTTAAATGAATAACCGTCTCGCATCAAACAAGATCCACATATAATGTTCATGCTCAACACATGCACCAAATAACAATTATTTAGGTCTGAAACTAATCCCGAAGGTAGATGTAGAGGTAGTGTGCCGACGGCGATCACGTCGGCCTTGGAACCATTCCCGACGTGCATTGTCACCTCATCCTTAGCTAATCATCGTTTAATCCGCGGCTCCTATTTCGAGTTACAAATATGAGCAACCGAACTAGTATCAAATACCCATACGCAACTACGAGCACTAGTAAGGAACACATCAATAACATGTATATCAAATATACCTTTGTTCACTTCGCCATCCTTCTTATCTGCCAAATTCTTGGTGCAGTTCCGCTTCCAGTGACCACTCCCTTTGCCGTAGAAGCACTTAGTTTCAGGCTTAGGACCAACTTTGGGTTTTGATAACCCACAAGTGTAGGGGATCGCAACAGTTTTTGAGGGTAGAGTATTTGCTACTTCTCGAGCTTGCGTTGTATTCCCTCGAAGAGGAAAGGGTGATGCAGCACAGTAGCGTAAGTATTTCCCTCGGTTTTGAGAACCAAGGTATCAATCCAGTAGGAGACCACGCGCGAGTCCCTCGCACCTGCACAAACAAATAAGAACTTCGCAGCCAACGCGATAAGGGGTTGTCAATGCCTTTACGGTCACTTACGAAAGTGAGATCTGATAGATAGGATAATTTGATATTTTTGGTATTTTTGGATATAAGAACAGAATGTAAAAAACAACAAAGTAAAGTAGATTATAGATTAATATGTTGAGAATAGACCCGGGGGCCATAGGTTTCACTAGTGGCTTCTCTCATGATAGCAGAATTCTACGGTGGGTGAACAAATTACTGACGAGCAATTGATAAGAAAGCGAATAATTATGAGAATATCTAGGCATGATCATTATATATAGGCATCACGTCCGTGACAAGTAGACCGAAACGATTCTGCATCTACTACTATTACTCCAGACATCGACCGCTATCCAGCATGCATCTAGGGTATTAAGTTCATAAGAACAGAGAAATGCTTTAAGCAAGATGACATGATGTAGAGGGATAAACTCAAGCAATATGATATATACCCCATCTTTTTATCCTCGATGCCAACAATACAATAAGTGCCTTGTTGCCCCTGCTGTCATTGGGAAAGGACACCGCAATATTGAACCCAAAGCCAAGCACTTCTCCCATTGCATGAACTATAGATTTAGTAGGCCAAACCAAACCGATAATTCGAAGAGACTTGCAAGGATATTATAATCATACATACAAGAATTCAGAAAATAACCAAATATTTCTCATAGATAATCTTGATCATAAACCCAAAATTAATCGAATCTCAACAAACACACCGCAAAAAGATTACGTCGAATTGATCTCCTCGAAGACCGAGGAGAACTTGGTATTGAGATCCAAAAAGAGAGAAGAAGTCATCTAGCTAATAACTATGGACCCAAAGGTCTATGGTAAACAACTCACAACTCATGGTGAGGCAATGGTGTTGATGTAGAAGCACTCCGTGGAAGATCCCCCCTCCGGCGGAGCTCCAGAACAGGCCCCAAGATGGAATCTCATGGGAACAGAAGGTTGCGGCGGTGGAATTAGGGTTTTCTCTGTTGCCTCGATGTTTTCAGGGTATATGGGTATATATATAGGAGGAAGGAGGGCATCGGGGAGCCAGAGGGGGCCCACGAGGGTGGGGGCGCGCCTTGTAGGAGGGGGCGAGCCCTGGACCCTCGTGGCCACCTCCTTCGTTCCCTCGCGTGTACTCCAAGTCTTCTGTGTTGATATCGTTCCAAAAATAACTCTCGCGATGGTTTCATTCCGTTTGAACTCCATTTGACATTCCTTTTCTGCGAAACCCTGAAATAGGAAAAAAAAAACATCAATCTGCACTGGGCCTTTAGGTTAATAGGTTAGTCCCAAAAATAATATAAAAGTGTATGATAAATCCCATTAAACATCCAAAACATCATATATAATAGCATGGAACAATAAAAAATTATAGAGACATTGGAGACGTATCAAGCATCCCCAAGCTTAATTCCTGCTCGTCCTCGAGTAGGTAAATGATAAAAATAGAATTTTTGATGTGGAATGCTAACCAACATAATTTTCAATGTAATTTCCTTATTGTGGCATGAATGTTAAGATCCAAAAGATTCAAGACAAAAGTCTATATTGACATAAGAAATAATAATACTTCAAGCATACTAACAAAGCAATCATGTCTTCTCAAAATAACACGGCCAAAGAAAGTTATCCCTACAAAATCATATAGTCTGGCTATGCTCCCTCTTCATCACACAAAATATTGAAATCATGCACAACCCAGATTTTAGCCAAGCACTTGTTTTCATACTCCATTTTTTCAAACCTTTCAACCTTCACGCAATACATGAGCGTGAACCATGGATATAGTACTATAGGTGGAATAGAGTGGTGGTTGTGGAGAAGACTAAAAGGAGGAAGATAGTCTCACATCGACTAGGCGTATCAACGGGCTATGGAGATGCCCATCAATAGATATCAATGTGAGTGAGTAGGGATTGCCATGCAATGGATGCACTAGAGCTATAAATGTATGAAAGCTCAACAAAATAAACTAAGTGGGTGTGCATCCAACTTGCTTGCTCACGAGGATCTACGGCATTTGAGGAAGCCCATTGTTGGAATATACAAGCCAAGTTCTATAATGAAAATTCCCACTAGTATATGAAAGTGACTAAACAAGAGACTCTCTATCATGAAGAACATGGTGCTACTTTCAAGCACAAGTGTGGAAAAAGATAGTAGCATTATCCCTTTTTTTTGGGCCTTTCTTTTTCTTGGCCTTTCCTTCTTTTTTTCTTTTTTTCCTTTTTCTTTTCTTTGGGACAATGCTCTAATAATGATGATCATCACACTTATATTGATTTACAACTCGATACTAGAACAAAGTATGACTCTATATGAATGCCTCCGGCGGTGTACCGGGATGTGCAATGAATCATGAGTGACATGTATGAAAAATTATGCATGGTGGCCTAGCCACAAATACGATGTCAACTACATGATCATGCATGGCAATATGACAATATGAAGTGTGTCATTTGAACGAAACGGTGGAAAGTTGCATGGCAATATATGTCGGAATGGCTATGGAAATGCCATGATAGGTAGGCATGGTGGCTGTTTTGAGGAAGGAATATGGTGGGTGTATGGTACCGGCGAAAGTTGCGCGGTACAAGAGAGGCTAGCAATGGTGGAAGGGTGAGAGTGCGTATAATCCATGGACTCAACATTAGTCATAAAGAACTCATATACTTATTGCAAAAATTTACGAGTCATCAAAACAAAGCAATCAACGCATGTTTCTAGGAGGGAGGTTGGTAGGAGTTAACCATCACGCGCCCCCGACCTCCAGACAAAGGATGACACTCAACAAATACCTCATGCTCTAACTTCGTCACATAGCGGTTCACCATACGTGCATGCTACGAGAATCACAAACTTTAACACAAGTATTTCTCAAATTCATAATTACTCCACTAGCATGACTCTAATATCACCATCCTCATATCTCAAAACAATCATCAAGTATCAAACTTCTCATCATATCCAATGCACTTTGTATGAAAGTTTTTACTACATTCATCTTGGATGCCTATCATATTAGGACTAGTTTTATAACGAAAGCACATTACCATGTTGTTCTAAAAGACTCTCAAAAGGATATAAGTGAAGCATGAGAGATCAACAATTTCTACAAAATTAAATCACCACCGTGCTCTAAAAGATATAAGTGAAGCATTAGAGCAAAACCGTCTAGCTCAAAAGATATAAGTGAAGCACATAGAGTATTCTAACAAATTCTAGACCATATTTATCTCTCTCAAAAAGGTGTGTCCAGCAAGGATGATTGTGGAAAACTGAAAAGACTCAAATCATAGATGACGCTCCAAGCAAAACACATATCATGTGGTGAATAAAAATATAGTCCCGAGTATAGTTACCGATAGATGAAGACAAAAGAAGGGATGCCTTGCCGGGGCATCCCCAAGCTTAGGCTTTTGGTTGTCCTTGAATTTTACCTTGGGGTGCCTTGGGCATCCCCAAGCTTAGGCTCTTGCCACTCTTTGTTCCATAGTCCATCAAAGCCATACTCAAAACTTGAAAACTTCACAACACAAAACTTAGCCAAAAATCTTGTGAGCTTCGTTAGTATAAGAAAACAAACCACCACTCAAAGGTACTGTAATGAACTCATTCTTTGTTTATATTGGTGTTAAACCTACGGTATTCCAACTTATCTATGATTCATACTCCCCAATACTACTCATAGATTCATCAAAATAAGCAAACAACACACGAAAAATAGAACAGTCTGTAGTAATCTATAACTTCCGAATACTTCTGTAACTCCAATTTTTTTAAGCAAATTGGTAAACGTGAGGAATTTGTCTATTAATTATCTGCAAAAAGAATCAACTAAATGTCACTCTCCAGTAAAATCTGGTGACTATTCTCTTGAGCGCTAACGTTTCTGTTTTTTACAGCAAGATCATATAAACTTCACACAAGTCTTCCCAAAGGTTCTACTTGGCACAAACACTAATTAAAACACAAAGCCACATCTAAACAGAAGCTAGATGCAATATTTATTCCTAAACAGAAGCAAAAACAAAGAAAATAAAATTGGGTTGCCTCCCGACAAGCGCTATCGTTTAACGCCCCTAGCTAGGCACGATACAAGGATAGATCTAGGTATTGCCATCTTTGGAAGGCAATTCTTTAATTAAGCACTTATAGTTCTTAGGAACTTCTTTGTTCCTATTGATAATCAAACTTTTGGGCAAGAAATCAAGAAATTCATTTGTATCAAAAGGTTCTCTTGCGAAAGTGAGAAAATTAGGATGAACACTTATAGATTTAAGATCCGCGATTCCCTTACTAGATGATTCATCCTTATTTTTAGGAACATACATAAGCTTAGCCAATTTAGTGGTAGAAGGATTCGAAGTAGTTTTCATAGCAGAAAGAGCAAACCCTACATTAGTAATAATATCCTCAAGTTTATCGATTCTAGTGGAATCTTGATCTATTTTCTCTTTAACTATGGGTTCTTTTTCCTTAAAAACAATCAGAATAACCCCTACCTTGGATCCATATTGGGTAATTTGGTTGTGGATCTTCCTATCCAACTTCTCAACCAACTCTATAGTAGCAACTTTGTTTTCAATGATTTCAAACCTTTGCATAACATGCTCTAGAGTTAAAACAGTCCCATTGACCATAAGAGGTGGTAAGCCAAATAATTCAGTCATAGCATTATAAGAATGAAAAGTATGGCTACCCAAGAAATTCCCTCCGGTAATGGTATCTAAAATATATCTATTCCACGGAGTTATGCCAACATAAAAGCTGCGAAGAAGCACGGAAGTGGAAAGCTTCCTAGTAGATCTATTTTGAGCATTGCAAATTCTATACCAGACATCTTTTAGATTTTCCTCCTCCCTTTGTTTAAAATTAAGAACCTCACTCTCGGGAGTATTGATAATGATAGGTGTGCTAGACATGGTGACAAGCAAGCAATCCAACACACAAGCAAATAAGAAGCAAGCGAACGGTAAACACATGACAAAAAGAAGGGCAAATAAAACGGCAAGGGTGAAGTGGGGGAGAGGAAAACGAGAGGCAAATAAATGTAATGCAAAGGATAAGGGTTTGTGATAGGTACTTGGTGTATGATTTTTGCGTAAGCCTCCCTAGCAACGGCGCCAAAAATTCTTCTTGCTACTTCTCGAGCTTGGGTTGTATTCCCTCGAAGAGGAAAGGGTGATGCATCACAGTAGCGTAAGTCTTTCCCTCAGTTTTGAGAACCAAGGTATCAATCCAGTAGGAGACCACGCGCGAGTCCCTCACACCTGCACAAACAAATAAGAACTTTGCAGCCAACGCGATAAGGGGTTGTCAATCCCTTTACAGTCACTTACGAAAGTGAGATCTGATAGATAGGATAGTTTGATATTTTTGGTATTTTTTTATATAAGAACAGAAAGTAAAAACAGCAACGTAAAGTAGATTGTAGATTAATATCTTCATAATAGACCCGGGGGCCATAGGTTTCACTAGTGGCTTCTCTCATGATAGCAGAATTCTACGGTGGGTGAACAAATTACTAACGAGCAATTGATAGAAAAGTGAATAATTATGAGAATATCTAGGCATGATCATTATATATAGGCATCACGTCCGTGACAAGTAGACCGAAACGATTCTGCATCTACTACTATTACTCCACACATCGACCGCTATCCAGCGTGCATCTAGAGTATTAAGTTCACAAGAACAGAGTAATGCTTTAAGCAATATGACATGATGTAGGGGGATAAACTCAAGCAATATGATATAAACCCCATCTTTTTATCCTCGATGGCAACAATATAATAAGTGCATTGATGCTCCTGCTGTCACTGGGAAAGGACACCGCAAGATTGAACCCAAAGCCAAGCACTTCTCCCATTACAAGAACTATAGATCTAGTAGGCCAAACCAAACCGATAATTCGAAGAGACTTGCAAGGATATTATAATCATACATACAAGAATTCAGAAAAGAACCAAATATTTCTCATAGATAATCTTGATCATAAACCCACAATTAATCGGATCTCGCCAAACACACCGCAAAAATATTACTCGAATAGATCTCCTCGAAGACCGAGGAGAACTTGGTATTGAGATCCAAAAAGAGAGAAGAAGCCATCTAGCTAATAACTATGGACCCGAAGGTCTGTGGTAAACTACTCACAACTCATTGGTGAGGCTATGGTGTTGATGTAGAAGCACTCCGTTGTAGATCCCCCCCCTCTCGCGGGGCTCCAGAACATGCCCCAAGATGGGATCTCACGGGAACACAAGGTTGCGACGGTGGAATTAGGGTTTTCTCTGTTGCCTCGATGTTTTCAGGGTACATGGATATATATAGGAGGAAGGAGGGCATCGGGGGAGCCAAAGGAGGGCCCACGAGGGTGGGGGCGCGCCCAGGGGAGGGGGCGTGCCCTGGACCCTCGTGGCCACCTCCTTCGTTCCCTCGCGTGTACTCGAAGTCTTCTGTGAAGATATAGTTCCAAAAATAACTCTCTCGAAGGTTTCATTCCGTTTGGACTCCATTTGATATTGCTTTTCTGCGAAATCCTGAAATAGGCAAAAAAACAGCAATCTGCACTAGGCCTTGGGTTAGTAGGTTAGTCCCAAAAATAATATAAAAGTGTATAATAAAGCCCATTAAACACCCAAAACATATAATATAATAGCATGGAACAATAAAAAATTATAGATACATTGGAGACGTATCAGTGTCCCCAATAATAATAATATCATATTTCTTCTTGACAGTAGGAAGAGGAAATTCAAAACCTCCAATAGTAATCGTTGAAATTTTTCCAATAGAATTGATACTGTGGACCTGAGGTTATTTCTTCGGGAAGTTTACCATATGCTCATTACCATTAACATGAAAAGTGACATTGCCTTTGTTGCAAGCAATAACAGCCCCTGCAGTATTCAAGAAGGGTCTACCAAGGATAATAGACATACTATCGTCCTCGGGAATATCAAGGATAACAAAGTCTGTTAAAATAGTAACATCTGCAACCACAACAGGCACATCCTCACAAATACCGACAGGTATAGCAGTTGATTTATCGGCCATTTGCAAAGATATTTCAGTAGGTGTCAACTTATTCAAATCAAGTCTACGATATAAAGAGAGAGGCATAACACTAACACCGGCTCCAAGATCACATAAAGCAGTTTTAACATAGTTTCTTTTAATGGAGCATGGTATAGTGGGTACTCCTGGATCTCCTAGTTTCTTTGGTATTCCACCTTTAAAAGTATAATTGGCAAGCATGGTGGAAACTTCAACTGCATGTATATTCCTTTTATTTGTAATAATATATTTCATATACTTAGCATAAGGATTTGTTTTAAGCATATCAGTCAAACGCATACGCAAAAAGATAGGTCTAATCATTTCAGCAAAGCGCTCAAAATCCTCATCATCATTTTTCTTGGATGGTTTAGGAGGAAAAGGCATGGGTTTCTGAACCCATGGTTCTCTTTCCTTACCGTGTTTCCTAGCAACAAAGTCTATCTTATCATAACGTTGATTCTTTGATTGTGGGTTATCAAGATCAACATCGGGTTCAATCTCTACATCATCGTTATTGCTAGGTTGAGCATCATCATGAACATCATCATTAACATTATCACTAGGTTCATGTTCATTACCAGATTGTGTTTCAGCATCAAAGATAGAGATATCATTGGGATTCTCAGGTGTGTCAGCAACAGGTTCACTAGAAGCATGCAAAGTCCTATCATTTTTCTTTTTCTTCTTCTTAGAAGAACTAGGTGCATCTACATTAGCACTCTGAGAATCTTGCTCAATTATCTTAGGGTGGCCTTCAGGATACAGAGGTTCCTGAGTCATTCTACCACCTCTTGTCACAACTCTAATAGCATTATCATTTTTCTTACTATTTAATTCATTGAGCAAATCATTTTGTGCTTTAAGTACTTGGTCTACTTCAGTGGTAACCATAGAAGCATGTTTACTAATGAGTTTCAGTTCACCTTTAACTCTAGACATATAATCACTCAAGCATTCAATCATATAAGCATTACGTTGCAATTGTCTACCAACATAAGCATTGAAGTTTTCTTGTTTCATAATAAAATTGTCAAACTCATCTAAACATAGGCTAGCAGACTTATAACGAGGAATATCACCTTCATCAAATCTATAGAGAGAATTTACCTTTACTACCTGTGTCGGGTTATCAAGACCATGTATTTCTTCAATAGGTGGTAAATTCTTAACATCTTCGGCTTTAATACCTTTTTCTTTCATAGATTTCTTTGCCTCTTGCATATCTTCAGGACTGGAAACAGAACACCCCTTTTCTTCGGAGTTGGCTGAGGAGTTGGTTCAGGAAGTGTACAATTGTTTTCATTAGTCAACATATTATTCAATAACAATTCAGCTTGATCAATAGTTCTTTCCCTGAAAACACAACCAGCACAACCATACAGGTGGTCTCTAGAAGCATCGGTTAGTCCATTATAAAAGATATCAAGTATTTCATTTTTCTTAAGAGGATGATCAGGCAAAGCATTAAGTAATCGGTGAAGCCTCCCCCAAGCTTGTGGGAGACTCTCTTCTTCAATTTGCACAAAATTATATATTTCCCGTAATGCAGCTTGTTTCTTACGAGCGAGCAAATATTTAGCAGAGAAGTAATAAATCATATCCTGGGGACTACGCACACAACCAGGATCAAGAGAATTAAACCATATATTAGCATCACCCTTTAACGAGAACGGAAATAACTTAAGGATATAGTAGTAACAATTTTTTTCCTCATTGGTGAACAGGGTAGCTATATCATTCAACTTAGTAAGATGTGCCACAACAGTTTCAATTCATAGCCATGGAAAGGATCAGATTCAACCAAATTAATTAACTCAGGATCGACAGCGAAATCATAATCCTTATCAGGAACACAAATAGGTGAAATAGCAAAAGCATGGTCATGTTTCATTCTAGCATTCAAAGATTTTTCTTTGAGCTTAGCTAATGATTTCTTAAGATCATATCTATCATTGCAAGCAAGAAAGTCTCTAGCAGTTTCTTCATCCATAACATAACCCTCAGGCACAACAGGAAATTCATATCTAGGGGGATAATCTTCATCATCACTTTCATCAATATTATCAGTTTCATTAATTGCATTCTCTCTAACCCTAGTAATTTGTTCATCAAGAAATTCACCTAGTAGCACAGTATTATCAAGCATAGAAGTAGTTTAATCATACATAGCAGAAGTGGCATCATCAAGAACATACGACATATCAGATTCAATAGCAGGAGTAGGTGTCACAAATTTACTCATAACAGAGGGTGAATCAAGTGCAGAGCTAGATGGCAGTTCCTTACCTCCCCTCGTAGTTGAGTAATAGATCTTGGTTTTTGAGTCTTTCAAGTTCTTCATAGTGATCAACAGATAGAAATCCCAAGTGACTTACAGAATATATCTATGCTCCCCGGCAACAGCACCAGAAAATAGTCTTGATAACCCTCAAGTGTAGGGGATCGCAACAGTTTTTGAGGGTAGATTATTCAACCCAAACTTATTGATTCGACACAAGGGGAGCCAAAGAATACTCTCAAGTATTAGCAGTTGTGTTGTCAATTCAACCACACCTGGAAGACTTAATATCTATAGCAAAGTATTTAGTAGCAAAGTAATATGGAAGTAACGGTTACAGTGATAAAAGTAACAGTAGTATTTTTGTAGTGATCGTAACAGTAGCAGCGGTAAAGTAAATAAGCAACAACCAATATGTGAAAAGCTCGTAGGCATTGGATCAGTGATGGATAATTATCCAGATGTGATTCCTCATGTAATAGTTATAACCTAGGGTGACATAGAACTATCTCCAGTTCATCAGTGTAATGTAGGCATGTATTCCGAATATAGTCATACATGCTTATGGAAAAGAACTTGCATGACATCTTTTGTCCTACCCTCCCATGGCAGCGGGGTCCTACTGGAAACTAAGGGATATTAAGGCCTCCTTTTAATAGAGTACCGGACCAAAGCATTAACACATAGTGAATACATGAACTCCTCAAACTACGGTCATCACCGGGAGTGGTCTCGATTATTGTCACTTCGGGGTTGCCGGATCATAACACATAGTAGGTGACTATTGACTTGCAAGATAGGATCAAGAACTCACATATATTCATGAAAACATAATAGGTTCAGATCTGATATCATGGCACTCGGGCCCTAGTGACAAGCATTAAGCATGGCAAAGTCATAGCAACATCAATCTTAGAACATAATGGATACTAGGGATCAAACCCTAACAAAACTAACTCGATTACATGGTAAATCTCATCCAAACCATCACCATCCAGAAGCATACGATGGGATTACTCACGCACGGCGGTGAGCATCATGGAATTGGTGATGGAGGAAGGTTGATGATGACGACGACGACGATCTCCACTCTTCGGAGCCCCGAACGGACTCCAAATCACCCCCCCCCGAGAGAGATTAGGGCTTGGCGGCGGTTCCATATCGTAAAACGCGATGAATCCTTCTCCCTGATTTTTTTCTCCCCGAACGTGAATATATGGAGTCGGACCTAATGTTGGTGGAGCCTCACGGGGCCCACGAAGCAGGGGTGCGCCCCCCACCCTCATTGACAGGGTGTGGGCCCCCTGGTCTAGTTTCTTCCACCGGTATTTTTTATATATTCCAAAATAATTCTCCATTGATTTGAGGTCATTCCGAGATCTTTTATTTCTGCACAAAAATAACACCATAGCAGTTCTGCTGAAAACAGCGCCAGTCCGGGTTAGTTTCATTCGAATCATGCAAGTTAGAGTCCAAAACAAGGGCAAAAGTGTTTGGAAAAGTAGATACATGGGAGACGTATCAGGTTTCTTCGTGGGAGAAGCAACCTGTTTGCCGTTCTTCTTGAAGTTCCATTTCTTTCTCTTGCCCTTTTTCTTGAAACTAGTGGTCCTGTTAACCATCAACACTTGGTGCTCCTTCTTGATTTCTACCTCCGCTGATTTCAGCATCGCGAAGAGCTCGGGAATTGTATTATCCATCCCTTGCATATTATAGTTCACCATGAAGCCTTTGTAGCTTGGTGGCAGTGATTGAAGAACTTTGTCAATAACACTCTTAGGTGGAAGTGAGATTCCCAATTGAGTCAAGTGGTTATGATACCCAGACATTTTGAGTATGTGTTCACTTACAGAACTATTCTCCTACATCTTGCAGCTATAGAACTTGTTGGAGACTTCATATCTCTCAACCCGGGCATTAGCTTGAAATATCAACTTCAGCTCCCGGAACATCTCATATGCTCCATGACGTTCAAAACGTCTTTGAAGTCCCGGTTCTAAGCCGTAAAGCATGGCAGAGTGAACTATAGAGTAGTCATCAGATCAAGCTTGCCTTCATAACATCTGCTCCAGCTCCTGCAGCAGGTGCGTCACCTAGCGGTGCATCAAGGACATAATTCTTCTGTGCAGCAATGAGGATAATCCTCAAGTTACAGACCCAGTCCGTGTAGTTGCTACCATCATCTTTCAACTTAGCTTTCTCTAGGAACACATTAAAATTCAAGGGAACGGTATCACGGGCCATTGATCTACAGCATAGATATGCAAATACTATCAGGACTAAGTTCATGATAATTTAAGTTCAATTAATCAAATTACTAATGAACTCCCACTTAAATCAACATCCCTCGGGTTATCTAAGTGAAACATGATCCAAATCAACTAAACCATGTCCGATCATCACATGAGATGGAGTAGTCATCAATGGTGAATATCTCTATGTTGATCATATCTACTATATGACTCATGCTAAACCTTTTGATATCCAGTGTTCCGAGGCCATGTATGTACATGCTAGGCTCGTCAAGTTTAACCCAAGTATTACACATGTGTAAAACTATCTTACACCCGTTGTATGTGAACGTTGAGTCTATCACACCCGATCATCATGTGGTCTCTCGAAATGACGAACTGTAGCAACGGTGCATACCCGGAGAGAACACTATTATCTTGAAATTTAGTGAAGGGATCATCTTATAATGCTACCGTCGTACTAACAAAAATAAGACGCAGAAAAAAAAACATCACATGCCATCAAAATATGTGACATGATATGGTCATCATCATCTTGTGCTTTTGATCTCCATCTCCAAAGCATCGTCATGATCTCCATCGTCACCGGCTCGACATCTTGATCTCCATCGTAGCACTGTGGCCGTCTCGCCAACTATTGCTTCTACGACTAGTGCTAACTCATAGCGATAAAGTAAAGCAATTACATGGTGCTTGCATTTCATACAATAAAGAGACAACCATAAGGCTCCCGTTGGTTGCCGGTAATTTAGAAAAACATGATCATCTCATACAATAACATATAACTCATCACGTCTTGACCATATCACATCACAACATGTCCTGCAAAAACAAGTTAGACGCCCTTTACTTTGTTGTTGGAAGTTTTACGTGGCTGCTACGGGCTTCTAGCAAGTACCGTTCTTACCTACGGCACAAAACCACAAGGATGATTTATCAAATTTGCTATTTTAACTTTCAACAAGGATCGGCCGCAGTCAAATTCGATTCAAGTAAAGTAGGAGAAACAGACACCCGCCAGCCACCTTTATGCAAAACAAGTTGAATATCTATCGGTGGAACCGGTCTCATGTATGTGGATATGCAAGGTTGGTCCGGGCCGCTTCATCTTAGAATGCTGCCGAATCAAAATAAGACGTTGGTGGTAAGTAGTATGACGATCACCGACCACAACTCTTTGTGTTCTACTCGTACATATCATCTACGCCTAGACCTGGCTCATGATGCCATTATTGGGAAATGTTGCATGGAAAACAAAAAATATTCTACGCACACGCAATGATTTATCCATGGAGACGCATAGCAACGAGGGGGAGAGTGTGTCTACGTACGCTCGTAGACAGTAAGCGGAAGCGTTTCACAACGCGGTTGATGTAGTCGAACTTCTTCGCGCTTCAACCGATCAAGTAGCTAACCCACGTCACCTCCGCGTTCTGCACACGTTCAGCTCGGTGACGTCCCTCACCTTCTTGATCCAGCAAGACGTTGAGGTACTAGATGAGTTCCTTCAGCACGACGGCGTGGTGACGGTGATGGTGAAGTGATCTCCACAGGGCTTCGCCTAAGCACTACGAAAATATGACCGAGGTAATAAATGGTGGAGGGGGGCGCCACACACGGCTAACAATTGATGTTGTGTGTTCTAGGGCGCCCCCACATATATATAGGTGGGAGCGAGAGGGAGGTAGCCAGGGCGGGCCCAAGTAGGGTCTGAATCCTACTTGGGTTGCCGCCCTTAGCCGTGCCCCCTGCCTTATATGTCGGAGGGGGGAGGAAAGAGGAGGGGGGAGAAAGGGAAGGGGGAGGACGAATCCCCCCCTTTCCTTTCTCTTCCCCTCTTTCGTTCTCCCCTTGGTTCGGCCCATATGGGGGGAGCACCAGCCCCTGGTGGCTGGTGTGTTTCCCCTCTTGGCCCATAAAGCCCATATCTTTTGCCGAGGGTGCCCGAAACTCCTTCCGGTGACCCGATGAGTACCCGATGTCCTTCGAAACACTTCCGGTATCCAAATACCATCGTCCTATATATCAATATTTACCTCTCGACCATTTAGAGTCCCTCTTCATTTATGTGATCTCATCCGGGACTCCTAACAACATTCGGTCACCAAAATCACATAACTCATATAATACTATATCGTTAACGAACGTTAAGCGTGCGGACCCTACGGGTTCGAGAACTATGTAGACTTGACCGAGACACCTCTCCGGTCAATAACAAATAGCGGGACCTAGATGCACATATTGGCTCCCACATATTCTACGAAAATCTTTATCGGTCGAACCGTTATGACAACATACACAATTCCCTTTGTCTGTCCGTATGTTACTTGCTCGAGATTTGATCGTCGGTATCTCTATACCTAGTTCAATCTCTTTACCGGCAAGTCTCTTTACTCGTTCCGTAATACATCATCCCATGACTAACTCATCAGTCATTTGCTTGCAAGGCTTATTATGATGTGATACCGAGAGGGCCCAGAGATACCTCTCCGATACTCGGAGTGAAAAATCCTAATCTTGATTCACACCAACCCAACAAAACACCATCAGAGATACCTGTAGAGCATCTTTATAATCACCCAGTTATTTCGTGACGTTTGATAGCACACAAGGTATTCCTCCGGTATCCAGGAGTTGCATGATCTCATAGTCGAAGGAATATGTATTTGACATACATGAAAGTAGTAGTAATAAATTGTACGATCAAATGCTAAGCTAACGGTTGGGTCTTGTCCATCACATCATTCTCATAATGATGTGATCCCGTTATCAAATGACAACTCATGTCAATGCTTATGAAACCTTAACCATCTTTGATTAACGAGCTAGTCAAGTAGAGGCTTACTAGGGACACGATATTTGTTATATATTCACACATGTATTTAGGTTTCCGGTCAATACAATTCTAGCATGAATAATAAGCCTTTATCATGAATAAGGAAATATAAAATAATAACAACTTTATTATTGCCACAAGGGCATATTTCCATCATGTAGGACCGTATTTAAAAGTTTCATTTTTTAGTACCACAAAAGTGAACATCAAGAACTAAGTTAATTTAATTCCATCTAGTAAAAATATTTTCAGGTGAAAGACCCGAGCATTAAGCATAATATAAACACTAAACTATATGATCCATGCTAAAGATTCCGCTGCACAACCAGCAACCGTGTGGATGTGATTTTGGCACCAATAATCATGGACCATAAATTCTAGAAATCACGCCACACAAATATCAATTACCAAGAGAGAGGTAACACAACATTATTTTGGAAGTATTTCTGATCCTAGTGGAATATTACCAATCTAACTATCATGGAAGTCAACAACGGGTCCTGGAAGAAAAAAATTTGTATGAGAGAGAAGAGTAAATAAAAGTACAGCGACTCTAGAACAAACATGTTACCTTCCATGGAAGTTAATAGAAGGTCCAGGAAGAACAACCTTGAAAATTGCAGGAGGCAGATAAGAGTAGTTAAAAGTACATAGGAAATGACATGATAGACAATACATAAAGCAACTCTAAAACAAACATGTTACCTTCCATGGAAGTCAATCACATCTGAAATGTCCTCATTGAGTAACACTGATACACTGAACTTCCACTAACTTCCCTGTGACCTGCAATAAAATTTCAAATACATATCAAGTACCATATAAATGTTAAGACAACTAAATATGCCTCTCACTGAACCTATCGCAAAGACCGACTAAAACAACATGTAAGGGATACAACACAGCTATAGAAATCAGGGAACTACGGGAGATAGCTGGTGTCAAGTGTATGCTAGGAAATTTCTGAGCTTAGTGGGAACATGGCTAGCTTACTGCAACTATTTAGGAATGTTCGATGTTTAGGTAAACTTCTAGCAGAGAAAATGGATCTGCAGTACCAAGACCTACGGCTAGAGACAATTAGTTACATTATCTAACAGTTCCATTATAGAATACATCAGCATCAGGAGTAGCAACAACACATCAAGGTTCATCTTAGGCCACCACCAAAATGTGATCTTATGGAACAAACAACAAATCATCTGCACAATGAAGCCCGTAAATACATATAAATGAGCACTGTAGGCTTTTATTTATCACATTTTCAGGCTAGTGGGGCAACATAATTCTAGCTCATATCAAAAGCTAACATTTCAGCCATATCAAAATGGCATATGACAGAACAAAACATTGTGCAAACTATATCCCCATGCCACTCAAACTCAAAGCATACTAATAAGCAAGAAGCAACAGGTTACCCGGGGGTACAAACCGCGATGTGGGGCTCAGAGGGGTGCTCCTCTTCGAGGTGGGATCACAAGGATGCGACGTCATGGTCCAGGTAATAGTAGGTGTAGGTGAAGTGGTGAACTCGGGTCTGGCCAGATCCTTCATCCCCGCCCGCTCTGCACCCACCCTCAAGAACCTACAGATCAAGCAATCAAGAAAGCTGCCTCAGACCGAGAGAGGAAAATCGATCCAACCGAATACCAAAAGAGGTGGGATTGATGGGGCATACATACCGGCATGGTCGAGCTGCGCCACGAAGTGAGGGGATGTGGGACGAGAAGGACATGTGACAGTAGATATCCTCGTTGGCAGCAGTGGCGGCCGCCCTTCTCCCGTTGAGGAGGTCGCGAGGGAGGAAGCTGAATCAGTTGCGGTGGCGAGAAAAGTGTGTCCCAGCCGCCTAGAGAGGAAGAGGGGGGATGGTACCACGGGCGGCGTGGAGGAGGAACGAAAACGTGGAAGGAGGACATGCGCGGCCACACATGAGGAACGACGACGGGGCAAGCAGAGAGATGTCAGTGGCGGCTGGCAGAGAAAGAAGGGTGAGAAGTGATGTGAGTGAGGGCGAAGGTGGAGTGCGGGAGAGCGGAGGATGAGGCACTGGAGGGTAGAAGATGTGGCGCCGGTTCGTAGTGGATCTCCTTATCCACTGCCGTCGGCAGCTCTCCAACACTTGACGGCTCGAGGGGGCGTCAAGATGGATGGAGGCGACGGCGATGGCGGCGGTGTAGAGGAGGCGCTAGGTCAGGGGAGTGGGGAGTGGAGGGGAATGTGAGGAGAGCTGGACGACACGGTCTCGGCCGTCTCACTGATTGGGGAGGTACCGGCCAATTGGAAAAGGCCATGTGGTACCAGCCTATGTAAAATCTCGAAAATAACCTCGGCGGGCATTCAAAACTACGCGCGGTGGCACAACCCCTGCGCCCATTTAAACCAGCACTGCACGCACCCGCCATTGCAGCCACTGACCGAGGCGGGCCACCACGCCTAGGACCCGCGTGTAACGGAGAGGTGGCGCTCTAGCACGGTTGCAAAAAGGAAGGACACTACTCATTGCTAGTCACATCAACTTTGATCCAACGGCCCAGATCATTTCATCAGAAGATCCGACGGTCATGATCATTTTGGAAGCACAATCGAACGGCCCACAGAGCAAGTGCCATGAGAAGGCTCCATACATGTGTGAAATGTAACTATGGGATTACAGCTAAAACATGAAGTGCTAAAGGGGTAGGTAGAAAGCTAAAACAGGAAGTGCTAAAGGCGCAGATGGGCAACAACGACGCAGCAGGGTCTGGGAGCGTCCAATTCTTGATCAATGGCTAACGGAGACGCTCTCTAGGCTAACCGGTATCTATTCACGAGAGCTGTTGGAGGAGTAATCAACGACTGACAGTCCAAACGAAATGCGAAAACAGGGAAACTGATCAAACATTCAGTAAACTTCAGAGGTAGTGCCCTGCGGTTTTTTGTAGCTCAGGCTACATGGAACCTCTTATCCTCAACCCTTCAGCTTTGCTTTGAGATCTGTACTCTTCAACTAGCTTGCAACATGAAGATTTCTCTTTTTTGTTTCTCTTAAACGACACACCATATGAACTTCAAACTTTGAAGATCGAACAAACATTAGAACATCAATGTGTGAAAAAACTTTCAGATTTATTGGTCCGATATAAATATACAAAATGACATTTTGTTTGACTAAAAATATTATTTTTAAGTATTTAAAATGCATTAAAATCTGAAAGTTTTTTCCCACATTGATATTCTAATGTTTGTTCGCTCTGCAAAGTTTGAAGTTCATATATTGTCTCGTTTGAGAGAAACAAAAAAGACAAATGCATTCGCACGGATCGCGATGCAGAATTGGATGGTGAAGATAAGGGGTATCACGATAGCCTACAAAGAAACTTAGAAACTTTGTGGGTGCCCGCCCCTGATTCGCGCGCGTCCCGCATACGGACACCATCGAGAACGAGAGCACCGGGCGGCCGGCGCATCGCGTCGACCAGCTCTTGCGAAATGCGCGTCGCGCGCACGAGCCGGGCCGGGCCATGTGCGGGCGCACGCACGGACAGCGTCGCATAGTGCACCACTCATGCCAGTTCAGTCGAGTCAGTTCGCTGATCGCGGATCCGTCGGCACTGTATGGCGTTGGCCGCCGGCCGCGCCGCGCGACAGCAGCGCTCACGGCCATGCACGCCTGCTCCGCGCGGCGCGTCTCTGCAGTGCAGGACCATGCGTACGCGGCTGGCTGTGTGCTCTGCGACACGAATGCTCAGGACGTGTGTCCAGGTCCAGCGACGCGATCAGCCGATCACTGCTCCACTCTATAGTGTACGTGTACGCACGTTTCCCTTTGTCACGGAATCTCGGCTGCCAAGCCATATCGCCCTGGCTCAAAGTTTTCCCTTGGAGACCTCTGAAGCTCCGAGTCTGACAACCCAGCCTCGTCAGTTAAGGCGGGATTCACGGGCGCTCAACAAGCATATAGCTAACCATGGAGCATCATTGCTAATTATGCCGAACGCAAACGCACCCTCGCAGATCTCTAAGTACATCATTGCTTCATGTGACTTTCCCAAAGGAGAAAAACGTACCACTCCTAGCTAGTAGATTCATGCGGCAACGTGCCTGCTGCATATGCATACATGTCTATTGCAGACAGAACAAGGTTAATCACTGTTCTTCTTCGTCTTGCATTGC
This sequence comes from Secale cereale, assembly GCA_902687465.1. Lineage (NCBI taxonomy): Eukaryota > Viridiplantae > Streptophyta > Magnoliopsida > Poales > Poaceae > Secale > Secale cereale. Next base: position 190,523,449 of record LR738715.1, on the reverse strand, counting down.
ATGCACCAAGCTCTGCTTTTCACCATCACCAGCGCGGGACAAAAGCAACAACTGCGTTTGGAAAAAGGGTTTATATGGTTCAGGGCTTACGACTAGAGAGAGGGAGAGGACGCGGGCTTTAACTTTGGCAAACTTTCATGGAGCGAAAGGGTGTGCGTCTCCTGACCATCATTTGTCTTCTCCTGCTGGCTATAGCAAGCACAAGCAGTTAACTGTTCATCCATCTCTTTCCTGCATGCATGGCATGGCATCTCCAACGAACCAATCATTGTCTAGGTTCCATGAACCATCGCGCCGGCGCGAGCCTGGCCTCGGGTCCTTCCTATGCCCATACCTATATAGTAATGAGGCTTGCTTCGGTAGACCCCCCCCCAACAAAACGTATAAGGGCAGAATGGTCATACGGAAGAAACGTATACCCACCTCGTATTATACAGTTACACTCCCCACGCCCGCATACGTATAGCACGAAAAAAAAAAAGGGCAGTTGCACAATCTACGTCCGCCCCGTCTACTCGCCAGCCCCATCTGTTCGCACGCCCGCCCGCTGTTCCAAGGGACAGATCGCCGCCGCCGCGGATCGCCGCCGCCGCGGAGCGCCGCCGCCGCGGATCGCCGCCGTCCTCCCCCCGGACCGCCGCCGCCCTCGCCGTCCCAACGTCCTGGCCGCCTTCTGAACGTCAACGCCCGCCCGCTGTGCAAAGTGGCCGATCGCCTCGGTCCTTCCCCCGTCCGCCGCCGCTGATAACCCGTGGACGCCGCCCCTCGCCGGTTGCTCGTCGTGCACGTCGCCACCTGAAGGCCGTCGTCGATCGCCGGCGTCGTCTACACCGCGGGCCAAGGTTTGTCATCTAAACCCTAGCGGGCATGAGGCGGGCATGATGCGTAGAAGTTAGGTCTAGTTTAGGGTTCATCAAAACCTCCCGCCGCAGCGCCTCATGTACCTACTAGACCTAACACACGATATTCTGCAGTTCTGTGAGGTAGGCGTGTTGACATGGATGAAGAATCCGCATGTGGGAGGGAGAAGAATGATACTGATAAGGTGACTAAAACTGATATCAAAAATTTGAACGAAGATGATGACAGCAGCGACAATGATTCCATCTCGTCATATGATATCTTACCTCCGGAGGATTTTGATAATAATGAACATGGCGCAAATAGTGAAAACGTAAGTGGCATAACCGTTGCTTTTATTTTTTGATTTTGCAAAGTATGGCATGCCTAACTATTTATTTTTGTGTACAAATTTGCAGGAAGATGTGGATGTACACAATGTGCAAAATAGTTTTCAGGAATCATTCGCAGATAACTTGAGCCAGGTTAGTTCATAGTTGATGTATATCGATCAACAGCATTAATTAAATGGTATTAGTTGACTTATATATTTTTAACTGAATTTTGTAGGAGGAGTCATATGATCCTAGTGATGATCAGGATGAGGGAGGGATCGACATTCAGGAGGCTCGAAGGCAGCAGAAGATGGTGGAGACACATTGGAAGGTCATGGCTATGACCTTCCGATCGCAAGGGGATGCATACATATTCTACAATAATCACGCTAAAGAGCACGGGTTCAGCATCAGGAAACAGAAGGTGAAACGAGGTGCTTCAGGAATGATTCGGTACCGGCGGTTTCTTTGCTCCAGGGCAGGGAGAAGGCAGAGCAAGTTCATAACCATGGAGGGCCGCAAGCGGAGGCTTAGACCGGAGACTCGTTGCGACTGTGGTGCACATATGGTGGTGAAGCTGGACAGAGAGCGTGGCGTTTGGTTCGTCGCGTCATTCGTTGATGATCACAACCACATGATGGCTCCGCCCGATGAGGTTTGTTTTTTGTGGTCACACCGACGGATTGGATATGGCACGAGGGCCGAGATATTGGTGATGGAAGCTGCCGGGATAAGAAAGCATATAATAATGGACAATTTCATCAGCAGATATGGTTCGTACGATAAGTGTGGGCTTATCAGAAGGGACATTTACAATTTATGTTGCAGAGAGAAGATGAAGCTTATGGCACAGGGTGATGCTGAGACAGCAGTTGGCATAATGAGGAGTAGAAAGGAGAAGGACCCTGAGTTTTTTTTTGAGTATGTGCTTGACAAGGAAGGGCGACTGAAGAGTATGTTCTGGTGCGATGCACAGTCGCGGAGGGACTATCAGGACTACGGAGATGTGGTAGTGTTTGATAGCACTTATAAAATGAACAGATATGGCATGCCGTTCGTCCCCTTTGTTGGAGTTAACAACCACCGTTGCACCACAGTGTTTGGTTGTGCTATCATTGCTGATGAGACTGAAGAGACATACGTTTGGCTGCTGCAGACTTTTCTGAAAGCAAACTGTCAGATGAAGCCAAAGTCCATAATCACAGACGGCGACGCGGCAATGATCCGGGCTATTCGGTCTGTTCTTTCAGATGTCATACATCGTCTTTGCTCGTGGCATATCGAAAAAAATATGCAGCGGCACCTGCACTACAAGTCACTGGATGAGTTTAGATCGCTCTTGTACTATGCCACCTCTCAGGCGAACTTTGAGCAGAGATGGACCGCTTTCTATGTTAAGTGGAAGACGGAAAAAACAGAAGAGTGGCTTAACAGGATGTACAGAAAGAGAACACTTTGGGCAGCTTCATATCTTTCAGATGGTTTTTTCCTTGGTATGCGAAGTAACCAGAGAAGCGAAAGCCTCAACTCCTGCCTTCACCTTCACCTGGACTACGGTATGACAATAGTTGATTTGGTAGTGCATTATGAGAACTGTATAGTTCGCCTCCGTGAGAACGAGGCGTACGATGACCATGAGGCACGTCAGAAATTACCGCCGTCAGTTACTGAATATAAGGCCCTCGAGGAGCATGCAGCCAAAGTATTCACACCTGCTAATTTCTACATACTGCAAGATGATTTGCATAAGATGGGTCAGCTGGAGATATTTGAGACGCTCGTGGGAATTGAGCGTCAGACATTCATGGTGACATGGAAGGACAACCACAAATTCAGGTACAATGTTGTTTATGAACCAGGTAACTCAGAACAAACTATAACATGCAGTTGTCTTAGGATGGTTCGTAAAGGGCTGCCATGCAAACACATTCTATTTGTTCTTCATCATCTAAACATAACTGAGATACCAAAATGTTGTGTCCTACATCGGCTGTCGAAAAATGCGAGAGATGGGTTGCCTGTGCAACGGAAGAGTGATATGTTTGGATGGGGTTGGTCAGGACCATTGGAGAGAGAACGATATAGTGAAATAACCATAAAAACCGCGGAAGCTGCTCATGTTGCAGCAAATGATCCATTCTTGTTTGATGAGTTGATGAAGGCTCTGAACTCCATAATTGCGCAGAAAAAGATTTCAGAGGAGGAACTTATAGGAAGTAGGAGGTACGCTAAGCTTAAGAAGGTGGCAAATCAGGCGCACCAAGTGCAACCTGGTATTGGTGATCCTGAAAAAGTTTCGACGAAGGGTGCACCTAAGAAGGGCCGGTCAAAGGGGGGACCCGATATTACGAAGAATGGTAGGCCAAAAGATTTTACAGAGAAGAAAAGTGGTCCTTTATGTAGTCTGTGTGGTCTCCCAGGTCATAACAAGGCTACATGTAAGAAGAATGAGAAGTGAGTTGCAACTTTCTTATTTTGGTTATCTTGCCAATTTGATTTCACCGAATATATTTTCTCAGTCATATTGTTCATATTTTGTTCAGGAATTGGGCGTAGAGAAGAAGCTTTTAAGTAAAAGAAAGATTCTCAAGATCATGAAGAAAAAACGAGTCTGAGGATGGGGTGTTGGCTATTATCTGCTTTAAATAAACGTGCCGTTGTCGGCAGTAGATACTGTTTTCTTCGTAGTAAGACATATTTTTATTGTAATGCGGCATGGTCTAGCATGTTCCGCAACTAAATAAACATGTCGTGACCGGTATTTGCTATATTATTTATGTGGGTGTCACTCTTGTTGCATCATTTGCTGTTATTTTTGATACGCTTTTGCTATGTGCTGTAATCTGGACGTCGGCTGTGTTTAAGTGAAAACACAGCTTACGTATATTTAAAAATAAAACTAACATAAAAAAAAATGCCCGACCACCGCAACGGGCCCACAGTGGCGTCCATATCACACCCAAATCAAGCCCGAAGGCGACTCGGGCGGCTGAGAGAGCCGCTAATGGGCCCGAAACGAGGTCCAACGGGGCTGCGGGCGGTATAAGAGAGGAGCTCGATGGAGGGGGCGGAGGCAGCTATTTAAGCCGGTCGTCGCGTCCCCCGGCTTCCGAGGTGGGACTAAATTCCCTCGACGCGTCGCGCCCCGTGCTGCAAGCGGTCACCAGGCCGCCCACTCCCCCGGCCAGCCCAGTTCGGCCCACGTCGCCTTCCCCGGCCCACGTCCGCTACCGTCGCCCAACGGAAGCAGCCGGCTATAAGTTTAGTCCCACCTCGCCCGCCGAAGGTCGTCGACACCTGTTTATATACGACTGCGTACGCATATAAGAAAAACAGTTAGTAATATTGTTTAAAATATATGATTTGACTACACCGCAATTGTTATTATTGTGACAATTAGGGTGTAGTCAAATCATGTATTTTAAATCTCATTATTAGCTGTCTTTTTTTATTATTAAAATTTTATTTTTTATGTTTATTTTTTTTACTTTTTTATTTTATTTTTCTTATTTCTTTTATTTTGTTTTTTTATCCGTATATTTTTCATTTAAAAATAAAATAATAAAATAATAAAAAATTAATTAATTAAAAAAGACAGCTAATAATGAGATTTAATATACATGATTTCATTACACCCTAATTATCATAATAATAATAATTAGGCAGTAGTCAAATCACATATACTAAACATTATTACTAACTGTTTTCTTATATGCGTATGCAGTCGTATATAAACAGGTCTCGACGACCTTCGGCGGGCGAGGTGGGACTAAACTTATAGCCGGCTGCTTCCGTTGGGCGACGGTAGCGGGCGTGGGCCGGGGAAGGCGACGTGGGCCGAACTGGGCTGGCCGGGGGGGTTGAGCCGGCCTGGTGACCGCTTGCAGCACGGGGCGCGACGCGTCGAGGGAATTTAGTCCCACCTCGGAAGCCGGGGGACGCGACGACCGGCTTAAATAGCTGCCTCCGCCCCCTCCATCGAGCTCCTCTCCTATACCGCCCGCAGCCCCGTTGGACCTCGTTTCGGGCCCATTAGCGGCTCTCTCACCCGCCCGAGTCGCCTTCGGGCTTGATTTGGGTGTGATAAGGACGCCACTGTGGGCCCGTTGCGGTGGTCGGGCATATTTTTTTTATGTTAGTTTTATTTTTAAATATAAGTAAGCTGTGTTTTTCACTTAAACACAGCCGTCGTCCAGATTCAAAAAAAAGCAAAAGTGTATTAAAAATAACAGCCAATGATGCATACAAGAGTGACACCCACATAAATAATATAGCAAATACCGTTCACGACATGTTTATTTAGTTGCGGAACATGCTAAACCATGCCGCATTACAATAAAAATATGTCTTACTACGAAGAAAACAGTATCTAGTGCCGACAACGGCACGTTTATTTAAAGATAGTACCCAACACCCCATCCTCATACTCGTTTGTTCTCGATGATCTTGAGAATCTTCTCTTTCACTACTTCCATGGTGTTGCATTCCGAGAAAAGTATTTCAGCTAGAATGCGTCCCCTTGAAGAATTAATAACTTGTTGGTCAAACTCACATATCCAGTCATCGCCGTCCCAGTTTTCAATGCACTTGATCACAAAAAGACCACAAGAGACACTGCAAGACAGCACGAGTTGTGTTATTGATGGATCAAACAAGTACATCTGTATACCTCATTGCGAACGTACCTGTCAGTTTGTAACGGCATAGGGTATTCCTTTATAGGCCAGGAAGATACGTCAGGATGTTCCGTTGCAATAATGGAGTTCACCTCAATCGTATCTTTAGCTATCTCAGCCCTCTGAAAATAAAATTTGGAATTCATATGAAGTACGTGTCGCATAACTACATTTTTGTTTACGTGAAGTTGTAAGCTTACCAGCTTAGCAATTTTTGTAAGAACTGTCTCGCTGCAGTCACCAAGAGAGTCTAAGACTTGAAACTCTTTTTTCTCGTTGTGCATAAGAACTGTTATCCAATGATTTTCTTGCACATGAAAAGGAAAGTATGCCTACAACAAAGTATTTTTATGTTAGTGTACCCACGAATAATTATGTAGTACAAAAGAATATAGTAAAGTTAAGTACCTTATCTTTAACGAAATACTCTTCAGTAACTCTAGACACCATTTTACTTTGATTTGTGAAATGTTCCATAAAATGCTTCTTAGAGTTTTTAACCTTCCCATCACCACGAAGAATAAGCCAGTGTGACACCCAAGATGATACTATGTGACGGTCAGCACGAGGATGATGTGTCTGCATATGGTTGCAATAACTATTGATGACCTGAAAATAACATAACAACAATACGCCTATTAGGTAATTCATACAAATGACATGTACAACTTCATAAATTAATGTCAATACTTACGGCGCCCTGTAACCACTGTTTTGAAATAATGGCTTCAAGCATATTAGATGTACATGTCTCCCCACCAATGCCCGTCATGTGCACAACAGTTTTCCTACAAAGCTTCTCCGAGGATGCTAGTGTATGGACATAAATCTTAGCAGCCTCTATGTGTTCCTCATCAATGTAATCGGTACTAACCAGTACAGCTCTCACGCCAAACAAATCTAAAATAGTAAACAACAATGAGTTCATAAAGTGTGCATGCAAGGACAGAAATATCTTCGAACAATAAATTACCTAGCACTTACTTTTCCTTCGACGTTTGCGTCCACCGTTTTGCTGGTACGGTGAACGATAGTATTTTGACTGTTTCCTCTTCCGTTTCCCATCATTATCCTTATTGCCTTTTTCTTGAGCTTTTTTAATAAGGGTCTTCAAACTATCCATACTAATCTCCTCAGATTTATCCGCGCTAGACCCGTCTGACACTGTATTGATATTCTTGGGGGTTGCGGTAAGAGCTGGAAACTCAGCTGTGTCTACCGTTGCTAGAGATGGGTCGGTTGAATTACCATTCTCCTCGATCACGAAGGGGTCGCCTTCATCTCCTGTACCGGGTGTGTTGAGATGCACACCTTTATCACTCCTCAACTTCTTCTCTTTTCCAGTGGTGAAGGATGCCTCCAACCCGTTGTCCATATCTTCTTTTGCAGGAGTTGATTTTACATCTGTCCAGTATTTTGATGGACCATACTTGTCCACCCACTCTTCAGTATTCTCCACAAACTCAACCTCATCACGAAACCCCATGTTTGACTTGGAGACAAGACCTTTCTTCAACAGCTTCTGGAGTACTATCTGCAATGACACATCGATAACATTATCTACATGCGAACAATATGAATATGTAAACTCATGTAAATTAAAATACACTTCACTCGTTACCTCAGCACATTTTCCAGGGAGAAGACTAATTTCCTTTTGCATATCTTTCATGCATTTCATTAATTGATCTACTGTGACGTCCCTGCTCGAGGAAGCCTCATCTCTATTATCTTTTCTTCGTGAGACACGACATGTTCGCTCTTCCGGCTCTAATTCTTCCTCCGCAATTTTTCCTTGTTGAGCGATTAATTTCTGTCTGTACTTCTCACTTATCAAGTCATCAATCTGTCACAGAGCAAAGCAAATTAATTCCCTCTACATTTATATAGTCACATTAATGCATGTAGTACGAACTAGTAATACATACCGTCCCATTACCACGACCGTATGACGTGTCGTACGCGTCACGCTTCTTAGCCTCATCCTCTGTCCAATTAAGCATCAACGGATATTCATGAGCTAGTGGATCAAATGTCTCTAACTCCAGTGGCTGCACTTTCTCCCAAAACAAGTACTGCACAAACATGAAGTACATTAGCAAACGTTTTCTTAGAAAATATAACTCGCATTATACAATTATATAATGTAAGATTTACCTGTAGGAGGGCAAGGTTTCCGACCGGCCAAGTAAATTTTGTAGTATCTGACTGGGTCTTTGTGATGCCATCAATGCAAATGCGTAAAGTGAACGCGTTCCAATTAAATGCTTTGATTGCCTCCACATCCTCCACTAACTTGTAAAAAGCATTAGGAACTTCTTTCGTGGAGTGCGGTGCAAGAACAGTGCCTAAAAGAACCAGAACAATTCTACGGAGGAAATCATCATCGTATGTGCCACTGGCAACGATGTGCTCAATCAGCTGGTCTATCATCATTTGACCCGTATTGGAATCTACAAAACGACTTGGCACTTTCACCTTCAACTTTAACCCCCCTTTGCCTAGCGCTTTCATGGCATCTTTGCCCTTGTTCTGAAGCCCAAAAATGTCAAACACATCTTCACTGCGCAATGATATCGCACCGTTTTTTGATGGCATAATGAATTTTTTTCTTTCCAAATCATATGATTTAATTATGAATTTCAGCAAACACTTTCGCATGAGAACACTGGGAATCAACAACAATTTTTCTAATGCAGTGCTTGCAAAACGCTTTTTCTGCCTAGAGTTAAGTCTGCTGACCAACAAACACCACTTCTCAACTGAACAAAATATGTCTGCGTACTCGTCCATCACTACAAATATGAGCAGCAAAAATATTAGCTCGTACTACATCTCTACGAAAGATGATGATTGAACATTAATTATGGTAAAAAATTTACCTCGGCGGATGGGGGGTATGGCGAAGTCGAGGTGGGGAGCAGCGTCGGGTCGCGTCGAGCGCGGCGGTCACAGGTGGCGGTAGGGCTACCCCCAACTAGGTTCTCTTTTCCGACTGCACCAAACGGCCCCTAACTTTTCCCACGTACTACAGGCATCATGACAAGCATGCATGACAGTTTTCGGCATTTTTCGACGTCACGTGCGTTTTCTACGGTTTTCCGAGCCGAAAAACCCTAAAACACTGCCCGAACGTGACGCAACGTGCGTTCGGTGTCCGATTTACTTCATTTCTTGCGTGGGGGCCTGCATTGCCCATCCACACGCCCTCGCAAATTTTGGTTACGTTGCATGCATGCGATCACGTACACCCAGTTCAACCAGCACCTGTTAGGTTATGCCGGTAGGGCTACCCCCAACTAGGTTCTCTTTTCCGACTGCACCAAACGGCCCCTAACTTTTTCCACGTACTACAGGCATCATGGCAAGCATGCATGACAGTTTTCGGCATTTTTCGACGTCACGAGCCGAAAAACCCTAAAACACTGCCGGTGCGGGGCTATTTCATCCATGCGATCACGTAGACCTACTGTAGCAGTCACGTTTCCGTTGTGCCGGTGCGGGGCTATTATCATAGTACCTCTACACGTATTCTGAAGGTGCGGGACTACTATAATCGAATCAGTTATCTCAACGGAAATAGAAAGTACCAAATTTCATTCAACTTAGATAAGATATTTTACATTAACGACCCAACTCCATACAGATAAGTTCATACATAAAGTCTAGATCTTAGGATTAAAACGACATAACGACATTAACTTAAAAAAAAAACTACTCCTCGTCGCTATCGAGGAGGTCCACCACGACTTGGCCGTCCCCGCCGTCATCGTCGCTGCTGTTTGCGAGGCCGTCCCAGTCGATGCCGTCGTCCTCCTCGTCTGCCGCCGCCGCCGCGGCCGGGTCCTGCCACGCCGCCGCCGCCGCCGGGTCCTGCCACTCCGGCGGAAGCTGCTGCCACCCCGGCGGCGCTATCGCCGCCTCTTGCGCCGCCATCGCCTCGGCCGCGTCTGCCGCGGCGATTGCGGCCGCGACCTCAGCGGCCTCCCTTGCGGCCGCCGCAGCCTCCGAAGCCCGTACGGCGACGAGGTACCCCGGAGTGTCTTCCGGGTCGCCGTCCTCACGGAGGACGACCTGCTCCGCCGGCACCTCGACCTCCGGCGGTGAGGGGGGGTCGGCCGGCGCGGGCGCCGCTGCGGGGGGCGCGGGTCCTCCGGCGCGTCGGCGGCGACGGTTCGCGGGCACCGGGGGAGGGGCGCGGAGACGTCCGCTGGCGCCCGTCAGGTCTGGGGTCACGCCGGCCGCCGCGAGACGGAAGGCCGCGATGACCTCCCAGAAATCTTTGCCGCGCCAAAAGTTGCGGCGGCCGACGATGTTGTGCCGGCCGCCGGGGTGCCTCCGCAGCTCCTCCTCCGTCGCGCCGGGGCCCGGCGTCGGATAGCCGTCCTTGTTGATCCGCCAGTTCCGAGGAAGACGACACCCCGGCGGGACAGGGAGGCAGTAGCGGTGGAGCTCCTCCGCCTCCGCCATGCCGAGGCTCGTCGGCCAGGAGCCGGGGTTGTCGTCGTCGTCGTTGCCGCCGGCGGTGCTGCTGCTTCCGCGGTGGAACGCCATCGCCGCCGAGGAGGGGGAGGGGGAGGTCGCCGGCGGTCTGGGATGCGGTGGGCGGCGGGACGGTTGGGGCTGGGGTGGGCGTCGGGGTTGAGCGTCGGGGGTTTATATAGCGACGGGGCGGGGAGGCGGGCAGGCGGGACGCCGCCGTGGGCATCCGCGCCGGTTAATGGCGGGCAGGCGGGGAGTCGGCGTGGGCATCCGCGTCGGTTTAATGACGGGAAGGCGGGCAGGCGGCGGCGTGGGCATCCGCGTCGGTTAATGACGGGAAGGCGGTCAGGCGGCGGCGTGGGCATCCACGCCGTTTGACCGGGCGGCCGGCGTGGGCATCCGCGCCGATTTGACCCGGCGACCAGCGGCGGCAGGCGGTTGCGTCCGGCAGGAGGCAAGACGGCAGCGGTGGCGCGGCAGCCGAGGAGGCGGCGGCAGGCGGTTGCGTCCGGCAGGCGATCAGGCGGCAGCGGCAGGCGATCAGGCGGCTGGCGCGATTGGTGGGACGTGCGGGCGGTGGGAGCGACAGACCGGGGGCACGTCTGCATGCGCGGCACGTCGTTAGGGTCTTTTTTTTTTTCCGACGCGGGCGGCATCGAGCGGGTGGGGCGTGTATACGTATACGTATACGTTTTTTTTTTAACCGGCGGACGGGCGGGAGCCCTCTTTTTCAAATAATGCCCATCATGCCCTTCGTTATGAAGAGGTATTAGGCAATCTCGGCCGTCCTTGTGTTTGGGGGGGGTCTACCGAAGCAGAAGTGTATAGTAATATCGGGTTTTCTTACTTGGATCTCGGCATTTCGTAGCAGACAGACAGTTAACTAGCATACATATATACATATATTTGAACACTAACTAACATACATATTGGTAAGTACAGTGATCTGTACCTGCCGATAAGTATCTATGAGCTGGCATTCAATCTCTGCATATTGAAATGCATCATCTAGCAACCGGCCATGGATGGACATGGACTGATGCACGGGCAGTACTACGAGTGGTATTTACCTTGAGCACTGAAACACTCTTTGCCAACAAGACTGAGTTAACTGAATTCTGCATTTTCAGATTCTGATTAAAAAGAGCCAGACCTCAATCGTAGACATGAAGAGACGTTGAACCAATCTGTTAGTACTAGTGATAATTCAGTGGGGGGAACAAACCCACATTGTCTCACATGCCCTGACAAAATATTTTATTCCACTAGCCCCCCACTAGGAGGGGAAGCCCCAATCATCACATGAACAACTTATCTGCAATCAGGTGATGGTGCACCGCAAGCAAGCAGAGGTAGTCGGAGCTCGGAGGCCACAGCCACTTGTACAATTAATCTACAACCTGTGGCAAGCGTCTCAAGCTAGCAAGTATACACGCAGAGGTGCGTAGCTGATCGGCCGGTCTATCATCCATGTAGATGGCGACGGGTCTCTGATGGAGCCTATCATAAAGCAACGCTCGTCAGGTCCGCTTCCTAAAGCTCAGAGACGATGGACGCATCATCGAGGAAATAATGGACCACAACGTGTCCCTGTCGGAAGAAACGGGAGAGCTCGATCGATCGATCGATCGCCTGCCAAGCCCATTGACCGTGCTTAGTTTAAGGGGGGAGGAGATTATTGTGTTTGCGGTTCAGTGATCTGACCCGGCATGTTCATCAGATGGGCGATTTTGCAGGAGGGCCCTGCTGTGGCTATGCTATGTTGGTGGTTTGCATGCAGCAGCCGAAGATTCCTCCAACTAACTGCATCGCAACCATATGTACCTACTCCGGGGGTTAGTTATTTGTATTATTTTTCATGTCAGGGGTAGCCTACTGCATGCCATGCCGGTTTTATTAGGGAGGACTTCCATCAGATGGTAATAGGATTTTTTTTAAAACTGTGGTGAGGATTTTAAAAAAAAAACTGTGGTGGGACTTTCATTTTCAACTGCAGCGTGTTTCCCCCTCTCTCTGTGGTGTCTTACCATTTTCCAATGTTTGCGTCAGTTTTTCTATGATTTTCTTTGTTATTTTCTTGTTTCCTTTTTCCGGTCTTGATTTCTTCCTTTCTTCTGTTTTCACCGTTTTCTTCTATTTTTTCCTTTATTTTTATTTTTAACGCATGTCAACATTTCACACACACACAGTTTTTTTTTTGTATAAATGAGGAATACTTTTTATTCACATTTAACATTTGTCAGATACGTGATTAATTATTATTTTTAAATATATGTTTTGATGTATACCATTTTCATATACATTTTGTACTTTTGGTATACATATAAAACCTTTTTGTATACATTTATAATACTTTTCAGCTACATGTTTTTTTCCAAATACATGTTTTTGAACAATCTTCTGATATCGTATTAAGATTTTTTATAAATACAAAACATTATGTTGAATGATGCAAAATGATTATTGTAAAAGTATGTAACCATTTTTTTTCCAATCTATACCATTTTTTTTAAATTTCACAAACATATATTTGAAACTCGTGAACATGTTTTGAAATGAAACATACATTTTGAGTGGTACTATATGACTTTTCTGAATTGCACAATTTTTTCTGTTACAAAATGTCAGCTACATTTTTTTTTGAAAAAACAAAGATTTTTAGATGTCACGAACTTTTTTCGAATGCCATCAACATCTTTTTAAAGTTGTCGAACACTCTTTTTACACTGCATGAATAATTTTGTAAATGTGCGATGAATATTTTTTTAAAGTAAATTAAATAAATTTAATTTTCAGAAATATAAATAAATATAATAAAAATGAAAAAAATATCGCTATGAAACCCACCCTCCCACGTTGGGCCGACTCATTTAGGGCACTTGAGCTTTGGTACATCTACGTAAATATTGCAGGTTAATCTACGTAAGGCTGACTTGTCATGGTTCAATTGGAAGAGAGAATTGCCAGGGCCCCGCACCACGAAATGCAGGGGGAGAGACAATTAGATTAGACAGTTTTAGTAACAGTACATAGGTGTAGGATTATTGATGGCGCTTAAGGCGCCGGTTGCAGTTCTTTCTGCAAACCATCGCACACCCCCGTCTCAGCTATGGCCCGACCTATTCTACTTTTTTTCTCACGACATCTTGGTTGCGAGGGAACCGCACAAACCACCAGGCCATCTCTCATCGCTGCTGCAAAGTTACTTCGTTTTTTCCCTTTATTTATTTTTGTCATGTTCGCCAAGCCCCACTTTTGATAAGCTTGCAAAGCTTCCCAAAACTTTTTTCCCCAGTTTGCGATTCAGTTTATGGACGGTTGTATTCATTTTTCTTTTATCCTTCTTCAAATAACTTTTTGGTTTTTTGGCATTTTTTCTTTTATGTTTTCTTCTATTTTTATTTTCGTTATTTTTTCAAAATTGATGAACTTTTCTTTAGAATCGCTGAACTTTGTTCAATTTGATGAGATTTTTTAAAATATATGAACTTCTTTTCTATTTGGATGATTTTTTTAATTTGATGAAAATTTTAAATTCCTATTTACTTTTTTTTTCAAAATGGATGATCTTTTTGAAATTTGGTATTTTTTTTTTGAAATTCAATGAGTTTTTTCAAAATTGATGATTTTTTTCAAAGTCCATGTGATTTTTTTTATTTCACGAATATTTTGTTTAAAAAAATAGAAGGTTGACTTGTCAACTAGTCTGGCGTGCCGAAGATAGTTTTCAATTTCAATGAGTTCAAATTGAAGGTTTTCTTTAGAACATCCCGTTTATTTCTTGTTTTTCAAAAAGCCCAAAAAGGCCGAAAATAGCCCAAAAGGCCGGATAGCCTACAATGAATGTATACGGGAGTCGGCGTGCCATGCTGTGCAGGGCCGGGCCGGCCCGTCGGCCATGTTGGATAGGACGCCCCGGGCCAACTGCAAGTCCGCACGGCCGTCGTCGTGGAAAGTCTCTGCAGAACGCCGCGCGGCGACTCCCCGTCCACCAGCCGCCGCTCCTCCTCGGTTCCTCCGCCGTAGGCAGAAACGTGCTGCCCTGCGCGCCGTGCCGCACGACGACCGCATCGCACTCACCCCAGTCGCCGAGAAGGGGAAGGCCATGGAAGTGTGAGTCGTCGGACGCTGCTAGATTTCGCCTACTCTGCTCGACTCTGCATCTGCCTCCGCAGTCGGGCCCCGATCTGGTAGTCTGATCCTGCTCGGTCGTGTGTCTTCAGGGTCGCGTCGGCGCCGGGGAAGGTGCTCGTGGCGGGAGGGTACCTGGTGCTGGAGCGCCCCAACCCCGGCCTCGTCCTCAGCACCACTGCCCGCTTCTACGCCATCGTCCGCCCGATCCACGACGAGCTCAGCCCCAACTCCTGGGCATGGGTGAGGCCGAGCTCTCCCCGGTCCTCCGATTTCCGTGCCACCAGATCGCCGCTTATCCTGTACCCTTGTGCTGTATCAGGCGTGGGCGGATGTGAATGTGACCTCCCCTCAGCTCTCCCGGGAGGCCGCCTACAAGCTATCCATCAAGAATTCGACGCTCCAATTGACGTCCGCAAGGCGAGTCGCCGTTCATTCGCTTGGACCAAAGTGCTGCTGCGTGGCACTCTTGATTTGCCATAGTGTTGTTGGATTTCAGTTTTTGGCAGCAATGTACTGTTATTGATTGTGCTAATGGTGCAGGGAGTCTACAAATCCTTTTGTGGAGCAGGCGATACAATTCTCCATAGCTGCTGCCAAAGTGTCTATTACTGATAAGGAGAAGAAAGATGCACTAGACAAGCTGCTGTTGCGAGGTCATGCAACTTCCCATTAGTTACCCTGCTCCACTCTAAAGCAGAAAATTGGCTTTGAATCTGTTGTATACTACAGTAGTATTTCGTTGCTGATTCTTTGAACTTTATTTGTGCAGGTTTGAACATCACAATTCTGGGTTCCAATGATTTCTATTCGTACAGGAAGCAGGTAATGCTTCCTATTTGAGTTATGATTGAATCTGAAAAATAAAATAAAAACAATAGATTTGATTTACATGGTCTTTGTTCCTTTCGGGTCTCCTAATCTAATCTTGAACATAGTCTTCCCACAATGAAATGGAAAAGTAGCGTGGTGTCAGGACCAAAGGAGGCCTAAGATCTCTAAAGGGGTTCGAATAAATTGAGTATGATCTAAGATAATCAGAATTGAGCGATGGTCTTAGCTTCTATGACCAAATTATCGTTTCAGTCACAAGCGGTTACACTTCACTTATCAGGATATGTAATGAATTGAGTAGAATTGGTTATACCATCAGTTATTGCCTATAAATTTACAATCTGAAACAATTCTTCCTGGAAAAGAGAAAATTGCGAACTTCAAACAGCCACAGTGACATGCTCACATGTGAGTGTGACATAGGTATCATGGTTTTCGAGTCGCGCGACTAGTCGTCGAGTCGCAAAAAAATGTTGACTCAACTTAGTATCGACCCGAGTCGCGACTAGTCGCAACTGCAGGTCGACTTTTTCCGAGTCGCTACCCCAGAGCGACTCGGATGAGTCACGACTCGAAAACCATGATATATATAAAGTACTTGCATTCTTTCTCCCTTCCTAGATGTCGTGTTTTTATTGTTCACTTCAACAGTTAGTGATGTTGGAAAATTACCACTGGTTTATTTTCATCCTCCATTTATTTCTTTATGTGTAAGAGTTTAGATTCGATGCACATGTGAAGTAGGAACCCGCTGCAAAGCATCTAGGAGTTGCTACTTACTTTCATTTCTTTTTGTATGCAACTTTTGCACACTAAATGTATATAATTAATTATATTGATCCCATTTTTTACCTATGCATGTCATACAATGATACAACCATAGTTTCCCCAAAAGCACTGTCACTGGTAAATAATTAGCTGTGGATTTCACTGTTTCTTCAGATTGAAGCACGTGGTCTGCCTCTAACTCCAGAGGTATTGCTTTCATTGCCTCCATTTTGCTCAATTACGTTTAACCCAGAAGTTGCTAATGGAACTGGAGAAATATGCAAACCTGAAGTTGCAAAAACTGGACTTGGGTCATCAGCTGCCATGACTGCATCAGTTGTCGCTGCTCTTCTTCATTATCTTGGAGCTGTTAACCTTTCGTGTTCGGGTCAATCATCCAGTGACTCTGTAACTGGACGAGATTTTGACTTTGTGCATGCTATTGCTCAAAGTGCACACTGTATAGCACAAGGGAAAATCGGCAGTGGCTTTGATGTTAGTGCCGCTGTCTATGGGAGTCAGCGCTACATAAGGTTCTCTCCGGAAATCCTCTCCTCAGCTCAGGTAAGAACTCTCAGATAGTTATCTATCGCAGCAAGTGCTCAACAGTTGTCTATCCCAGCGACTTCGTCAGTAGTAATCTTAAAAAATATTTACAGGTTATAGGCGGGAGTTGCTTGCCAGATGTAGTAGCAGATATTGTTACACGGAGGTGGGACCATGAGAAGACTCAATTTTCTTTGCCTCCTCTGATGTGCCTTGTAAGTTGGATGATTGATGACGAGGTTTTCCTAATTGTTATTATACCATTCTACTGGTTGTCACCTCTTGGCGTCATAATTACTTGCATGCTGCTGACAGTATAGGATATGTAGTCTGGTTAGTGGTCTATGATGCTTGTTAACCTTTGGTTTCCATGGCTGAAACTGGTAGAATGATAGTAACAGCATGTGAACAGTACTGCTGTAAGCATGGACACCATGAGTTATGCTTGTCTCCCTTCTTTGTAAGCAATGAATAGGCTAATATTCATGAGCTATGCACTATAGGTGATAAAAAAAACTATTCTTAAGTTTGGGAATGTTATTTTGTATGATTCTTTAACCAAAGAACTTGCCTGATTTCTTTTTCCAGTATGATAATATTATTTGATAGTATGTTTATTTGTCGATTAATGGGGATTTGTTTCAATAAGGATGTTAACATAGAGTGTTTGTTGTTGTTAGCTTCTGGGTGAACCTGGAACTGGAGGATCATCTACTCCATCAATGGTTGGATCTGTGAAACAGTGGCAGAAGTCTGATCCTCAGAAAGCCACAGATACATGGAGCCAGTTGGGAATGGCTAATTCGGTGCTGGAAAACCAATTGAGAAGCTTAAGCAAACTTTCTGAAGATCATTGCGAGGCCTATGAATCCGTAGTGCAGTCCTGTAGTCGTCTCACATTCATGAAGGTAACCTTGGTAACTTCTCCTTAATTGTACTAATATAAGCTGGATCATTGTAGACTAAGTTGATAGACCAGAGCAAGGGTCATGGTACAGAATAAGCAAAGATCATATCAATTTTGCAAACAAGTGTCAATCCAGAAAATGCATTTATTTTTCCGCTTATGGAATGGAGATTGCACCATCCAGATTTTTTTGGCATACATGACCGTGTAGGATTTAGATTTGCCTATTTTATGCTCTACTAATTCTTAGTCGTCAATTTGTCATCATGTGCATCTGCAGGAAGAGAAAAACAATCTTTACTGCTCTGTGCTAAACCATTCTTCTTTGTTCTCTTCAGTGGACAGAGGTGGCTACTAATCAGCATCAAGAATTGGTTGTCAAATCATTATTGGCTGCGAGAGATGCTTTCCTTGAAATAAGGCTTCATATGCGAGAGATGGGTGTGGCAGCCGGTGTTCCAGTAAGGCTCCATTGATGAAAATATGATTGTTGTAGAATGTAGACTTGTAGTATAGTGTTTTCAAAGAAGTTGATTAAATGTCTTGATGCCATAGTTATGTCTACATGGCTTACATAGTCATAGTCATGGAACTGTAGATAGTAGTCACAGTTTACCTGTACAGTTTTTCTGTGTTTTAATGTCCTTAATTTGCAGATTGAGCCGGAGTCACAAACGCAACTTCTGGATGCCACTATGAACATGGAAGGTGTTCTACTAGCTGGTGTTCCTGGAGCCGGTGGCTTTGACGCAGTTTTCTCAGTGGCCTTGGGTGAAGCAAGTGGTGCTGTAGCAAATGCTTGGAGCTCCGTCGGTGTCCTCCCACTACTTGTTCGAGAAGACTCTCGGGGTGTTTCACTGGAAGCTGGCGATCCAAGAACAGAGGAGGTGTCAACCGCTGTGTCGTCCATACAGATTAGCTGATACTATTTGTTGATAAATTATGTAATATTTCTACGGTGTATCTTTGGTATCTCATTCATTTAGGAGTAGCACAACCAGACAATTTTCGGAAACTCTCATGGTTAGAATAAGTGCTGAGCACGGAGCAAAGATGGTACAATGCAGTTTGAGGACTGTGCAAAAGTGTGGAAAATGGGAAGCTCTGCTCTTGTAACTTCCATGGAATTGAAGGTATTGCCTGTGGCCATGAAATGTTGTGGCGCGATGTGTAGCTTTTTCAATAAACTCAGGGAGTTGAATTTGAAACATTTCGAAGCTCGTTATTACAGTACGCCATGGTATGTGTTACAAATGGAGGTAATTTGTGGCAAATTTAATCGTGCTTTTGTTGTGGAAAGGATGAGAACATAATTGTGACAGGATCAGGACAAGAGAACTGGAGAACTTAATAAAGTTGGCTTGGCTTTTCGGAAATGTCCAGGGTCATGGAATATTTCATAGCGTGCTCTTCCTTTGGCCAAGTATTCACCGGCCAATTTGTTCATATGATAATGAAGATATTTGCTATTGCATACGTCAGTGGCATCAAGGGTCAAGACTTGAGGCGGCAGAAACCCAGTGTCACAAACAAATTGCTCCTTTTTCCAGTGCAACCGAGTGTGAAAGGCACTCTCTTTAAAACTATTCAGGATTTGAAACTATTCAGAGCGGAAAATATCAGGTGCTTAGGAGTTAGGATCCAAGCCGCAGGGGAGCTTGCGAAAAATTGAGAAAACCCTTCAAAGAGGTTTAAAATTTCGTCCAGGTTAGGCAAATGTGTGGATCTGGGTTAGTGGTCAAAACAATGCGACCCAATTACTTCCACGCCTCCTCTTGTCAGCCCGCTTTAGGTCTGATCTAGGAGTGGTCCGATGGGAAAATAAATCGGAGCAAACCGTCTCCGGCCTCCCTACGGCTGATCACAATGGGATGAAACTTAGGAGTAACATCACATATTTCAATACAAAGTTGATTATGTGGCACATATTTAATGAAGAGTTAGGTGCTTGTGGTAACTAGCTAAGTTACCGGAACATCACACACTTCAAGAAACAATGAGTCTATAAGCTAATAAATGCATCGTTGCATGACACTACCTACATGTTCCTACCCACTGTGGAGGTAGTAACATAATCTAGATAAGTGTGTATGTTACTACTTATGTTCCTGCCCATTGTGACCAGCCTACCATGGATAGTTGTTTGATTGGTGGATCCGAGGTGTCAGAGAACACTTTCAAACGTCCTAATTCGCAAGATAGTTGGGGTTCCGTTATAAATTCTCTTCGGTTGTGTTTCCGTGAAACCCTAAACCCAGTAGTTTTGATTTTAAGATAAGATAGTTGCCCCCAGCTGGATCACACACACACACACACACACATGTGAGTACAAATATTGTACGTTACGTACCTTGAGAGCAATTAAAAGTTGAAACGAATCCAGGAAGGACAATTATTTTCCCATTCCCCGCCACCGCGAAACTTCGGTCACTCATCACAGCCCGCAGGACATCCATGCTCGATTGATTTGCTTACGTAGAGGAGGAATATATGGCGCCTAACTTTTAATTTGGTACGTACAATACGTGGAAAGCTACAAACGAACGGAGGCAGTGGCGTTGCTGGTTACGCTCTGCCCTGAGTTATGGTGAGCTCCAAGAGTCAGTCATCTTTGTTTACTGCGTTATTATAAACTAGCTAGATTCATAGAATTTCCCATCTCCGGTGTATAGCATGAGCGCTGGAAGTGTTTGGAGGACTACAACAAAACTGTGATAACTCAATTCGAAGCCCAGGCTCATCTACACACGATGAACGATATAAAGTTTAAATAAACAGTATAAAACAAAAAAAAATCTGAAACTGTTTTTGCATGGAAGATGCTTGAGTAAGCCAGATGTGCGCAAAAATCTGTGGAAACACGACACTCGAGGAGCTCACGTCAAAAAAAGGAAAAAATATCTATGAACAGTGCGATATTTCAAACTTTCTCACATGCGTGAAATTTGTCTGTTTTGCCACGAGCCACTCGAATGTCCAAACTCCAAACTTGGCACGAGCATCACACATTTGACCGGCCACATTTTTCTTTTAGATTTTTTGAGTTTTATTCTACAACGTTAAACAATTTTATTACTGTTCACACCCGGAAGCATCTAGACCGGGGTGGAGAAACGCCGCGTCATCTACTCCCGGTGATTTCGGCTAATGTAGAGATACACGCTGTTAGGCGACAATACACATGTACAGCCGTTAGGCGACAACACAGCATGCACGTAGTGACATATGCGTCGGTACATTCTCTGAGATACTCCCTCCATTTTTGTATACAAGGCCACAAACTCATATTACAGGTACCAAGATAAAAATTAATGTGTACTTTACAAGCTAGTTTGTTTTCTCGCTTACCGGGTTAATTAATAGGGTGCATGCACATTGGAGAAAATTGAGTGGTCGTGAGAGAAGAAGTAGGTGAGTGTGTCATTATCGTCCACTACATGCATGCTAGTAATTAAGCCATGGGTTAGTACTACGAGGAAACAACATTAATATTTGCGTCGATTACCGTTGGTGGCCTTGTATTGATGCAAAATGTATTTTCCATAGTGGCCTTGTATACAAAAATGGAGGGAGTAACTTTCTTATGGAAGATTCTTTCATAGAGAGATTGGTACGACAGAAGTAATTATTACCATGCCAACAGGCAACATTTACACAATGGGGTTGAAATATATATTCAGTCGCCGGAAACAGTTGTAGACGATGCTGATGCAACGCACAAAATCTAGTTGCCGGGGCATCTAATCTTTGGGCGTGTGCCCACAGAATTTGGAGAAGAAATCTAGCATTATAGAGGACGGTGAATTAATTGCATGGCATGTATATTCTCACCTTTCTCCGTCTAGGAGCTTCCAAGGCATGCTTGCCACCTTTCTCCCGTTGGTGGTACGTAGAATTGTTTCTTCAGATAACTTGGACCAATTGTTGTACATTCTCGTGGAGCTCCTTTCTCTGATTCTTCTGACCTCTACCTGGAGAATACGTCACTATTCACTGATCAAGTATGTGAATAGCATTGGTTGGTTAGCTAGCTTTCAACCGGCGCGGTAGTTGCGTTCGGTTGGGAAGTTCCCTTTACTGTGGAATCATATAGTATGATATTGAAAATAATACAACACTACCAAATTACAAAAAGAATGGTATATAGGTAGCTGAATCTGCCTGACTCAGGGCATCTCCAACGCCGACCATTAAACCATCTGCATACATCTGAACCTCGGAAGCCATCCAACGCGGGCTTATATCAGCCTGTAGGGCAGTCTAGACGCACTTTCTCCCGCAAATTGAAGACAAAGCGGGGGGAGGGGTGGTGGTGGTGCGGGAGTCAGAACATCAGCCACGGAAGACTTCGACACCCCCCCGGCCACCCAATCCCCCCTCTCGGTCTCATTTCCTTCTACTCCGGCCTCCGCACCTTCTCACATTTGCCTTGCCTCCACATCCTTTATCTCTGCCGCCGCCGTACCTCTCGGGTTGTCACAAAGGCATTGCCCGACGCCCGCAACCAACACTGACGCACCCGCTCACCTTTACGATGGTGTTGTACACCGTGGAGCCGTTCTTAGCCAGGTACACTCCGCCCCTGTCGACGGCCTCCATTGCGGATACCACGCCCGGTAGGTGTTCCATCAAATTCCATTGAGCTTATTTTCGAATGCTATGTCATTTTTTAGAGTACGAAGGATGGCGAGCTACTCGACCATGGAGGATGAGTTGTTGTGCGATGCGTGGTTGGCCGTATCTGCGGATATCGTAGGCAGGAGCAGATGAGGGATCTTCTGGCAGCAAGTGCATGAAACGTTTCACTCACAAAAACACATTGTGCCATACGACATGTACATCATCAAGAACACAACGTGAGACCATTATCGTATCACTGATACACTACCAAGGCCAGCCTCACCAAGTTTTGTGACATGGTTGGCCATCTGGAGGCAAGGTGGCCACTGCATGAGGCAGAGGACCAGATCGTAAGTTTTGCTACCTCTTGCTAAACTTGTTGATTTATTCATTCACTCAATGTTGGTCTACACATTATGTAGTTCGCATGCGCTGCCGTAGTGTACCACAGGACAGAGGGACGGCCATGTACGCACACACACTGTTGGGTGAAGCTGAAGGGGAAGCATGTGTGGGACGACATGATCCGTTGATGAAAATCTTGTTGGACATCCAATTAATCTAGTCGAATTTGAGACATTGTTGTACTAGACTTAATTTGCATGCTATGTATGGATGGTTTGTGCTATTTTCCGTCCGAACTTTGATGAATATCGACCGGTTTGCATGAATTTTGTCCGGTTAGTTCAAATGCGGTTTGAAATGTATGCGGACTTGGATGGCTGCCTCCTGCACTTGTGTCCGCGAAGTGATCTCTTGTTTGTAGAGACGAATGCGGAAGAAAATTTACGGGTCACGGTTGGAGATGCCCTTAGACGAAAGTAGAGCACCAGTCAACAACTGAAAGCACATCACCGATCACTAGTATCCCACAACGACTAGTCATCAAGGCACCACTCGTGGTGGCAGCATATGCGTGCATACAGGCCTTGCGGCTAACCTATACCTAGCCACAACTATGCGTGATGTCCAAAGCCCAGTGACACCATCATTACAAACAGAGACACGATTCCATGATTCCAATGCTACCTGGTGCGTGATTATCTCATATATGAAGTGCAATAATAATCCACTTGCGAAGTTGTTAATGTTCCATAGTGTTGAAGGGAATCGATGGCACTTGCGCGAGATATTACAGATTAACAATGGACGCATCATTCCTTGTCATTTGCATGCTTTGCTTTCTGTCCATGGCCTCCGAACGAGTAATCTCGGGGCCTTAAAGCTGGGCGTAGGCTGTGCCGTAGTATGCTTGTTAAATGTTGGGCATAAAGTCGGCTGGCCAACTTGGCCCATTTCCCATCTTCTTTTTTGTGATGGAACCTCCTCTGGTGTGTGACGGTCATGGGCCATGCCAATTTGGTGAGATCGTACATGATTGGCTCATCTCCTTTTCAATATAAGGCAAACAATCCAGGATGCAGATCTAGGTAGCTCCTTGGATTTTTTTTTTGCTTTTTATGGTCCTGACCTAAGAAAAGATAAAAGTTGTTTTGTAGAGGAGAAAATTCTAGACTATCCAGTTCCATCCATGCATCTACTAGCGTGGTGCCGACTGCCGACCATCCAGTTCACATCGATCATATATACACAGTTTCAGGATGCACCGGGGACAATCCTTGGCGTCTTGCATGAAGTTTGGCTTCACGATCGAGTCCAAGATCTTCAAATGAAAACTTTGGTGTGAAGAGATGAAAGCTTGTCGCTAGCTAGCTAGCCCAGGACGAGAAATTGGCATCGATCCCGCTGATCTGGAAACCAATTAACCCTCCAGACCATTAACAAATCGAACCAAGCAAGAGGCGGTTAAAATAAGGAGCTAATTGGCACCCCAAAGCAGCGATGCTTTCCTACGTACGTTGGCCCGGTCGAATAAAACGCATCCCCCAATCGCTGGCCGGCGCGCGCTCCGGCCAGGCATTCCTCGTAGCCGCCCGGCGATGCGCGCGGCGACGTCGTCGTCGCCTTTGCCTGTCTGCCTAGTGCAATTTGCATCGGAGCACTTTAGCGAGCGCTAGCTCGCTAGCCTCGTTAGTTTAATGGAGCGGCACTGCTCTGCTGCGCCATTTGGGGCAGATTTTATTAGATCCATGTTGCCGCGAAGCCAACGGCTTTCGTCCCCGGCCCTATATATATGGATCCATCGAGTACTCCTCCGGCAGCAGCAACCCACAGGTCGATCCATCCATTGGTCGCCACAAGAAGCCAAACTAGTCAGGTCGAGCTAGTAACCGTAGCGAGAGAGCTTTGAGGTAGACATGGCGTGGAGCGATGCCGAGAACGAGAGGTTCGAGCGCGCGCTGGCCACGTACGGCCGCGACACGGCCGGCCTCTGGGAGCGCGTGGCGGCGGCGGTCGGCGGCGGCAAGACGGCCGACGACGTCAGGCGCCACTACGACCAGCTGACGCAGGACATCGGCGACATCGAGTCCGGCCGCTACGGTTACCCCAACGGCGGCGCCAACGGCAACACCAGCCGCAACAACGGCAGGAACAGGTACGCATACACGTGTACGATCATCAGTGATTTTCGATATTTATTATATGCACTTCCGATCAGTAGACTAAGTACTCACTTGATTAACTTTTGTCCCGCCGCATGCAGGGCCAACCGGCCCCAGACATGATGGGATCATGCGGTTCACACAGTCGAACCAAGGACACGTACGTACCAAGCACGAGCAAAGTTAGCTAGCAGCTTATTATGCATGCAAGCTGCCGTGTATATGTACTTCGTATTTTGTATTTTATGTTTGGGTCTTGGAGAGTATATGCAGTAGTATAGCTCTGTCGCGAGACGATAGCACGTGCGTGTGCATGTTCCTCTTGTGTGACAGCAGTGTGCATATGGGTGTAAACTGTAAAGCTTGCACCACTGCTTTTGTGATGGCATGTTGTCTACCGATAAATGAATGAATACGCATCGCTGTTATGTATGCTTTTATACAATAAATTCCCTGTATATACTAATATTGGTATCTTTTCCCATTCCCATGTTAACACTATCCTCACCCCTCCCCCTAACTCACAAATCTGCGCTTGTGTAAACGGTTTTACCCCCTTTACATGACACAGTTTCAAACTGTCGCCTTACTTACATGAGCGATAGGAGCGATAGGGCTACATCCTACCGGTCGCATTTCTGTGTGTAAGCTGTGGGGTCAGCTGACCCCACAGCTTTAGAGCAAAACATGCTAAAAACACTGTATAGTTACTATACATTAGGAAGAAATTATTAAAAAAAAAACGGTTTTAGCCCGATTTTTCGTCAATTAACCGGGCAATTCCCACTCCTTCTTAATCAATGAAAATGACAAGTCTTATGCCTCGTTTCAAAAAAAAAGTAGCAATGTCCCCATAGATTTTTGAGTCTGGCTCCCACTGCATCCCACAAGACTCAGATAACAGTTCTACTTCGGCACATCTTCCTTAAACACATCAACGGCTGATATTACTCTATACCCCTTCATAATAAAAAACAATATTATCTTTAAAAAAATATGCTGTAAGAGCTCGTTACAAATTGCACGGGCCGGACCATTAAGCCACGTTCAATATAAACGACGTAAAAATACTGAAAAAAGGCAGAGCTCATGAGGTCTTCAACTCGAGACCTCACACTTAAAGGTGTGGGCTGCTAGCCACTTCACTCGATAGCTGCTAGTGTAATTTTATAGCGCGAAATATATAAGAAAAAAAAATAAAGACATGTGTAAGAAATATTTTCTGGAAAAAAATCGAAAATTAACTGGAAAATGCGAACAATTTTGAAATGCCGAATAGTATCTGAATTTATGAACGAAATTTGAGGAACAAATTTTCTAATTAGAACAGAATTTTGAAATGCCGAATAGTTTTTGAATTTATAAACGAAATTTGAGGAACATTTTTTGTAAGTTGAACAAAATTTTGAAACATGGACAATTTCCGGACATCTTTCAAAACATGAATAGTTTGCAGAATTTGTGGTTTTATTTTACCGGCTTTTCTGTAATTTGTTTTTCTATTTTTTCTTTATTAAAATTCATGATTTTTTTCTTAAATCCGTGAACTTTTCAAATTTGTGTATTTTCTTAAAAGCACCAACTTCATTTTAAAATCCAAGAACTTTTTTCCAAATCCACGAACTATTTTCAACTTTTACGAGCATTTGTCAAAACCTGAGTTTTTTTTTTCAAATTCATTAACATTTGATTTCAAACTTGATGAACTTTTTTTATATCCGCAAACGCTTGGGTCAGCCCAACAAGAACCCGACGGGAGCGATGCCGTAGCCAAGTTGAACCAAGGCCTATGCGTATTTTCCTTTTTTTTATTAATTCAGTTTTCTCCTTTTGAACTTTACTATTCTTTCTGAAACAAGTTTGGAATACCAAATAATTTTTTTGTTTTCAAATATTGTTTAGAATTTTTTTAATCTAGAATTATAAAAATGTTCCTGTTTTCGAATGTTTTTGTTCACAAATTAAATATGTTTGCGTTTCAAGAAAAATGATAATTTTTTAGAAGGTATATGGTTTGCTATTTGTGTAAAAAATAAATTATTGGAAATTTGTTCACAACTTTGGAAAAGGTGTTCAAGTTTATAAAATTTTCGTACACAGTTTGAAATTTCAAAATTGTTGATAAATTTTAAAAAAAATGTTAGGATATAAAAAGAGGTTCATGTTGATCGATAATGACGGAAATTGCAAATATCACAAAAAACTACATGGTCAGATATGCACCCTACTGGCCTAGTCTAGCACACTCATCTCAACTGGTATTCTTGGGACTATGGATAAATGATCCCAACTTCTTGCAGAAGCCTCGCATGGACATATGAGGCATTCATGCCGGGTTTGAATGGCTTCTAATACCATTTGCACAGTACAACACGTCCGGTCAGTTATCGGCCGTTTTTCACCGAGAAAACTCCAGAAAATGCAAAACTTGTCAAAATCTAACCAATTTGGTATGATGCTGTCGTGATGGGCGCACGACAGATGGCAAGGGGTGGCTACAGATAGGAGGAGGCTCGAGGGCACTGGTGGGCTCCAGAGGCGAGGTTGGCATGAGCGAGCGCGGGACGCAAGACATACCCAGGTTCGGGGCTCCCCGGAGAGATAACACCCCTAGTCCTGCCGAGTGTAGTTGATGTATATCAGTATAGGGTTGCTCCTTGAGCTGTATGGAGGAATGAGGAAGACGGGCCAAGGCTTAGGCTGCTTCTCCTTATGATGTGTGTCTATGTCTCTTCGCCCGCCCGTATGCATGAGGGCTCCTAGGGGGTTTTATAGGTCAACCCCCCAGGGGTACAATGGTAATGTTATAAGGCCGTGGGGCCGGGTTGTCATTGTCCGGGAAGCCGGCGCTGGTACCCGCCGGGTACAGGGCTCGTCGGGTTTCCGAGCGCGGGACCCGCCTGGTACGGGGGCACTGTGGGCCGTCTTGTCGATCGTTAGGGAGTGGCCAGTTTGAGTCGGGTACAGTGGCGTTCTGTCAGGTCATCGTCTGCTGGCAGCATAGGTGATGATGATTGCACTGTTGCCACACCTCGGCTACCCAGAGGCATGGGCGGGGCACTGTTGCCTCGGTCATCGGTAGATGGAGACTCGTCCCATCGTACGGCTGGGATGGGACGGGAGCTGACCCGTGGCCGGATTGGGGAACACGCCACAGGCTGGGCTGGCTTGTTGGAGAAGTCTTGACGTGCCGAGTCCGGCTCCCTTGAGCTGGTCGTTGGGGCCGAGTCGAGGGATCCGGCCGGGTTGGAGAGTTTGGCCGGGTCGAGCGACCCGGCCAAGCGTGAGCCGGATTGTGGGGCGATGTTGGCCCCATTCTTTTTGAAAAGGGTCCGGCTTCCGTTGCCTGCCTGGGGTTCACCCCTCCCCCCCGACAGTAGTCCCCGAAGCTGTGAAGGTCCGCCATCTTCGGATGGGAGGGCCTTCACAGTTTCCCTTCCTTGGAGGCGAACTTGTGGCCGCCGGGTCCGGCAACACCCACTAAGTGCCGGCTTCCGGAAGCCGGATTGCGGCATCCCGGCAGCGGCGGGGAACCGAGGAGTTCGCCGAGTCTTGGAGCGATCTTTTGGTCTTCGCGCGGGCGCCGCGAAGCCGGAGGGGCCTGACAGGCCACGCGTGCGACAGAACGGGGCGACGCGCTGGGGCCTGCGACCGCGCGCCCTCGGCCCGCGCGCGTGGATTTATTGCGGCGTCCGCAAGTCGGTTGTCATTCTGGAGGTAGTTATTGCGCACGTACGTGCGCAGTTATTGCGGGGAAGTGGGAATGGCGAGCGCAAACGATCCCACTCCCCCACGTTTCGAACCGTGCCTTATAAATCGGGCCGAGGAGGGGGCGGCGGAAATCATTCTCGTTCGCGCCCCTGCCTTTTCCTTCCTTCATATGCTTCTCGTGACCGCCGCGCACCGCGACGCCCTTTGTTTTGAGCAGAGCTTTGCTGTCATCTTCTTCCTTCTCTCTTCAGCGCTCTCACTGATGGCGCTGCCGTCGGGCTCGTGGATGGGCTCGACCGTCACTGCCGACGACATCTCCTACCTCCGCACCACCAAGTGTCTGTCGGGGAAGACGGAGGTCACCGTGCGCCTGCCGCGGGACGAGCGGGAGCCGCGCCCCGAGGGCGCGGAGCGCGTGGTCTTCTTCCCACACTTCAAGCGCGGGTTCGGGCTGCTCGTGAGTGCCTTCTTTCGCGAGTTCTTGGATTTCTTTGGGCTCCAGCCCCACCATCTTGGGGCCGGCGCCATCGTACAGCTTTCGGGTTTCGTCACGCTCTGCGTGGGGTACCTTGGGGTCAAGACTACGATCGACCTCCGGGTGCGCCTCTTCTCCTTGAAGCAGCAGAGGCCGAAGGCCAGGGAGATGTTCGAGTGCGGAGCCGCCATCATCTGTAGGCGGCCGGGGTCTACCCGCCCCAAGGTGCCACTGGAGGATTCTGCCAAGAAGTGGCAGAACTCTTTCTTCTACGTCCGCAATCTTGGCGCGGACCGCATCAACTTGCCGCCGTTTGTCAATTCGTCGCCGTGGGCGATGCAGAACTGGGCGTACTACCCCAGGCACCCGTCGCAGGTGGTGCTCAACCTGTGCGAGCGGGTGTCAGTGATGAAGGAGCGGGAAGGGCTCACCGGCGCCGACCTCATCACTGCCTTCATCGCCCGGCGAGTGCTGCCGCAGCAGCAGCGCAGCCACCTCATCGGTGAGATGGCCGACCTCGAGGACCCCGGCCGCATGTCGAACCTGCGGTTGAGGGCGGACCAGATCACGCGCCGGGTCAACGACATCTCCAAGGGCAACCTGCAGGATGACTGGCATTACGGGAAGGCCCCATACAGTCGCGCAAACCTAGCACCGATGGTGAGTCCCTGGTCTCCGTATTTTGGTGCCGCCCATCTTCTCATCCGTCCAGACGTGACGCGGGAGGTGCTTCTGAACGCCATCTGGCATCCTTACGACCGGGCGTGGACGCAGGCGGTGCGCGCGGCCTCGGAGGAGCCTGAGGCCCACGACGGAGGGGAGGGAGCGGGCGCCGGTGCGGGCGCGGAGCGTCGAGCAGGTGAGTTTATCTTTCTTCTTGAGTCGCCGGCCACGGGACGACGTTGGGGTGCTGGCGCAAGTTGTTGATGCAGCGGCGCCGGCTGGAGAAGGCGGCGGCGCGGGCGCGCGGCTGGAGCCGGGTCGCCTCGGGGGGCGCCGGCGGCGTGCCGGCCGCACGGGAAGGACAACGTCGTGCCGTGGGCCCCGACCGCGAAGCGCGCGGTGAACGCAACCGGGGACGCGAAGACGCCCGCCAAGAGGAAGCACGACGCTCAACAGGAGAGGGTGGCGAGGCGCGCCGTTCTGGTGTTGCCGGGGTGAGTTCCTTTCTTGCTTGAACCGAGTGGCCAAGCGGCTCTGCTTGGTTCTTGCGTATTTATCTCGTCTTGGGTTTCAGGTCGCCGATTGATGGCTTCTCGCCCCTCGTTGGTTACCCCAAGTGGAAGGTGTGAGAATTAGCGTAGCGGTAGTTTTCCCTTGGCAAAGATACGAAGGATCGAATCCCGTGAGACTCCGAGGGTCGACAAGAAGGTGTCAACTGCTAACGGCGCCAGATACTTAGCGATTGACAGGACCTGCACACAGATACAAATAACTTTGCTCCCAACGAGTACAGAGAGGTTGTCAATCCCTCCGGCCTTGTCGTTTACAAAGGATCAAACACAAGAGATAATAGTGATAGGTATGACTGCAACTAGTAAATAAGAACAGGAAGTAAATAGCGGGTGTGATCAGTGATGGTAATATGGACCGGGGTCCCATGATGTTCACTAGTGATGTCTCTCTCCCAAAAGACGATAAAACAGCTAAGCAAGGTAAACAAATTACAGCTGGGCAATTGACAGGATTATGTGCGCAAACCAATGCTAACAATGCTGCAAAGAAAGGTAGAGGCTCAAAAGCATGGGCGGTACGCCAAGGCAAGTAGACCGAAATCCATCTGCATCTACTACTAATCATCCACCTTGAGATATCTATCCAGAACATCTCGCTGGTATTAAGTTGCGAGTCCCACCCATAGTGTAAACTCAAAGCAACAGACAACTGCATTAAAAGAACTTTGCGTAAAGTAAACAATCCTTGCACCCGCAAGTACAAGCACCGTTGTTTTCCCCCTTGTGGCAACAACACATCCCCTAGACTCATGTTTCTGTCACTCAAGCTAGTCATCGAGGGGCATGAACCCACAATCAAGCATAACGTTCCCTCTTGGAGTTACTACCTACTACTTGGCCAAAGCAATAAACAGCAACGGAGAACATGCAAGAATTACACAAGAACATAAATATAAAAGAGGTGAATCAAATATATTACTCACACACAATCTGAACATAATCTCATAATCCATCGGATCCCAACAAACTCATCATAGCAATAGCATAAGGATTACATATGTGCCTCGATAATGTAGGGCAGCTCACGAGGTCTAATCGGTGAAGAACAAAGAGGGGAGGAGAACATCACATAGCTACTGGTCATGGACCCATGGTCCAAGGGGGACTACTCACAACTCATCTGGGAGGCGTCCATGGTGGTGGAGAAGCTCCTGGTGGTGGTTCTCCCCTCCGACAGGGTGCCGGGAAGAGTTCTCCTGGTGCTCCCGATCTTGGAAGCGCGGCGGCGGCGGAACAGAGATGAGATCGCGAAAAAGGGTTCCGTCCTCGAGGGTGTCGGGACGCGGTGTAAATATATGCCAAAGGGGGTCATCAGAGGAGGTAAGGGGGCCCAGGCGGCCTGGCGCGGCGGCCAGGAGTGGGGCCGCCCCCCCAGGGCGCCTGGAGCCCCTGTGCCCCCCTCCGGCCCTACTTCTGCCGCATGGAAGCTTCTGGAGCGCTGATTTTTTATATATTTTTCCCGGAATTTTTCTGGCAATTTAAGTAATGGGAAAACCTGAAATACAAAAACAGCAGAAAACAGAAACTGGCACTGGGGTGCACTGAGTTAATAGGTTAGTCCAAATATGATCAAAAGTGTATGGAAGTGCATAAATATCATAGAAATATCACACAAAAGAGGCATGGAGCAAGCAGAAATTATAGATACGTTTTGGACGTATCAACATCCCCAAGCTTAATTCCTGCTCGTCCTCGAGTAGGTAAATGAT
This sequence comes from Secale cereale, assembly GCA_902687465.1. NCBI lineage: Eukaryota > Viridiplantae > Streptophyta > Magnoliopsida > Poales > Poaceae > Secale > Secale cereale. Next base: position 190,491,676 of record LR738715.1, on the reverse strand, counting down.
AACAAGCATAATTTCTGTGGTGACATGCTACCAACCATATAAGAACTTTTCACAGTCACATGACAAATGCTTACTGAGATAACGAATCTTTAGTAATTAAGTTTCCTCATGAGAATATCACAAAGAACTGAAAGTTTTACAATATGATACTGAAACACTCAATAGATTTGTAGTGAGCATGGTGTGTAAACATGACAAAGTGATACCTCGCTTGCCCCCTTTAGTGAAGCAAAACATAAATGCAGGAGCACCTCCGAAGTTTAAGTGACGACTAGATACAATGATTTCAGAATAAGCGATATCATAATCATGCAGAAGACAATGGTACTTTGGGACAATGCACATTACACTCAAAATGACAATCATGCTCTCAATAGTTGGTGCTTTGAAGAAAGAAGGTGGAGACTCTCGAACCGTGGCTTTTGATGGCAAGGTTGAAAACCCATGGTCGGAAACAAAGACTAAACATGTACCAGAGCCCTTGGTTTTAAAAAAAAAACAGAGGTAAAAATTATTTTTGGGATATGCATATTTCGTCAACGAATGCTAGTAGATAACTCAATTACTTCTCGAGCTGGACAAGTTTCGAGGAACGGCTCCCGCACGGGGACGATCACATCCCCTTAATCTCCTTTGTTTATCACTGCCAAAAGTTTTCTGATTTCTCATGAACAAAGCGTGAAGGAGGGTTTGTTTGTTGTATTTTTTATGAGCCGGGCGCACTCTTTGCCAGTTCCTTCTCGTATTAGGGGTTTGCAGATTAGACATGCAATCCTGGGGTGAAACTTGTCCAACTTAAAAAGATCATGAATTAACTACTACTTCCTCATGAGCTAAAACAGAGGCACAAAAGAGAAATGCTTTTGAATAATTTCGAGATGGTACAAGAAAGTCTTCGTTAGGAATGGCAAGTAAATACCATGTATAGGAAGGTATGGTGGACTCATATGACATAACTGGTTTAAAGGATTTTGGATGCACAAGCAGTCAGTCCGCTTAGTACATGCGAAGGATAGCAAAAGACTGGGAGCGACCAACTAAGAGAGCAATGACGGCCATAATCATGCAGAGCGACAAAGCAACATTGAATCGGGCATGGAAGTTATATCGCTACTCAGAAATTAAAGATCATCAAGGCTTGATAGACTTTCTTTACAGTCTTAAATATGCGTGAGCATATGCCAAGTCAATCAAAGTAAATTCTTGGAGGAAGATATCACTAAACCATACCACATCATATGCAAACAAATCATGTTGGTACTTCAATAACACATTAAGAACCCCCCCAGCTATTTGAGACTAACCATAAGAAAATATGAACTACTAAGCACCATTATGCACATAGCATTTTTATCATAGACATATCAACCAGTGCCACAGACAAACTCTCTTAACAAGATAAGCATGATAACTCAAGATAGTTCAGCAACCAACTAAACAAAAGCTCTTTAAAAAGTAAAGCATGAAAACTAAGAGCTAAACATGACAGTGGCTATTGAAAGACACAGAACACACACAACAGAGATAAGCATGAAAATCCTATGTTGTGTTCTAGGTTGAAGTGGAGCGTGTTTCTCTCCCACACAAAGAAAGCTGGGTTCTAACTCGTTATGAACAGCAAGCAAAGCTAAAGAAAACTAAAAAGGAAACTAAAAGCAAGACGCTCCAAGCATAGCACATAACGCATGAAGTGATTAAAATATAGTGGAACGAAAGACGAACTGATAATTGTTGATGGAGAAGGGGATGCACGGGGGCATCCCCAAGCTTAGACGCTTGAGTCTTCTTGAATATTTCTTGGGGGTGCATGGGGGCATCCTCAAGCTTGAGCGTTTGACACTCCTGAATCTTTTTATCATCTTCCCTCGCACACTTGAAAACTCCCTTCATACATAACTCATCATAATCTGATTAGCGAGGTTAGTACCCATAATAAAATAATTTTTCCTTGCTGGAAATAAGGATATTCTTGAAGATCTACTGTTTCTCAAGATTGCCAAAAGGTTTTTGCAAAGAAAAAGCAAGCTCAAGGTTTACAAAATGAAGAAAAAGGCAAAACAGGACAGAATCTGTGAAAAACAGACCAGCAGGTAGTAAATATTTTTTTCGGGGCACTTCTGCCACTCAAATCAAAAAACTCAGAACAGATGCCCGAAAGCCAATTGTATAGAGCATGCTGTCAAAAAAATTCAGACCAAAAAGATCATCTGGTGATTTTATACGAATTTTTCTGTCCAAGGACAGAATCTGTTTCCTGGACAGCACGTCACAACTTTTGAACTTTCTTGCAATCAGAGGCTAAACTTGGCACAAAGCTGAAAAGTAAAGATACAATGATGATTCTACTGTAGTAACAAACATCAAGACACAACAAAAGCAAAATAAAACTTTATTCATTGTGGGCTGCCTCCCAAAAGCGCTTTCTTTTATGCCTTTAAGCTAGGCATAATGCAAAGAGATCAAGTTTTATCAAGAGTAAAAGAATAGCTAGACCGTATAACGGACTCAAAAGGTAACTTAATCTTCTTTCAAGGGAAGTGTTCCATCCCTTTCTTGAGAGGAAATTGGAATTTTATATTCCCCTCTTTCATGTCAATGATAGCACCAACTGTGCGAAGAAAATGACGTCCCAAAATAATTGGACAAGAAGGTTCACATTCAATATCCATAATAGTAAAATCAACGGGAACATAATTGTCATCGACAATGATAAGAACATCGTCGATCCTCCCCAAGGGTTTCTTTATGGAAGAATCAACAAGATGAACACCAAAAGAACAAGAATCAAAAGGTTTCAATTTAAGCATATCATATATTCTTTTGGGCATAACGGAGGTACTAGCTCCAACATCACATAAAGCATAGCAAGAGAAGTTATTCAACTTAATTTTAATCATAGGATCCCAACCATCTTCTAGCTTTCTAGGTATGGAGGCTTCTACCCTAAGTTTCTCCTCCCTAGCTTTGATGAGAGCATTAGTGATATGCTCCGTGAAGGCAAGGTTGAGTGTGCTAGTGTGGGGATCTCTAGACATCTTGTGAAGAAAATCAATAACTTCAGAAAGGGTGCAGTTATCAAAATCAAGGTCACTACTAACAAGTAAAGTGGTAGTGGTGTCCTTTAGGCTCATTTGTTTGGTAGCTTCTATGGTCATAGGAGTTTCTACGGTTAAGGTCATAACATCACCATTAATAGGTCCAATGGGACCAGGAGTGCATTGGGTGCTAAGAGTTTGGATATCCTCAACAACTTGGATAGTAGCAACAGTGTGGTGGGTAGGAAGGCTCTTAATTCTATCTTCTTCCTCCTTTTCTCTAGCCCATCTCTCTTTAAGTTTAGCCAACATCCTAATGTTTTCATTAATTTGGACTTGAATAGCATTCATAGGAGTGGTATTCCTCTCCTCAAGAGGGGAAGTTCTAATTTTAAGCAACTCTACCTCATGGGCTAAATTGTCTACCTTCGAAGAGAGATCATCTAGTTTGGCTAGTTTTTCTTCTACATTCTTATTGAAGGCTTTTTGGGTAGTGATGAAATCTTTAAGCATAATCTCTAGTTCAGAAGTGGAGTTCTTGGTGCTAGGATAAGCATTGTTGTTCCCATAGGAATTAGAGGGGAACGGTCTAGGGTTGCTACCAAAATTACTCCTATAAGCATTATTATTGAAATTGTTTCTAGAGATAAAGTTCACATCTACTTGATCTTGAGCAATCAAAGAATTTAAAGGAACATCACGAGGATCAATAGAAGATTGCTTGGAAAGTAGAGACATGATCAAGTCAACTTTTTCATTTAGGGAGGAAATCTCCTCGACAGAGTTTACCTTCCTACCTGTTGGAGCGCGTTCGGTGTGCCATTGGGAATAATTGGTCATCATCTCATCGAGAAGCTTCGTGGCAGCACCAAGTGTAGTTGACATAAAGGTTCCTCCCGCGGCCGAATCTAACAAGTTCCGCGAGGTAAAGTTCAAGCCTGCATAAAAAGTTTGGATAACCATCCAAGTAGTCAAACCATGAGTAGGGCAGTTCTTGACAAGAGATTTCATGCGTTCCCAAGCTTGGGCAACGTGTTCATTATCCAATTGTTTAAAATTCATTATGTTACTCCTTAGTTGGATAATTTTAGCAGGTGGATAGTACTTTTCAATAAAGGCATCCTTGCACTTGTCCCAAGAATCTATGCTATTTCTAGGCAAAGATTGAAACCAAATTTTAGCTCCCCCTCTCAAGGAGAAAGGAAAAAGCTTAAGCTTAACAATATTACCATCTATTTCTTGGTACTTTTGCATATCACAGAGTTCAACAAAATTGTTTAAGTGTAAAGCAGCATCATCTCCAGCACCGAAGAATTGATCTTTCATAACTAGGTTCAGTAAAGCAGGTTTAATTTCATAAGAAGGTGCTGAAGTGGCAGGTGTAGTAATAGGCGTGCAGATAAAGTCATCGTTGTTGTGACTAGTGAAGTCACACAACTTGGTGTTCTCGGTGGAACCCATAGCAGCAAGCAAGCAAGATAACTATTTTTGTGATTTTTGATAAAGGACACTAAAGCAAAAACTGAAAGGTAAACTAACAAGACTAAAAAGCAAAGATAAAAGATAGCGTGCAACTCCCCTATCTTGAAGAGTGGAGTCCCCGGCAATGGCGCCAGAAAACTTTGCTTGATGGCTTCTCGCCCCTCGTTGGTTACCCCAAGTGGAAGGTGTGAGATGTAGCGTAGCGGTAGTTTTCCCTTGGCAAAGATACCAAGGATCGAATCCCGTGAGACTCCGAGGGTCGACAAGAAGGTGTCAACTGCTAACGGCGCCAGATACTTAGCGATTGACAGGACCTGCACACAGATACAAATAACTTTGCTCCCAACGAGTACAGAGAGGTTGTCAATCCCTCCGGCCTTGTCGTTTACAAAGGATCAAACACAAGAGATAATAGTGATAGGTATGACTGCAACTAGTAAATAAGAACAGGAAGTAAATAGCGGGTGTGATCAGTGATGGTAATATGGACCGGGGTCCCATGATGTTCACTAGTGATGTCTCTCTTCCAAAATACGATAAAACAACTAAGTGAGGTAAACAAATTACAGCTGGGCAATTGACATGATTATGTGCGCAAACCCATGCTAACTATGCTGCAAAGAAAGGTAGAGGCTCAAAAGCATGGGCGGTACGCCAAGGCAAGTAGACCGAAATCCATCTGCATCTACTACTAATCATCCACCTTGAGATATCTATCCAGAACATCTCGCTGGTATTAAGTTGCGAGTCCCACCCATAGTGTAAACTCAAAGCAACAGACAACTGCATTAAAAGAACTTTGCGTAAAGTAAACAATCCTTGCACCCGCAAGTACAAGCATCGTTGTTTTCCCCCTTGTGGCAACAGCACATCCCCTAGACTCATGTTTCTGTCACTCAAGCTAGTCATCGAGGGGCATGAACCCACAATCAAGCATAACGTTCCCTCTTGGAGTTACTACCTACTACTTGGCCAAAGCAATAAACAGCAACGGAGAACATGCAAGAATTACTCAAGAACATAAATATAAAAGAGGTGAATCAAATATATTACTCACACACAATCTGAACATAATCTCATAATCCATCGGATCCCAGCAAACTCATCATAGCAACAACATAAGGATTACATATGTGCCTCGATCATGTAGGGCAGCTCACGAGGTCTAATCGGTAAAGAACAAAGAGGGGAGGAGAACATCACATATCTACTGGTCATGGACCCATGGTCCAAGGGGGACTACTCACAACTCATCCGGGAGGCGTCCATGGTGGTAGAGAAGCTCCCGGTGGTGGTTCTCCCCTCCGGCAGGGTGCTGGGAAGAGTTCTCCTGGTGCTCCCGATCTTGGAAGCGCGGCGGCGGCGGAACAGAGATGAGATCGCGAAAAAGGGTTCCGTCCTCGAGGGTTTCGGGACGCGGTGTAAATATATGCCAAAGGGGGTCATCAGAGGAGGTAAGGGGGGCCCAGGCGGCCTGGCGCGGCGGCCAGGAGTGGGGCCGCCCCCCCAGGGCGCCTGGAGCCCCTGTGGCCCCCCTCCGGCCCTACTTCTGCCGCATGGAAGCTTCTGGAGCGCTGATTTTTTATATATTTTTCCCGGAATTTTTCTGGCAATTTAAGTAATGGGAAAACCTGAAATACAAAAAACAGCAGAAAACAGAAACTGGCACTGGGGTGCACTGAGTTAATAGGTTAGTCCAAATATGATCAAAAGTGTATGGAAGTGCATAAATATCATAGCAATATCACACAAAAGAGGCATGGAGCAAGCAGAAATTATAGATACGTTTTGGACGTATCACCGATCTCGCTGGCGCTGGCGGCGGCGGATGCCGCGTCCACCGAGGGCACCGCGTTACGGAGGAGCCGGTCCGGCACCGTCGACCGGGACGAGGAGGAGGGGCGGGCGGATCCGGACCTTGGTTTGGACCCGGCCGACACGGAAGGCCAGGCCTGGTGGCACCGGGACCGGGCAGAGGCGGAGCTGGAGGCGGCGTCAACCCAGGCCTGGGTTAGTGCCGCGGCGGCGTGTGGGCGAGCCGACGAGGAGCCGACGTGGCCAAAGATGCCGGCGGGGACGAAGATGGCGGCGACGGCCTTTGTGCCGTCGTTGGAGGGGGAGCACGGCCAAGGCGGCAGTGCAGATGCGATGGACCTCGACCGGGAGGTTGTGGTCATTAGGGATGACACCCCACCGCGGGCCGACGTGGTCGAGCGGGCATGGGCCAACGGAGGCGGTGGTGACGCCGTCTTGGAGAAGGCGCTGCAGACGGCGCCGCAGGGGGCGGCTCGGATGCCGTCGAGGGAGGCGCCACCGGCGGTGCAGCCGCGGACCACTCCACCCACCACGCCGTTGGTGGGGCCGGAGAGGGCGCCGTCCGCATGCGAGGTGGCCAGCGGTGAGCACGCTCTGGTGCTTAGGTCCGGGGGCCGCCGGGTCGTTTGGTTGCAGCCACCATGGAGCGGGGCCAGCGAGGTCTTCTTCGTGCCTCCGACCCAGGAGGAGGCGGCGATGGCCACCATGACCCGACGCCTGCAAGGGTGGGCGGACCGTGTCCAGGCGTTTGCTCAGGCCTAGCTGGAGCAGACACAGGAGCTGGAGCGCGCTGTGCTCGTGAGTCTTCCTTACTTTCTTCTTTCTGTCTTTTCTTGTTGCTTCTTCTTTGTGGGGCGCGACAGCGCACCCACTGGGTGTAGCCCTCGAGATTTGGGCCAACTGCATAGCAGTTGGGTCGAATCTTAAATCTGTCTTTTGTGTTGATTGTGGCCTTTTGCAGCAACTAGACTCCTATCAGGTCAGTGTCTTCAACCGGCTCCTTGAGACGCACCAGCGGCTCAAGGAGCAGCTCGCCGACAAGGAGGAGGAGCTCCGTGTCACGGCAGGTACTTTTCTTGCATGCTTTCTCTTTCTTTTCTTGCGAATCTTGAAGTGGTGCTTCATTCCTGAATCGTTCTTCTACAACCGAGGTGCTATCCTAGAGGATCCGGCTGATCTGGGACGGCTTCCACTACGACCGGCTCATTGCTGGAGCCGGACGGCTTGGGGCCGAGGTGGAGCGGGCAAGGGCGGAGGCGACGGGAGCACGACAGGTGCTTGATGAAGCCAGCCAGCTACGGGAGCAGCTGGCGGGTGACAAGGGTCGTCTTGAGGCCGAGGTGGAATGCCTCAGGACGGAAGCCGCCAAGGTTGTGGAGACGCAGCATTCCCTTGCCGAGGCGGACCAGCAGCGCGGCAAGCTGGCCGACGACAAGGGTCAGCTCCAGGCCGAGGTGGAGCGCCTAAAGGTGCTGGTGGTCGCGGCGGAGGAGACCCGGCAGGGGGAAACCCGGCGCCGCGAGGAGGCCGAGAAGGTGGCCGAGGACAAGGATGCCGAGATGAAGGCGGCCCTTGCCAAGGTTGCCAAACTAGAGGAGACGATCAAGGATCGTGACCGTACCATCGACTGGGAGCGGCGCAGTACGTTGCTCGAAGTAGAAGCACTTGGAAGAGTCCTTCTCCCGTAAGTGCTTTCCTTGGTCTTTCGCCGGGCTCGGGCTCCGGCTTCTCTTCCTTAGTGACTTTCTTTTGATTTGCCTCTCTTCTTAACAAGGGCCTTCCCGGAGACGCAGCAGCTGGCGGAGGAGGCGGTCCGCTTTCAGCGTGACCCGGAGGGCATAGTCGGCTCCGGGACTGACCCGCAGGTGGCCTGGACCTTCCCGGAGATCGCGGCTGCCGCCGAGACTCGTATGCGAGTCTTGGGCGGGCAGATGGCGTGGCTTCTGAGGCTGGCACATCGATGACGGCGGCCTTCTGGCCAGGTTCCGTTGCACCGAACAGCTTCTCGCGGCTGGCGCGGTGGCTGGAGGCGGGGCCGGATCGGCGCCATGAATGGCGCGTTTCCGTCGCTCGTGCTGGCACCGAGATGGCGCTCAAGTTCGTGATGTCTTGGCATCTGGACCTGTCGCTGGACGCGTTGATGGGCCAGGGAGCCGGCTTGGAGAGCCAGCTGCACGCGGAGGCCGGCCGGATCGCTGCTCGGGCCAGCTACATCACCGGGTTTGCCTTCCACGATGAGTTCCGGTCGGAGCGAACGAAAGATGGCAGAGTCGTGCTTGTCGACGACTACGGCATGTTTCTGAACGACCCGGAGGGCAGTTCAGAGGAGACGTGCATCTACCGCAATGCGGGCGTCGAGGAGGGGGACACCGGCACCTCGGCAGGCCCGGAGGCCGCCGAGGAGGATGCCTGAAGCTGCCTATTTTTGACTTAGCAAAAAAAATTGTTAGGTAGCAGGTCCACCCCACCCACTGGGGTATCTGGGTGTAATGAATTCTGGCCTTGGGCCTGTTTGAATTTGAACTCGTAGTGTATAAATTTCTTGAATGTTTGCGCTCTTACTTTTTGTCTTTTGAGCCATTTTCGTGAGTTTTTCCCCTCTCGGGCTTCCTCCCGCGAGTCTGACGGCTGAGGCTCCGGTTCGTGACAAGGGGTTTAGCCTTTGAGAGAAGTGCGCAGTACTTGAGATGTCGACACGTTGAGCGCGAGCGAAACACCCACTGGACCGGCTGGCGGTGATCCGGCGGAGCCGGTTGGCGAGTAGCCGGTCGTGCGGTGGTGTTTACAAGTGATGGGGCCGGGTTGATCAACCCGCGCCATTTATGAAATTCGTGGATGCCTGCGCTTTTGCTTTTCGCCTGTTGAGCCGTTTTCTTGCGATTTTCCTCCCTGCCCCCCGCAAGTCTGACGGCCGAGGCTCTGATCCGTGACAAGGGGTTTGGCCTTTGAGAGGAGCGCGCAGTACTTAGGCGTTCAAAACATTGAGCGTGAGCGAAGCACCCACTCGGCCGGCTGGCGGCGATCTGGCGAAGCCGGTTGGTGAGCAGTCGGCCGTGTGGTGACTTAACTGTTCGTGGCGTGGCCGGGTTAGGCGACCCGGCGGTCCTTGACTTAGTGTTCATGGTGTGCTGGTGCTTTGGCCTTTGCACGCTCGCCGGCCGATAGCCGAAGTCGGTTCTGTGGCTTAGGGTG
>LR738715.1:190307762-190482027 GCA_902687465.1 Secale cereale | reverse complement strand
GGGGGGGGGGGGGGGGGGGGGGGGGGGGGGGGGCGATCCCGACGTGTCAGGAACCGCTAAGTAAGGTGGCAGGTAGTGGCCAAGTCGGCTAGCCCCCGAGCCCCCGGGTCGAGCGAGTCGGACCGGTGGCCGGGTTTCGGCAAAGAGATAAGTAAAGCATAAATGTGGGAGACACAATAACTTGATCGGAAAGGGCAGCCCCCTAGCGTCGTTCGGGGACCCCATAGTTTTCAAATGAGTACAAAAGGCAGTGATACATACACGTACACGGATAACTGTAAAACAGGCGAAGGAGTTCCGCGTTCCACGGCCGGGTTGTTTCTTCGCCGACAGGGTCCGTCTTACGCTTGTTTGACTTGCGGGCGTCGATGAGGTAGTAAGCGTTGCGGTCGCACAAGGCTTTGCTGATGATGAAGGGGCCCTCCCATGGGGAGGACAACTTGTGTTGGCCGGCCTGCTGCTGGACGAGTCGGAGGACGAGGTCTCCCTCTCGGAAAGTGAGGGGCTTCATCTTCTTGTTGTGGTAGTGCCTCAGGCCTTGCTGGTAGATGGTTGAGCGGCTGAGCGCTAGGATACGTGCTTCTTCGAGCAGGTCAACGCCATCCTCGCGGGCTTCTTTAACTTCGTCCTCAGTGTACATCATGACACGCGGCAAGTCGAACTCGACGTCGGTCGGGATGACGGCTTCTGCTCCATAGACGAGGAAGAACGGGGTGAACCCGGTCGACCGGTTTGGCGTTGTTCGGAGGCTCCGGAGGACGGTCGGTAGCTCGTCAAGCTAGCTGCCGGGCGAGCGGATGAGCAGCTCGACGAGCAGCGGCTTGATGCCGGATAGGATGAGGCCGTTGGCCCGCTCGACCTGGCCGTTGGACTGCGGGTGTGCAACGGAGGCTAGGTCGAGGCGGATGCCGGAGACGGAGCAGTACTGCGCGAGCGCGCCCTTGGCGAAGTTGGTGCCGTTGTCCGTGATGATGCTGTTCAGCATGCCGTAGCGCACCACGATGTCCTTGATGAATCGGACGGCTGTTAAACCGTCCAGCTTCTTGATCGGCCTTGCTGATACGTCTCCAACGTATCTATAATTTTTTATTGTTCCATGCTATTATATTATCCTTCTAGGGTGTTTTATGGGCTTTTATATACACTTTTATGTGATTTTTGGGACTAACCTATTAACCTAGAGCCCAGTGCCAGTTTCTGTTTTTTCCTTGTTTTTGAGTTTTACAGAAAAGGAATACCAAACGGAGTCCAATTGACGAGCCAATTTTTGATGATTTTTTCTAGACCAAAAGAAGCCCCCGAAGTAAAAGAGTTGGGCAAGGAGAGCCACGGGCTGCCCACGAGGGTGGGGGGCGCGCCCACCCCAAGTGGTGGCGCCCCCTATCTCATGGACAGCCCGGAGGCCCCCCTGACTTGTGCCCTACGCCAAAAAATCCTATAAATAATGAAACCTCTGGAAAATAACCTAGATCGGGAGTTCCATCACCGCAAGCCTCTGTTACCACCGAAAAGCAATCTAGACCCGTTCTGGCACCCTGCTGGAGGGGGGAGGGATCCCTCTCCGGTGGCTATCTTCATCATCCCGGCGCTCTCCATGACGAGGAGGGAGTAGTCCACCCTCGGGGCTGACGATATGTACCGGTAGCTATGTGTTTGATCTCTCTCTCTCTCTCTCTCTCTCTCTCTCTCTCTCTCTCTCGTGTTCTTGAGATGGCACGATCTTGATGTATCGCGAGCTTTGCTATTATAGTTGGATCTTATGATGTTTCTCCCCCTCTACTCTCTTGTAATGGATTGAGTTTTCCCTTTGAAGTTATCTTATCGGATTGAGTCTTTAAGGATTTGAGAACAATTGATGTATGTCTTGCGTGGGATACATGTGGTGACAATGGGGTATTCTATTGATTCACTTGATGTATGTTTTGGTGATCAACTTGCGGGTTCCGTGACCTTGGGAATCTATGCATAGGGGTTGGCTCACGTTTTCGTCTTGACTCTCCGGTAGAAACTTTGGGGCACTCTTTTAAGTTCTATGTGTTGGTTGAATAGATGTATCTGAGATTGTGTGATGCATATAGTATAATCATGCCCACGGATACTTGAGGTGACAATGGAGTATCTAGGTGACATTAGGGTTTTGGTTGATTTGTATCTTAAGGTGTTATTCTAGTATGAACTCTATGATAGATCGAACGGAAAGAATAGCTTCGTGTTATTTTACTATGGACTCTTGAATAGATCGATCATAAATAATAACTTTGAGGTGGTTTCGTACCCTACCATAATCTCTTCGTTTGTTCTCCGCTATTAGTTACTTTGGAGTGACTCTTTGTTGCATGTTGAGGGATAGTTATATGATCTAAGTATGTTATTATTGTTGAGAGAACTTGCACTGGTGAAAGTATGAACCCTAGGCCTTGTTTCCTACCATTGCAACATTGTTTATGCCCACTTTTACCACTTTCTACCTTGCTGTTTTTATATTTTCAGATTACAAAAACCTATATCTACCATCCATATTGCACTTGTATCACCATCTCTTCGCCGAACTAGTGCACCTATACAATTTACCATTGTATTGGGTGTGTTGGGGACACAAGAGACTCTTTGCTATTTGGTTGCATGGTTGTTTGAGAGAGACCATCTTCATCCTACGCCTCCTACGGATTGATAAACCTTAGGTCATCCACTTGAGGGAAATTTGCTACTGTCCTACAAACTCCTGCACTTGGAGGCCCAACAACGTCTACAAGAAGAAGGTTGCGTAGTAGACATCAAGCTATTTTCTGGCGCCGTTGCCGGGGAGGTTAGTGCTTGAAGGTATGTCTTTAGATCTTGCAATTAAATCTTTTTGTTTCTTGTTTTATCACTAGTTTAGTTTATAAAAGAAAACTACAAAAAAATAGAATTAAGGTTACCTCATATGCTTCATCTTTTTAATATCTTTCGTGAAAATGATGGGAAGGAAAATTGTGCTCAAGTACAAGAAGAAGAATTACATAATACTTGGCATAAAATATGTGCATGATGAGCATGATTGCAATGTTGTTAGTATGAATTCTTTGAATACCCATGATGCTAATGATATGCAAGGCCACAAGCTTGGGGATGCTATGTTTGATGATTATGATATTTTTAGTCCCCTAAGTTTTGATGAGCAAATTTATTATGATGAAAGCATGCCTCCTATTTATGATCATTATATTGATGAAAGTGGATTTTGGCGAGGTCATGACTTTATTTGGTGATGAATCCACTATTTCGGAAGAGGTTCCAATTGATTATGAGAACAAAGTTGCTATCTATGATGATTATTGTGATGACTTGTATGCTATTAAAAATAATGATAACCATGAAACTTGTCATCATGATTTTAGTTTTCAATTGGATTATGCTTCACATGATAGTTATTTTGTTGAATTTGCTCCCACTACTATGAATGAGAAGAATTTTGCTTATGTGGAGAGTAGTAAAATTTCTATGCAAGTAGATCATAAAAAGAATGCTTTATGTGCTGGTTATATGGTTCAATTCCTTCATGATGCTACTGAAAATTATTATGAGAGAGGATCATATGCGTGTAGGAATTGCAATAATATCAAGTTTCCTCTCTATGTGCTTGAAGTTTTGAAGCCATGCTTGTTTTGCTTTCCTATGCTAGTTGATTATTGTTCCCATAAGTTGTTTGCTCACAAAATCCCTATGCATAGGAAGTGGGTTAGGCTTAAATGTGCTAGTCATATTCTTCATGATGCTCTCTTTATGTTTCAATTCTTATCTTTTATGTGAGCATCATTGAAATCATTGTGCCTAGCTAGGGGCGTTAAATGATAGCGCTTGTTGGGAGGCAACCCAATTTTATTTTCTTTGCTTTTGTCTGTTTAGGAATAAATATTGCATCTAGCTTCTGTTTAGATGTGGTTTTGTGTTTTAATTAGTGTTTGTGCCAAGTAGAACTTTTGGGAAGACTTGTGTGAAGTTTATGCGATCATGCTGTAAAGTTGATTCCTTTTGCAGATGATTAATAGACAAATTCCTCACGTCCATCAATTTATTTCAGAATTTTTAGAGTTACAGAATTATTCGAAAGTTACAGATTACTACAGACCGTTCTGTTTTTCACAGATTTTGTTTTCTATGTGTTGTTTGCTTATTTTGATGAATCTATGAGTAGTATCAGAGGGTATGAACCATAGAGAAGTTGGAATACAGTAGATATAACACCAATATGAATTTAGAATGAGTTCACAACATTACCTAAGTGGTGGTTTTATTTTCTTATACTAACGGAGCTTACGAGTTTTCTGTTGAGTTTTGTGTTGTGAAGTTTTCAAGTTTTGGGTAAAGATTCGATGGACTATGGAATAAGGAGTGGCAAGAGCCTAAGCTTGGGGATTCCCAAGGCACCCCAAGTTAAAATTCAAGGACAACCAAAAGCCTAAGCTTGGGGATGCCCCGGGAAGGCATCCCCTCTTTCGTCTTCGTCTATCGGTAACTTTACTTGAGGCTATATTTTTATTCACCACATGATATGTGTTTTGCTTGGAGCGTCATGTATGATTTGAGTCTTTGCTTTTTAGTTTGCCGCAATCATCCTTGATGTACACACCTTTTAAGAGAGATAAATAAGGTTTAGAATTTATTAGAATACTCTATCTGCTTCACTTATATCTTTTGAGCTAGATAGTTTTGCTCTAGTGCTTCACTTATATCTTTTAGAGCACGGTGGTGGTTTTATTTTCTAGAAATTGGTTATCTCTCATGATTCACTTATATCCTTTGAGAGTCTTGTAGAACAGCATGGTAATGTGCTTTGGTTATAAAACTAGTCCTAATATGATAGGCATCCAAGATGAATATAGTAAAAACTATCACATAAAGTGCATTGAATATGATGAGAAGTTTGATACTTGAAGATTGTTTTGATATATGAGGATGGTGATATTAGATTCATGCTAGTGGAGTAATTATGAATTTTAGAAATACTTGTGTTAAAGTTTGTGATTCCCGTAGCATGCACGTATGGTGAACCGCTATGTGACGAAGTTAGAGCATGATGTATTTATTGAGTGTCATCCTTTGTGTGGAGGTCGGGGGCGCGCGATGGTTAAATCCTACCAACCTCCCCCCTAGGAGCATGCGTTGATTACTTTGTTTTGATGACTCGTAAATTTTTGCAATAAGTATATGAGTTCTTTATGACTAATGTCGAGTCCATGGATTATACACACTCTCACCCTTCCACCATCGCTAGCCTCTCTTGTACCGCGCAACTTTCGTCGGTACCTTACACCCACCATATACCTTCCTCAAAACAGCCACCATACCTACCTATCATGGCATTTCCATAGCCATTCCGAGATATATTGCCATGCAACTTTCCACCGTTCTGTTATTATGACACGCTTCATATTGTCATGTTGCCATGCATGATCATGTAGTTGACATCGTATTTGTGGCAAAGCCACCATTCACAATTCATTCATACATGTCACTCTTGATTCATTGCTCATCCCGGTACACCGCCGGAGGCATTCACATAGATTCATATCTTGTTCTAGCTTCGAGTTATAATCTTTGAGTTGTAAGTAAATAAAAGTGTGATGATATTCATTATTAGAGCATTGTCCCGTGTGAGGAAACAAAAAAAAAGATAAAGGCCAAAAAAAAGAGATGGCCCAAAAAACATAGAGAGGGGCAAAAAAAAGAGAAGCCCCTCCAAAAAAATGAGAGAAAAGAGAGATGGGACAATGCTACTATCCTTTTCCACACTTGTGGTTCAAAGTAGCACCATAATCTTCATGATAGAGAGTCTCTTGTTTTGTCACTTTCATATACTAGTGGGAATTTTCATTATAGAACTTGGCTTGTATATTCCAACGATGGGCTTCCTCAAATGCCCTAGGTCTTCATGAGCAAACAAGTTGGATGCACACCCACTTAGTTTCTTTTGTTGAGCTTTCATACATTTATAGATCTAGTGCATCCGTTGCATGGCAATCCCTACTCACTCACATTGATATCTATTGATGGGCATCTCCATAGCCCATTGATACGCCTAGTTGATGTGAGACTATCTTCCTCTTTTGTCTTCTCCACAACCACCACTCTATTCCATCTATAGTGCTATATCCATGGCTCACGCTCATGTATTGCGTGAAAGTTGAAAGGTTTGAAAAAAAATGAGTATGAGATAATTGCTTGGCTGAAACCGGGGCTGTGTATGATATGAATATTTTGTGTAATGAAGAGGGAGCATAGCCAGACTATATGATTTTGTAGGGATAACTTTCTTCGGCCATGTTATTTTGAGAAGACATGATTGCTTTGTTAGTATGCTTGATGTATTCTTATTCTTATGTCAATATATACTTTTGTCTTGAATCTTTCGGATATGAACATTCATGCCACAATAAAGAAAATAACATTGAGAATTATGTTAGGTAGCATTCCACATCAAAAATTCTGTTTTTATCATTTACCGACTCGAGGACGAGCAGGAATTAAGCTTGGGGATGCTTGATACGTCTCCAACGTATCTATAATTTTTTATTGTTCCATGCTATTATATTATCCTTCTAGGATGTTTTATGGGCTTTCATATACACTTTTATATGATTTTTTGGACTAACCTATTAACGTAGAGCCCAGTGCCAGTTTCTGTTTTTTTCCTTGTTTTTGAGTTTTACAGAAAAAGAATACCAAACGGAGTCCAATTGACGAGCCAATTTATGATGATTTTTCTGGACCACAAGAAGCCCCCGAAGTAAAAGAGTTGGGCCAGGAGAGCCACGGGCTGCCCACGAGGGTGGGGGGCGCGCCCACCCCAAGTGGTGGCGCCCCCTATCTCGTGGACAGCCCGAAGGCTCCCCTGACTTATGCCCTACGCCAAAAAATCCTATAAATACTGAAACCTCCGAAAAATAACCTAGATCGGGAGTTCCATCGCCGCAAGCCTCTGTTGCCACTGAAAACCAATCTAGACCAGTTCTGGCACCCTGCCGGAGGGGGGGAGTCCCTCTCCGGTGGCTATCTTCATCATCCCGGCGCTCTCCATGACGAGGAGGGAGTAGTCCACCCTCGGGGCTGAGGGTATGTACCCGTAGCTATGTGTTTGATCTCTCTCTCTCTCATGTTCTTGAGATGGCACGATCTTGATGTATCGTGAGCTTTACTATTATTGTTGGATCTTATGATGTATCTCCCCCTCTACTCTCTTGTAATGGATTGAGTTTTCCCTTTGAAGTTATCTTATCGGATTGAGTCTTTAAGGATTTGAGAACACTTGATGTATGTCTTGCGTGGGATACCTGTGGTGACAATGGGGTATTCTATTGATTCACTTGATGTATGTTTTGGTGATCAACTTGCGGATTTCGTGACCTTGGGAATCTATGCATAGGGGTTGGCACACGTTTTCGTCTTGACTCTCCGGTAGAAACTTTGGGGCACTCTTTGAAGTTCTATGTGTTGGTTGAATAGATGTATATGAGATTGTGTGATGCATATCATATGATCATGCCCACGGATACTTGAGGTGACAATGGAGTATCTAGGTGACATTAGGGTTTTGGTTGATTTGTATCTTAAGGTGTTTTTCTAGTATGAACTCTATGATAGATCGAACATAAAGAATAGCTTCGTGTTATTTTACTACGGACTCTTGAATAGATCAATCAGAAAGAATAACTTTGAGATGGTTTCGTACCATACCATAATCTCTTCGTTTGTTCTCCGCTATTAGTTACTTTGGAGTGACTCTTTTTTGCATGTTGAGGGATAGTTATATGATCTAAGTATGTTATTATTGTTGAGAGAACTTGCACTAGTGAAAGTATGAACCCTAGGCCTTGTTTCCGACCATTGCAATATCGTTTATGCTCACTTTTACCACTTGCTACCTTGTTGTTTTTATATCTTTAGATTACAAAAACCTATATCTACCATCCATATTGCACTTGTATCACCATCTCTTCGCCGAACTAGTGCACCTATACAATTTACCATTGTATTGGGTGTGTTGGGGACACAAGAGACTCTTTGCTATTTGGTTGCAGCGTTGTTTGAGAGAAACTATCTTCATCCTACGCCTCCCACGGATTGATAAACCTTAGGTCATCCACTTGAGGGAAATTTGCTACTGTCCTACAAACCTCTGCACTTGGAGGCCCAACAACGTCTACAAGAAGAAGGTTGTGTAGTAGACATCACTTGCTTCGATCCATTTGGTGGATTTATCCACCGCCACCAGCAAATGCGTCATGCCGCCTCAAGCGGTCTTGAAGGGTCCCACCATGTCGAGTCCCAAGATCGCGAAGGGCCAGGCGATCGGGATGGTCCGGAGTGCCGGCGTCGGCTGGTGGGTGCGCTTGCTGAAGCACTGGCATCCCTCGCACTTGAGGACGAGCAACTCGGCGTCTTGGAGGGCCGTGGG
This sequence comes from Secale cereale, assembly GCA_902687465.1. Lineage (NCBI taxonomy): Eukaryota > Viridiplantae > Streptophyta > Magnoliopsida > Poales > Poaceae > Secale > Secale cereale. The sequence goes on along the minus strand of LR738715.1, from coordinate 190,473,593 downwards.
CTAGTAGAAACCATGACGAAAAGCCTTGGCCACCAGGGACCGTGAGGCGACATGATGCCCGCACTCGCCCAGGTGTATGTCCAGGAGGATCTTCACGTCCTTGTCTTGCTCGACGCAGCATTGGAACACGCCGATGGAGCTACGCTTGACGAGCTCATTGTTGATGATGTTGTAGGCGGACGCCCGGCGCTGCACCTGCCGAGCTTCGGTCTCGTCCATGGGGAGGACCCCGCTCTCCAGAAATTCCGAGATGGGTAGGGCCCATGATGGCGCCATCACCACGGCGAGAACGGCCACCACGGCGGGCTCAAGGGCGGCATCCCCCGAGCCGGGTTCAGCAGTCCTCGGGTCGGGAGCGGAGGCGGCCGGATTGATGGCTGTAGCTCCCGGGCCGGGTTCGGCAGCCCCTGGGTCGGGTTCGGCAGTCCTCGGGCCAGGTTCGGCTTGAGGTGCGGCCGGGTCGTCCGGGACGTAGATGGACTCGGAGTCCGAATACGGCTTGACGGACGGCTTGCGCAGGTGCTCGAGGGAGATGCCGGATGGGATGGACTGTCGGGACGAGGCGATCTTGGCGAGCGCGTCGGCCGCCTCGTTCTTCGCAGCCCGCGAAGAATCCGGACAACTTCTAAACGAGGAAGCGGTAGCTTGCCATGTTGAGGTCGCAGGCGTCCCACTCGCTGGAGCACTGCTGTACCACTAGGTCCGAGTCACCATAGCACAGGATGCGCCGGATGTCGAGTGCCTTGGCCAGCCGGAGGCCTTGCACAAGGGCCTCGTATTCGGCGACGTTGTTGAAGGTGGCGAAGTGGATCTGGAGCGTGTACTTGAGCCGATCGCCCTTTGGGGAAGACAACACAATGTCGGCCCCCAAACCGAGGCGCATCTTTGAGCCGTCGAAGTGCATGCGCCAGTGCGTCGAGTCCGGTGGCGGCGGCAGGTATTGGGTCTCGGTCCAGTCGATGAGGAAGTCGGCCAAAGCTTGGGACTTGACCGCGGTGCGGGGCTCGTAGAGGATGGTGTGGCCGGCTAGCTCGAGCGCCCACTTGGCAACCCGGCCAGAGGCGTCACGGCACCCGATGATTTCGACGAGGGGGGTTGTGCTGGCCATGGTGACCTCATGCTCTTGGAAGTACTGCTTCAACTTCTTGGCGGTGAAGTACACACCGTAACACATCTTCTGGTAATGCGGGTAGTTCTGCTTGGACGCGGAGAGCACCTCGCTCAGGTAGTAGATGGGACACTGGACGGCTTGGATCTTGCCCTTCTCTGGTTGCTCGACCACCATGACCATGCTGACCGACCGCAAGGTTGTGGCTATGTAGAGCAACAACGACTCCTTCTCCACCGGCGCGGCCAGGACGGGCGCGGTGGAGAGCATGCGCTTGAGGTCTCGGAAAGCCTCGTCCGCCTGGTCGTTCCACTCGAACGGTGTCGTCTTCTTCATCATCTGGTATAGGGGCAAAGCCCTCTCGCCCAGCCGGCTGAGGAACCGGCTGACCGAGGCCAAGCAGCCGGTGAACTTTTGGACATCGCGCAACCGAGCCGGCTTGCGCATGTGCTCGATGGCCTTGATTTTCTCCGGGTTTGCCTCAATGCTGGGCTCCGAGGTAGGGAAGCCGAGTAGCTTTCCGGCTGGGACGCCAAAACCGGGTTGAGCTTGACCTTGTACTCGCGCAGGTTGGCGAAGGTTTCCTTCAGGTCGTTGAGGAGCGTGAGGTGATGGAACGCGGAGGCTCTGCATCGCGGCGCACAGCGGGTTGGGCGAGCCGGCCCGATCCGCCATGGCCTGAGCTTCGGCGGCCTTCCTCGTCGCGCTCATCGAGGAGGAGGCGCCGGTGTCGGTGACGAAAACCTCCACGCATAGGTCCATCGCTCTGTCGGGAACGCTGTCGCCGAGGGAGATGGGGGAGTCGGAAAAGTCAAGTACCTCGCTGGGATACTCGTCGGCCATAGGCGCATCGGAGATGTGCGGTGCGGTGAAGGAGGCGGCGAGGGCATCGATGACGTTATCCGCCAGCGCGATGGGCTCGTCGGAGTCGGAGGGGAGCCCCGTCTGAAGGATGCTCCCGGCCAGGACCTTGAGCTGCCTCACGGCGGGCGCCAACTGTCATGGTGGGCGCACTGCAGATGCCAAGGGCTGGCTAAAGATAGGAGGAGTCTCGAGGGCACTGGTGGGCTCCATAGGCGAGGTTGGCATGAGCGAGCGCGGGACACAAGACATACCCAGGTTTGGGGCCCTCCGGAGAGATAACACCCCTAGTCCTGTCGAGTGTAGTTGATGTATATCAGTACAGGGTTTCTCCTTGAGCTATATGGAGGAAGGAGGAAGACGGGCCAAGGCTTAGGCTGCTTCTCCTTATGATGTGTGTCTATGTCTCTTCGTCCGCTCGTATGCATGAGGGCTCCTGGGGGGTTTTATAGGTCAACCCCCCAGGGGTACAATGGTAATGTTACAAGGCCATGGGGTCGGCTTGTCATTGTCCGAGAAGCCGTTGCTAGGACCCGCCGGGTACAGGGGTCGCTGGGTTCTCCGGGCGTGGGACCCGCCGAGTACGAGGGCACAGTGGGCCGTCTTGTCGATCGTCACGGAGTGGCCGGGTTGAGTTGGGTACAGTGGCATTCCGTTAGGTCGCCGTCTACTGGCATCATTGGTGATGATGATTGCACTGTTGCCACGCCTCGGCTGACCAGAGGCATGGGCGGGGCACTGTTGCCTCGGTCATCGGTAGATGGAGACTCGTCCCATCGTACGGCTGGGATGGGATGGGAGCTGACCCGTGGCCGGATTGGGGAACACGCCACAGGTCGGGCTGGCTTGTTGGGGAAGTCTTGACGTGCCGGGTCCAGCTCCCTTGAGCTGGTCGTTGGGCCGAGTCGAGGGATCCGGACGGGTTGGAGAGTTTGGCCGGGTCGAAGGACTTGGTCGGGTCGAGCGACCCAGCCAAGCGTGAGCCAGATTGTGGGGCGATGCTGGCCCCATTGTTTTTGAAAAGGATCCGGCTTCCGTTGCCTGCGTGGGGTTCATCCCCCCGACAGATGCCTCGAATTCGTCATAGTAGTTGGTGGCAAAAAAATTGGGGCAATTTAACGGATGTCGAAAAACAATGTGCTTTCAAATGGTGCCTTCTGGCCCTACCTGAAAACCCTCTGTTGCATACGGTCTATTTTTGGACATCCTTCAAATGACCACGACTTTAAAAGTAGGTGGGCATGCCCATGGTATGCATCCATGCCTAGTTTGAACGACTTTCGAGACCTTATGCAAGTTGGGACACGTCGAGCCATTTATCGACCTTTTTGATCGAGAAAACTCTATAAAATGCAAAAAATGTCAAAACCCAAAACAACTTGGCATGGTGTCTTGAATTGGTCATACAAGTCCGTACAAAAAAAGTTAGGGCCATTTTATGGAGTCGAAAAACAATGTGCTCTCAGACGGAGCCTTCTAGCCTACCCGGACACCTTCCGTTGAACATGATATAGTTTTGGACATCCTTGAAATGAACCCAACATTTGCAGGAAGGTGCGCATGCCCACGTTAGGTATCCATGTCAGATTTGAATGATTTTGAACACCGTTTGTAAGTTGCGACACATTCGACCATTTATCTGCCTTTTTACCAATAAAAATCCAGAAAATGCCAAAAAAAATGATAACTAAAACAACATGGCATGGTGCCTTGAATTGGGTACAAGGCCATGAAAAAAAATGTGGTCATTTAAAGGGTGTCGAGAAAGAACGTGCTCTCGGATGGAGACTTCATGACCGGATACCCTTCGTTGGACATGATATAACTTTGAACACCCTTGAAATGACCCTAACTTTTGCAGGTAGACGGGCATGCTCATTCTAGAAATCCATGTCAAGTTTGAAGGAATTCCGACATCGAGAAAACTTCAGAAAATGCAAATTTGTTGAAAACCAAAACAACTTGGCATGGTGACTTTAATTGGTTGTATAAGCTCGTGGATTAAATTTGGGGTCATTTGACAGATGCCGAAAAAACATGCTCTCAAATGCACCCTTCTTGCCTACCGGAAATTCTCTGTCGAACATGATCTATTTTTGGACATGCATGAAATAACCGCAACATTTTCCATTAGTTGGGCATGCCCATGGTAGGTATACATGCCTGGTATTTTTCACTGAGTAAACTCTAGAAAATGCATGAATTGTCGAAAACTAAAACAACTTTGCATTTTTCATAGAAACTAGTGGATTTTTCTTTGCCATTTGAAGGATGTCGAGAAAAACAGCATGCTCTCAGAGGGAGTCTTCTGGCCAACCCGAACACCCTCCATTGAATATGGTCTAGTTTTGGATATTCTTGATATAACCCTAGCTTTTTCAAGTAGGTGGGCATGCCCATGGTAGTCATCAATGCCAGGTTTAAACGATTTTCGACACCGTATGCAAGGTGCGCCACGCCCGATCATTTATTAGCCTTTTTCACTGAAAAAGCTCTAGAAAATGTAAAGTTCATCGAAAATCAAAACAACATGATTTGGTGCCTTGAATTGGTCATACAAGGCCATGGAAAAAATTGAAACTATTTTAAGGATGTCGGGAAAAAGCGTGCTTTTAGAGAGAGCCTTCAATGAAGATGATGTTTTTTTCATTTCTGGTAGGAGGAGGATGTTGACGTGCGTAATTGATCCTGATTATGCTCCGATAGCTTCCTTGTATAGGCAGGCATAGATTTTTTTTAGGCAGACCTAGATTGATTGTCTTGTAATTACTTGCCATTGTAAACCAGAGGTGACCACACATACTACCCCAATCAACGATCCTTCACAAACCACACTGCGGCAACTCGTGGATGGCATATGCGTAGGGCCGGTGCTGGAGTTTTGAGGGGCCCAGGGCGGACTCCATGAGTGGGCTCGGAGGCTGCGGTGGAGAAAAATAGGTTGTGGTACTTCAATAAAGTCTCCTTTGGTTTGTAGGAATTTTGTAGGAACTTTATATGATAGGATTTGCAAAGGAAAAATTCCTTTAAAGCCATTTGGTTTATAGGAATCAATTCCTATTCCTATGTAGGATAGGAATCAATTTTGTACATTTTGGAGTAAAAAAACATTAGCCTAGACTCAATGGAAAAATTCCTATCCTATGCATCAAATGGCATCTCTTTCTCTATAGGGATTGAGATGCATGTCATCTCACTTCTTATGATTTTCCTATTTCTATAAACTTCATATCCTATGAACCAAAGAAGGCAATAATTACATCTTAATGCCTTAGGTTATAAGTAGTGTCATTCCAAAAAATAAATTTAGCTAACTGATGTGCTCATTTTCTCCTTTTTGTCCGCCACCGCTCGACGCCGTCACCCGCACATGTCACCACCGAGCAAGGATAGAAAGAAAGCCCCGCAGCCAGCCGGCCTTAGAGCAACTCTAGCAGACCCCGCATCCCGCCGGCCCGCAAAACACATTTGCAGTTCGCGCAAAACAGCTTTTGCGGGCTGGCTCGGGCTGGCACAGATGCAGACCCCCAAACGGATCCGTAAAAAGTATATTCGCGGAATATGCTTTTTTACGGGTCAGCTATGCGGGTTCTACTTTTTGCGCCGTTGCATCCCGCATATCATCAGCCCGCAAATATTAAATCCAACATAATTCAACAATCGAAAACAAACTGAATTATTCGAATCAAACATAATACAATAATCATCCGCATTACAAATAATTATTCAAATCACCATAGCAAACTTAAATAATGAAATACAAAACTTGTCATGAATACAATACAAATGAATACAAAAATTAGTCACTGTCCAGCCCTTTGCCAATGGTGCTCAATGAGATCTTCCTGAAGTTGAAAGTGCGTGTCTGCATTTTCAATCTCCTTGTATGTCTGAATAAAAGCTCTAATGGGTTTGGGTCTATAGCTGGTTTGACACGGCTACCCACATTGTCGTAAAAAAATTCTAAGTTCATTCCTCTCTCATCTTCAAGAATCATATTGTGCAGGATAACACAACATGTCATGATGTTCTTCAAGGTTTTCTTATCCCAAAAACGAGCAGGACCACGGACAATGGCAAACCTAGATTGCAAAACACCGAATGCTCTTTCAATGTCTTTTCAGGCTACCTCTTGCACCCTTGCAAATTCACATTGTTTTTTAGTTGTGGGTTCTTTGATGCATTTGACAAATGTGCACCAAGGAGGGTATATACCATCTGCAAGATAGTACCCCTTTGTGTATTCATGCCCATTGATAGTGTAGTTGCAAGCAGGAGCATCACCACTAGCAAGCCTAGCAAACAAATGAGACCGTTGCAACACATTGATATCATTGAGAGTGCGTGGAATACCAAAGAAGCAATGCCAAATCCATAAATCCTCGGATGCTATGGCCTCTAGCACAATTGTTGCATCACGAGACTTGCCACAATACATTCCTTGGCATGCCTTTGGGCAATTTTTCCATGTCCAATGCATACAATCGATGCTACCTAGCATGCCCGGCCAACCTCTCCTCTCATTAGATGCCATCAATTTCTTTGTGTCATCCTCGTTGGGTGCCCGAAGATACTCAGGACCAAAGACACGAATGATCACTTTTGCAAATCTACGCACTGACTCAATTGTAGTACCTTCACCAATGCGAAGGTACTCGTCGGCATAGTCAGCTGGAACACCATATGCAATCACCCGCATAGCCGTCGAGATTTTTTGATATGCATTAAATCCCTTTAAGCCCGCGGCATTCCTTCTTTGAGTAAAATACCGGCAATTTGCCTCGCAAGTGTAGGATCGAAAGTAGGTCTAGAGGGGGGGTGATTAGACTACTTGACAATATAAAAAATCTGCCTTTAGATCATGCAATGTTTTTGGCAGTTTTACAATTAAGATCAATTCAAGTATCACCCTACACATGCAATTCTAGAGTATAAGCAGCGAAAAGTAAATTGCACATGTAAAAGAGAGGTGGAGAAGATCAAACGCAGTTTGGTGACACGAAGATTTTTGTCGTGGTTCCGATAGGTGGTGCTATCGTACATCCACGTTGATGGAGACTTCAACCCACGGAGGGTAACGGCTGCGCGAGTCCACGGAGGGCTCCACCCACGAAGGGTCCACGAAGAAGCAACCTTGTCTATTCCATCATGGCCTACGCCCACGGAGGACTAGCCTTACTCGGGGTAGATCTTCACGAAGTAGGCGATCTCCTTGCCCTTACAAACTTCTTGGTTCAACTCCACATCTCGAAGACGGAGGCTCCCAAGCGACACCTAACCAATCTAGGAGGCACCACCCCCCAAAAGGTAATAGACGATGTTGATGATGATGAACTCCTTGCTCTTGTGCTTCAGATGATAATCTCCCCAACACTCAACTCTCCTCACTGATATGGCTGTGGTGGAAGAAAGATTTGAGTGGAAAGCAACTTGGGAAGGCTAGAAATCAAGTTTCATATGGTAGGAATGGAATGGCTTGATCTCAACACAAGGGTAGGTGGTTCACTTCTCAGAAAGTATATGGTAGAAGTGGTGGTACTTTCTGATGGCTCTCCTCACGAATGAAGAGGGGGAGGAGGGGTATATATAGCCTCCACACAAAATCCAACCGTTACACACACATTTGACCAATCTCGGTGAGACCGAAGTGAAACTCGGTCAGACCGAAAGTTCAAATATAGTGAACGTTGGGATTTTCGGTGGGACCGAAAATACCATCTCGGTGTGTCCGAAGTGAGTCAAAGGTTGGAGCTTGCCATCTCGGTGGGACCGAAAACAACAACTCGGATATTCCGAAGTGATGTCATTGGTTATAGAAGGTTGGCAGTCCATTTTCGGTGAGACCGAAACTCAGAATCGGATGGACCGAGAAATTAGGGTTTGGAGGAATAACTGAGGTGGTTCATCTCGGTGGGACTGAGTTTGCATAATCGGTTTGTCCGAGATTACTTATGAGTGTGTTGAATAGTGAAGAGTGCTGATAGTTGAGGGAGCTAGATCACCAAGCACTTGAGCAACTAGATCATTAACACAACCTCATCCCCTTTTAATAGTATTGGCTTTTCCTATGGACTCAATGTGATCTTTGATCACTAAACCAAAAATAGAGTCTTGAGCTTTTGCCAATGCTTGTCTTAGCATTTTGAGGGGTCCACTTCTTCAGACATTTCCATACCCATATCATCGAACTTTTCTGAAATGATTCTCAAGTAAATATTAGTTCAATGATATATATGTTGTTATTAATTACCAAAACCACCCGGGGATTAGTTGCACTTTCAATCTCCCCCTTTTTGGTAATTGATGACAACATATAGATCAAAGCTTCGACAAAAGATATAATCAATGAATAATATCGTCGCTTTGAGAAGTATGTGATAAACAAGAGCTCCCCCTAAATTTGTGCATTATTTAAAATTTGCGTTTGAATGCAAATGCACAATCGATTAGGATTATGGGTCACTCTTCCATGTCACATACATCTTGGTGGAGCGCACAAAATGATAAGAATGAGTAACATGCACTCAATCACCAAGACAAGAGTAAATAGCCATACAATAAGGAATAACATAGGATAAGCAATAAGCACACATTAAAGCATAGTATGACTAAGCACTCATTAAGGTAGCATCAAACTTAGTAGCAAGCACACTTAAAGTTTCAGGAACCAAAAGAAATCACTGTATCACAAAGAAAACCGGCAAAAGAACGAAAGACGAAAGAGCACTCTCTCTCTCGAAGCCCTATGATCTATAACAATTTCTCCCCCTTTGGCAACAAGTTACCAAAAAGTTCGAAAAGGTATAGAGCTAAGCGTCACTGCGGGCTCTGCTGGCGGCTCCCGTCTGAGTAGATGTCGGTGTAGAGATAGCTGCATCGGCGAAGACTTCTGCTGATGTCTGCGGTGGAGGAGTGGATGCTGGAGCTGGAGCAACTGCTGGAGCTGTGGCTGGTGCTGAAGTGGTAGCCCTGGAGTCTGTCACTGGGATAGCTGCAGATCTGGATCCTCTAGGAACCTGAGCAGTCTGGCGATGAGAGTCCTGGACTAGATCATCCTGCATAAGCTCTGCTCTCTCCTGCCTTGTCTCCTCCATGTCTGCCTCAAGCTTGTTGACAGACACCTGAATCTCAGTCAGCTTCACGTCCAGAGCGTGGATCTTGTCCTCGACAAACCTCTCTAGGCTCTCCTGAGATTGCTCAATGCTGGCCAGGCATTGTTCAATCCTCTGGGTAGCTTCAAGAATTTGTTCTCCAAAGCTCTTTGGCTTAGCTGCTGCTGCTGCTGCCTCTTTGTCAGCTTTAGCCTTCTTCGCAGCTTCGATTTTGGCCTGTCCTTCAACTGAGGTAGGATCCTCTTCATCCATCACAACTACGTTGTCCTCATGCTCTGGCTGCAGTGGCAAGTGCTTCCTATCCAACATGAATTTGCCCGTGCCAAACTTGGCATTGATGAGCATCTGAATCTGCGGTGCAAACCCACACGACCTCTTCTGGTCAGCTGCAGTCCTCTTAATGGTCTCTACCATCAAGTCCATCACCTTAAAAGGTGCCTTCTCATCGAGAATGTGCATCATGTTGATAGAATAGCCTCGAATCATCCGGTGGTCTCCAGACTTAGGCATCAATGTATGCCTCAGAATAGTGTTAGTGGTGGTCAGACCTGCCTGGAGATAGTACACTGAGCCAAGCTTCCATCCTTCCAAATCAGCAGCCGGGATCTCCTTGTACATGTTCTTCATGGAATCATGACTCTTCTTAGGAATCCCATAGACATCAATGTCGTCCTCTCTCTGCACTGGAGCGTTCAGAAGTTCTGCCCATTCTTCAACAGTCGAAGAAAACCGTTGACCTTCAGTCATCCAGGTGATCTTGCCATCAGGGTAGAAGTGGGCTGTGGCATAGAACTGCATGATCATCTCGTCATTCCAAGCTGTCAGCTCTTGACCCACAAAATCAGCAACTCCACATGCAGTAAAGCTCTCATGCACATGGGGAAAGAAGTCCCGATGCTCTTCACTGTCAATATACTTCCAGTCAACATACCTGGTGTCAGCAACAATGGGCTTCTTATCCATCAGCACGGTCTCATAGAAATCCTGCTGCTCTCTGGTGTGGAATCTGGGGTGCACAGCAGTCCTTCTCCTTACAGCATATGGATCAGATTGTCTCCATAGCCTGAGACCTTTGTCCTTCCTTGCCTTCATGTCCTCAGCTTGAGGATGAGCATCATTGTGGAGTGGCAACTTGGGACGGAGCTTAAGCAACACATGCTCTTCATCTGATTCAGACGGTGGCATCTCACCTTTGTTCTTCTCAGAAGCTGGAATGCTTCTGGTTGTTCTCTTGGGCTTGGCTGGAGCTGCCTTGGCTTGAGCAGGCTTCTTGGGCTTAGAGGAGGCTTGAGCCCGAATAGCATCACCCATGAACTTAGCTTTCCGAGGAGGAGGCTAGGGTGCTTCTTCTTCTTCTTCTGCAGCATCATCTTGAGGTTCAGCATATCCTACCCTCTTCCTTTTGGAAGTCTTCTTCACCTTGCTTGGAGTAGGCTCTTCTAAGTTGAGCTTCTTTGCAACTGCTGACTGCTTCACTTTGCTTGTGCCTTTCCTTGACTGCTGCCCTTGGTGCTCTTTGGCAACCACATTCCTCTTTGGCTTGGAGGTAACTTCCTCAGCAACAAAGTCAGAGTCCTCATCATCAGAAGTTCTCTTCTTCCTGGTTCTGGTGGCTGCAGGAGGCAAACCACTAGGGGTGCTCCTCTCACCATCATCACTGGAGCTGCTAGCAGGACTTGTATCTGCCTCTGGAATTTCAGCAAACGGTGATTCAGACCTGTTCTGGCTGTCACTGACATCTGACATGGCTGAAAAACCTGTGAAAAGATAAGGTATAGGCAGAGTAGAAGAGTTATCACAACTGCAGAGGTTTTTGCAAAAAAAATGAATTCAAAACTTAGTTTTGAGTTTTCACAGAATGTATTTCGGTCAAACTGATTTCAAGTTTCGGTGCAACCGAAGTGCTCAACTGAAACCTACACACCACTTTCGGTCAGACCGAAATGGGTTTCGGTCCTACCGATAACTTAGGGTTTCACTGAAACTACGCTTCGGTCATTCCGATTGGCACAACTCGGTTAAACCGAATGATGCAGTGCAATGGCCAGAGGCCAAATCGGTCATTCCGAGTTTCAAAAATCGGCTTCACCGAGATGCATTCCGTGGAAACCTAAACCTAAGAATTTTCCTCGAAACTAGAAGATCTGAACTAATGTATAGGGAATATCTCAAACGTGGATTGAATCATGGCAAGCCTATCGTGCAAGAATCGGAAGGGGAGCACGAAAAGGGATCGGGACACACCCTAACTTGGTGGTGTCCCTCTACGACGGCAACGGTGGAGATGATTACCGTTGACGGCGGCGGAGACCTGCGGCGAGGGCGCACAGGCGACGACGGCGACGATCCGTAGACCAGGGCGACGGCAGCAGGGGTATTGGGGGCGAACGGTTTGAAGAATTGAATCGCGCGCAGCCCTCAGGTATATATAACCCCATGCTGTCGGTGGGACCGAGTTGAAAAACTCGGTGTCACCGAGATGTATAACTGCTGTGCAGTTACGCATATCGGTCAGACCGAGAGTTTGAACTCGGTTTCACCGAGATGAAACCTAGATCAGTCTAAGCGTTTCGGTTGGACCGAGATTGAGAAGCCGGTCAGACCGAAATGGACTTAGAAGGTTTTGGAAGTCAGCCTTAGACGAATCGGTGGTTCCGAGTGCTCCTCACTCGGACTGTCCGAAAAAGACTTGTTCAAAGTTGTGATATGAGCATGAATAGAATTTGAGACAAGAAAGCATAGATAGCTAGGGAAGGTGCTTAGGCATTCTTGTCCATCCATTTGGCCAGAAGGAGAAGACAAAACAATCAAAACAACAAATGGATGTCCTTGAATGGATAAAATCATGCATTCAACATGCTCACACAATAAGATAGCAACTGAAATATGTGTCAAACATGCACAACCAATCACTCTAGCTACTAGCACACAATTTGTCGATGACTAGGTCATCTATATATGAGTATATTGACTTAGGAGCCAAATGAGAACATTTGATCATAGGTCATACTCATCGTTTAAGCACAAGTGGGGTTACCACTTTTACATAAAGCATTTATGTGTTCACATCATTTGGAGATGCTTTAGCTCAATTTTTTTAGAGCAAAGCTCCCCCTAGATGTGAGAACCCCTTTTAAAGGGTCAAACTAACCTTGGGTTGTCGTAGAAGACTTCATGTAGATGTTGAAGATGTGAATGCTCAATGTTGATGCAGATCATCAAAAGTTGGGAGCAATCCTTTGGATTAGGGCACTTTCAATACCTACATGGGTTAGTCCCACAAGGAACAAACAAGAATATCCATAGACATAGAGTGAAGTACACAAAAGATGATTTCCATGAAAGCAATGATTACCTTGTCCCTTGACTTACCAACAAGAGGGTTTGTGACTCCATGAACTAGTGCATGATGTGGAAGTTGATTGCACAAGTTCTTGCCAAAATGAATATGAGTGAAGTTTGTTGGCGGAGTCACCCTCAAGAACCTACTAGTTCTTCTTCTTTGGGATCCACATCATCTTGATGGGAATCCTTGGTGTTGTAGTTGAGCTTGACGAAGTAGAACTTGATGTGTCCTTGGGAACCCACTTGACCATGGCTTGAGGTGCTTCAATGAATGCATCAATCTCCTCTTGAAGCTTGTCCTTGGCCTTTAGCTTGTGGTCTTGTGGTGGAAGGTCATCTTGAGCTTGTTCCACATTGGAAGAAGTAGGATCATACTTCTCCTTTTGTGAAACAAACTGTGGAGTAGGGTATTGACCTTCTTCCCACTCAACACCTTTGGCATTGAACTTTCGCTCAAAACCAATCCCTTGATTCTTCCGGTGTCTTCCTTGTTTGCGAACAATCTCCTCAAAGTTCTTGCTTCCGGCAAGACTCTTGTAGACACCTTTCTCTATGATTTCCTTCAATAGGCTATTTTCTTGCTCAAGTGTAACTTGGCTTGAAACATTGTTAGTGGAATCAAGAGAACTACTAGAAGTAACAACATTTGATTTAACATTGTCATTGTTATCGTTACTACTAGAGGAAGAATTTTTCTTATGCTTGTCATGCTTAGTCTTAATAGGTGGCAAGAAATTAGACAAGAGAAGTCGTTTGGCAAGATATGAAGAACTCTTCTTTCGAAGATCGTCATTGATCGCTTTCAGAAACTCATGTTCTTGCTCTAGAGTGAGCTTCTCGAAGCGTAGCTTCTCATGAGATCTTAGGAGCTCTCTATGATCTTCTTGAGTTGTTTCATGAGCTAACTTAAGAGTGTTTAGTTCTTTAGTTAGACGCTCAATCTCCTTCATAGCATTGTCATTCGACTCTTCTCGACTATAGAGACTACTAGCATTTTCATCATTACTAAGCTCACTAGATTTATCATGCAAGAGCTCATCTTCACCAAGCAAGTCATCCTCATCACTATCAAAGTCAATGAATTCAGGGTGTGTTACCTTGGGACCTTTAGCCATGAAGCATCTTCCAATTCCCTCATTTGGTGAATCAAATAAGTCGTAGGAGTTGGAGTTGGAGGATACGAGTGCAAGTCCGGCAACACCTTCATCTTGACTATAGTCGGAGTCGGAGTGATAGCTTCCATCGGATTGATTGTCAGAGTCAGAGCCGGAGACCCATTCACCAACATGAGCTTGATGTCTTCTTCTTGTGTAGCTCCTTGATGACTTGTCTTTCCTCTCCGAATCTTTGCTTCTCCGAGAGGGTCTTCGTTCATAACGATCATCTCTGCTCCTTCTCTCTCTCCGAGGTGACTCATCTCTTGCTCTTCTTCTTGGAGATTCTTCTCTTCTTTTGTGGGGAGCCGTACACTCATTTGAGAAGTGTCCGGGTCTTCCACAATTGTAGCAGTTTCGATCACGACTAGAAGATCTCTTTTCATCATATGATCTAGACTTTGAGCTTCTTTCTTTGCCTCTATTCTTGTAGAACTTGTTGAAGTTCTTGACCATTAGGCTTATCTCTTCATTGGAAATTAGCTTGTCACTTGAGGTAGTAGGAGCATCACTTGTAGCTTTGTAAGCACCACTTGACTTGTTGTGAAGCTCTTCCTTATCCTTAAGTGTCATCTCATGAGCAACAATTCTTCCAATGACTTCAGTTGGCTTGAGAGTCTTGTAGTTTGGCATCATTTGGATCAAAGTGCACACGGTGTCATACTTTCCATCCAAAGCTCCGAGAATCTTCTTAATGATGAATCGGTCGGTCATTTCTTTGCTTCCTAAGCCGGCAATCTCATTTGTGATGAGAGCAAGCCTAGAGTACATTTCAGCGACTCCTTCACCATCCTTCATCTTGAACTTGTCAAGTTGACCTTGAAGAATATCTAGCTTTGATTCCTTCACAGATTCAGTACCTTCGTGCATTTCAACCAAAGTATCCCAAATCTCTTTAGCATTCTCAAGACGGCTGATTTTGTTGAACTCTTCGGGACACAAAGCATTGAAGAGAATGTCACAAGCTTGAGCATTGTTTTGCAACATCCGCAACTCTTCCGGTGTAGCTTCGCGATCCGGAACTTTTCCTTCCTCGAAGAATTCACCTTGCATACCAACACAAATAATGCCCCATGCGGCTGGGTTATGACCAAGAATATGCATTTTCATTTTATGCTTCCAACTAGCAAAATTTGTACCATCCAAGTAAGGACCTCTACGATAATTACCCTCACTAGACGCCATACTCTCCTAGGTTGTGAAACCAAGCTTATGGAGTCCAATGCAATGGAAACCAAGGCAATGGAGACCAAAGCTCTGATACCACTTGTAGGATCGAAAGTAGGTCTAGAGGGGGGGGGGGTGATTAGACTACTTGACAATATAAAAAATCTGCCTTTAGATCATGCAATGTTTTTGGCAGTTTTACAATTAAGATCAATTCAAGTATCACCCTACACATGCAATTCTAGAGTATAAGCAGCGGAAAGTAAATTGCACATGTAAAAGAGAGGTGGAGAAGATCAAACGCAGTTTGGTGACACGAAGATTTTTGTCGTGGTTCCGATAGGTGGTGCTATCGTACATCCACGTTGATGGAGACTTCAACCCACGGAGGGTAACGGCTGCGCGAGTCCACGGAGGGCTCCACCCACGAAGGGTCCACGAAGAAGCAACCTTGTCTATTCCATCATGGCCTACGCCCACGGAGGACTAGCCTTACTCGGGGTAGATCTTCACGAAGTAGGCGATCTCCTTGCCCTTACAAACTTCTTGGTTCAACTCCACATCTCGAAGACGGAGGCTCCCAAGCGACACCTAACCAATCTAGGAGGCACCACCCCCCAAAAGGTAATAGATGGTGTTGATGATGATGAACTCCTTGCTCTTGTGCTTCAGATGATAATCTCCCCAACACTCAACTCTCCTCACTGATATGGCTGTGGTGGAAGAAAGATTTGAGTGGAAAGCAACTTGGGAAGGCTAGAAATCAAGTTTCATATGGTAGGAATGGAATGGCTTGATCTCAACACAAGGGTAGGTGGTTCACTTCTCAGAAAGTATATGGTAGAAGTGGTGGTACTTTCTGATGGCTCTCCTCACGAATGAAGAGGGGGAGGAGGGGTATATATAGCCTCCACACAAAATCCAACCGTTACACACACATTTGACCAATCTCGGTGAGACCGAAGTGAAACTCGGTCAGACCGAAAGTTCAAATATAGTGAACGTTGGGATTTTCGGTGGGACCGAAAATACCATCTCGGTGTGTCCGAAGTGAGTCAAAGGTTGGAGCTTGCCATCTCGGTGGGACCGAAAACAACAACTCGGATATTCCGAAGTGATGTCATTGGTTACAGAAGGTTGGCAGTCCATTTTCGGTGAGACCGAAACTCAGAATCGGATGGACCGAGAAATTAGGGTTTGGAGGAATAACTGAGGTGGTTCATCTTGGTGGGACTGAGTTTGCAGAATCGGTTTGTCCGAGATTACTTATGAGTGTGTTGAATAGTGAAGAGTGCTGATAGTTGAGGGAGCTAGATCACCAAGCACTTGAGCAACTAGATCATTAACACAACCTCATCCCCTTTTAATAGTATTGGCTTTTCCTATGGACTCAATGTGATCTTTGATCACTAAACCAAAAATAGAGTCTTGAGCTTTTGCCAATGCTTGTCTTAGCATTTTGAGGGGTCCACTTCTTCAGACATTTCCATACCCATATCATCGAACTTTTCTGAAATGATTCTCAAGTAAATATTAGTTCAATGATATATATGTTGTTATTAATTACCAAAACCACCCGGGGATTAGTTGCACTTTCAGCAAGCTTGAACAAGTTTCACAAAGAGGGATCGGCGCATTCGGTACCTTCTCCGGAAGAGGTGTGGAGGATATGTAGGATTCTTCGCGAAATAGTCTTACATCAACATCTCGTTCCAAGATGGCGATACCGAGGATGCACAGAAGCCCGACAGTAGATCCTCGCCTCCTCTTCCGGTGCTCGTCTTCACGCTCCTTCACGGCAAGCGCCATGACTAATGTTTGCTACCGAAAGGTCGCAAGCATGGTCTCAACATCCGAGTCATCCGTATCGAACGAATCGGATAGCGAGAACTTCTCGCACGGGGTCAACTCCATCTACATGCACACCGGTCCGTCAATCCACTACACAGATCGCAAAAACAACAAAAAAGGGACTAACCAATGGCGGGTGATCCCGGGGCGGCGACGATGGTCGATTCCCGGCGGCGGCGACGGGGGGCGGCTCTTCTCGCCGGATCCAGAGGGGCGGTGCAGCGGCTCGGCACGGGAGGGTGTGGCGCGGCCCTGCAGCGCAATTCCGCTCGCAGATATGGTTGGAATCGCCGGCGGCGGGCGGGCGGAAGCAAGGGCGGGCAGCGGTGGAAGGAGGTGGAAAAGAGCGCGGGGCTGAAATTTCCCTCCCGCCAACTGTTTCTCTGTGATGCAGGGCACCGCAACCGCGAGGGGGAAACCCGTGTTTTCCCGGGTTGGGGTCGGGAATTTGCCGCGCCCCCCAAAAAATTTTGCGGGCCAGGGTGGGATGCGGGGTCTGGTCGGGCTGGCTTTCCGGCCTGTACCCGCATTTAAGCGGTTATTTTGCGGGTCAGGGGAGGATACGGTGTCTGCTAGAGATGCTCTTAGTGTCGATGCTAAACCGGCGACAAAGTTGCATGGCGTTCGCCCGCTCCGTCCTCATGTGTGATGAAAAACGAAGGCATGGGCCCCGATCGTGTGAAGATCGCTAGATTGGGTTTGGAGAATTAAAGAAGCTATCAAACTAACAACCACGGGAAAGGACCTTCCCTCAAAAAAGGGGGGACTAACTGCCATGGCTCCGTCCAAACACGTACACAGATGTACGCTGTTAGAAAAAAAAACACATACACAGATGTACATCCGATATCCGAAACGAGTGTTGCTTTATTTTTTTTTGACGTGAAACTTGGGAGTTTTATTGCATGAAAGAAATTCGGTTACACTCAGCCCTAAGGCTGCTTACTATGAAGGGTGGATAGATATCTATCCAACACTCGGATACCGCTAAGGAAGTAGCATGTTTGGCACAAAGGTCGGCCGTGCCGTTGGCATCCCTGCTAACATGTTGCACCGAAAAGGAAGCAAAATTTGCAGCTCCCTCCCTGATTTCCTCGAAGATAGGCATCACAATAGATCTTGTATTATGACGTGAAAGCCAGAGGTTTGCCACCTCTAAACAGTCGATCTCCATCACCACATGCGAGTAGCCCCTCAATCGAGCAAATATAACTCCCTCGCGTAGCGCAAGCACTTCAGAAATGAAAGGGTCGGTGATACCAGGCAGAGGTTTGCTCCATACGCCCAAAACGGAGAGGTGAGACCGTGCTACACCGCCTCCTCCTCCTACCTGCATCAAAGCATCCACCGATCCATCGGTGTTAATTTTAACCCAACCAGGTTCCGGTGGACGCCAAGCATGACCTTCATGTTTGCTTGATCTATCTCCCAGAAGGTCCAAGAGAGCCAGATCCTCCCTCGCCCTCTTGACTGCCTGAATTGGGTTATATCCGTCCTCATCATGGGTCCAATGATTCCTCGATGACCATATTGCATGCATGATCATGATGATCTGACATCTTTCCATTGTGGAAAACCTTTTATCCACCGCTAAGTCTCAGGACCATGGATGCAAAGATGACAGCTTCAGGTCCAATACATCCCTCGCTGCTGCCCAAAAACTCTTAGCATGAGAGCAATGCACTAGGGCATGCATTAGATCTTCATCCATAGCTTTACAAAGATCACATACTGAAGTAGTTATGTGCCGGTATTTCATGGTGTCATAGTCAGGGAGAATACCACGAAGAACTCTCCACCAGAATACACAAACTTTTGGGATTACTTTGAGCTTCCATAGGGCTGTCCACAACTATTTATCTCATGATGAAATCTCCGCTACCATCCCTTCCTCTAGAGCACGCCGCTCTTCACGAGTCACCAGAGCACGATAAGCCGTTTTTATAGTGTATTCACCCAATTTCTCAAAGGCCCAAGCCAAAACATCTTCACCACCTCTTGCTCGAATTGGGATATTCAATATCGCTTCCGCGTCTACAACCAAGAAGTTTCTTTTAACTAACTCCACATCCCAAGTGCCTGTGTCAGTATCAATCAAATCTGAAACACGATCTAGGGGATCATTCCCTTGTCGGCCCACAGGTTTGAGGGTGGGAGTAGATGGTATCCATCTATCATTCAGTATAGAAACTGATTCGCCATTGCCAATGAGTTTAATGAGACCAAGTTCAAGCGTCGATCGTCCCGCCACGATAGCCTTCCAAGTGGCCGACGCCGAAGAGGGTGCATGGGCTTGCATAAAATCTGAATCTGGGAAGTACTTCCCTTTTAAGACGCGCGCACACAATGAGTTTGGATCAGTTAGGAGTCGCCAGCCATGCTTGCCAAGTAGTGCAAGATTGAACTTATGGAACTCCCTAAATCCCATACCACCCTGAGCCTTTGGTGTTGCTAGTTTATCCCATGATATACAATGCAAGGATCGCCTATCAATGGAACTGCTCCACCAGTATCTTGCCATGGAGGACGTGAGCTGTTTGCAAACTTTTTTAGTAAGTATAAAACAACTCATGCTAAAGGTAGGAGTTGCTTGAATTGCTGATTTAAGTAGCAGCTCCCTCCTTGGACATGCCAAAAGGCTTTCCGCCCATCCTTGCATATTACCTCGACTCCTTTCACCAATATGTTCAAAGGAGCCACTTGTTATACCCCCCCACCACTGTTGGTAGGCCCAAATATCGTTCAGTGAAAGCTTCCACAAAAATACCAAGTGTGTGCTTCATTGCTTCACGAACAGGAGGAGTAGCATTAGGACTAAAATATATAGAACTCTTCTCCTTGTTCACTGCTTGCCTAGAACATTCAACATATATCCTCAAGATTTCATTTAATCTGTTGGCACTCTGCAGCTGAGCACCGAGAAAAAATCAGACTATCGTCTGCGAACAACAGGTGATTGACCCATGGAGAGCGTGTACACACCCGGATACCACGGTCAATATGAGGACCACCAAAATTATTCATCAGAGATGTAAAACCTTCCGCGCAAATGAGGAAAAGGAAGGGAGAGCTGGGGTCCCCTTGGCGAAGTCCTCTAGTTGGTTGGAAGAAAGGAAGAAGTGTGCCATTCACCTTGACTGAGAATCTCACGGATGTCACACACTTCATAATTAGCCAGATAAAACTGTCACAAAATCCCAGCCTGGACATTATGGCCTCCAAATAATGCCATTCGACTCGATCATAGGCCTTGAGCACGTCCAACTTAACAACACAAAAAGCAGTGTTGCCTCTTCTCCGCTTTTTCATTACATGTATACTTTCATAAGCTACCAAGACGTTGTTCGTAATCAAACTCCCAGGTACAAAAGTGCTTCGCTCCTCCCCTATTACTTCATCCATCATACTCCGCAAACGGTTAGTGATAGCCTTAGCAGCAATTTTGTAGATGACCGGACAAAGAGCAATAGGGCGATACTGAGAGATTTTTTGCGGGTTGCGTACCTTGGGTATAAGTGTAATGGCAGTATCGTTCAGACCCGACGGTAGTTCACCGCCATTAAAAAAATCCAGGACAGCCACCGTTACATCATCACCGAGGATGGACCAATGCCGTTGGAAAAGAACTAGTGGTAAAGCCATCAATACTCGGCACCTTCGATGGCGCCATTTGGAAAAGAGCAGTCCTGACCTCCTCGGGACTGAAATCTTTTTCAAGAGTTTCATTCATTGCGTCAGTCACACGAGGAGTAACATACTGAAGGAGTTCACTCATGTCATTGCAGCCTTGTGAAAGGTACATATTTGGATAGAAATTGAGTATTTCCTCCTGAATTTCTTCATGATCAACACAAACCTGACCATCAGATTTTTGTAATGAGGAAATCATGTTGATCCTTTTCCTTTGCGAAGCATGGGCGTGAAAAAATTTAGTAGTCCAATCGCCTGCTCGTATATTTAGGACTCTGGATCGTTGTTTCATCCAAATTTCCTCCTGTCGTAAGGCCTCCTGCAGCTGGGTTATGACATAAGTTTCTTCTGTCGATGGCCCCGTGCCAACTGAAGCAGCTCGCAAATGCTCCAATTTTTGATGTAGCTTTTGGACCTTTTTAGCTAGGTTACCAAACTCCTTTGCCCCCCAGGAAACGAGTTGCTGTTGGACTGTATTCAAGGCTTGTACCACGCCCTCAAGACCTCCCTGACCAGACCCAGGCTACCACATATTTTTGCACAACTTGATCATAATCTGCATGGGTCTGCCAGACATTCTCATACCGAAAAGGCCGATGACCAACATGCCAATTATTCGGTTGATCTTGTCTTAGTTCTGCTACCACGTAACAATGATCTGAAGCAGTCAAATTAATATGTTTTGCATAGGTGTATTCAAATAATTGCATAAATTTATGGTTGGCCAAAGCTCGGTCCAAATGAGCTTTTACATTTGAATCACCCTGTTGCCTATTGTCCCATGTGAATGGAACTCCTCTCCAACCTAATCTTGAAAAGAACAAAAATCTATTACATCGTAGAAAGCTTGCATCTGCCACGCCGGTCTTGCGTGTATACTGAAGTGCTCCTCGGCATACATGGTTTCATTAAAATCGCCCATGCAGATCCACCCTTCATGTCTTATTCTATACAATGTACGCAAGAACTCCTAGCTTTGATGTATATTTTCTGCTCGAGGTTCTCCGTAAAAGCCGGTGAACTGCCAAGGAGGATGATCACTATCTTTCCTCCTTACCGTCACATCTATATGTGTTCGACTATAATTCTTTAGTTCAACATGAAGCTCCCCTGTCCAGAATAAGCCGATATCACCACTCAAACCGACACTGTCCACAGCAAAACAACCGGTAAAACCTAATAGACCTTTCAGATTTTCCACACGCTTACCCCTAATATTTGTTTCCATGACGAAGAAGAGGGAGGGATCTTCCTGCTTCACAACCTTGCGAAGCTCACGAACTGTCATAGGGTTCCCAAGCCCTCGACAGTTCCAGCTCATAGCATTCATTGGCTTGGGCAGGGCTGACTCGCAGCACCCGCCGTCGAACCAGAATTATCTGGAGTTGGACATTTCTTTTTTGCCTCGCGCTCAATAAGCAGCGCTACCATTATTGTCAGCAGCAACAACTTGTTGGTTACCCGGAACCAAAGTAGGATCCCCTTCATGAGCTTTATCTTCTAACATAAGTTGTTGCTGGACTTTCCTGCAGTATTGTTTTGGTTCCCCTCCTCCCTTGCGTTTGTTCCTATTGTTCTTGACTGGAGAGTTAACCTCAGCACTTGCACTTCCTTCCCCTGCCATGCTCGACTGAGTCGTGCTTTGCTTCTTGCTACTTGAAGAATTATGCTCCTTGGCCGGGGTTTCAGTAGAGCTTGTTCTATATCATTCATCAGGAGGACATAATCCTTTACCAAAGGGCAATTCACCATTAACATCTCTAGTACCCGGTCTTGGACAGAATAAATTTGCATGACCCAACCTGCCACAAGAGAAGCAAAAGTGCGGTATATTTTCATACTGAATGTCATATGCATCCGTACTTTTCCTCTTGGCAGAGTCGATCAGAATCCATCGCCTTAATGGCTTCCTCACATCCAGTGTAACTCGTGCTCTCAAGAAACCACCAGCGTGGTCAAAGTGCACTGAAGTCACCTTTCTATCAATCTGGCCAACTATCTGTCTCCCCCAAGCCTCATTACATAGATTATACGGCAGATTTACCACTCTCGCCCATACCTGGAGGCTTTCAAATTTCAGCTTAGATGGCCTCATATAGTCAACAAATTCAGACAAGATCACAACATTCTTGCTGATATGCCATGGGGAGCCTTCCCACACACGATCATAGTCCCGTTGTGTGGCAAAATGGCAATAAAAGTGTTTTCCCCAACCGATCTAAAGATCAGACCTTTAGAGTTTCCCCAAGCAGGACGGAGGGCATTGGAGATAGTCTGGATGTGAAGTATGTTGCGGTGAAGAACCCTCCCCGCCACCATCCACTTCTGCACCTCCTACCCATCAAGGTCATCTACCACCAGAGCAGTCGCTTCTTCCTCGGTGATGTCAAGCTTTCACAGAGCTTCCGTGAGACGAGCCCTCGCCGTTTTGGGCGACAAACCCCCTTCACCATGCAACCCTCCACGATCAGATGGCTCAGCCATCCTACCGCCGGTGCAAGAGATCTCGCCTGGCCGATCCGATCCGATCCGCCAGCACCGTCGAGTCCTCGCGAGTAAACCCTAATCGCCTCGGGAGGAAGTTCCGGTTTTTTTGCAGGAAAATTGTTGTTAGCCACTTGGGTGTTTGATGGTCCCTAAACTTCAACGAGTGTTGCTTTCTGTGGGTTCCTAATCTACATATCATGTATGGGCCTACGAGGCCTTTCTTGTTTTACGTATATATGGCCTGGGCATCGCCCCGCACTCGCACACGCCCGCTCCCGCGCACGCCCGTCCTTGCCTCATGTCGCCGTAGTCGCCATCGTCGCTTGCCTTGGATGCCCGGGCCGCGAGCAGAGCCAAGTTCCTGCTCGAGCGCCCCAGCTCCATGTTGCCCCAGCTCCCTTGCCATCCCCGCACGCCCGCCGCGGCCTCTCTAGCACCGCCATCACCGCGGCTGCCCTCACCAGCTCCCTGTTGCCCCAGCTCCCTTGCCTTCCCCGCACGCCCGCCGTGGCCTATCTAGCCGCGCCATCGCCGCGGCTACCCTCACCGACGCCATCGTCACCTTCTCTGTCTGAACAGAGGAGCTCGACCCTGGGCCATCTCTTAAGGAGCAGAGCCCCAATCCCTCGCCTAGCCTAGTGGTTCGCCGCTCTCTCCCACAACAAGCAGACCCGGGTTCGAGTCCCCTTTGGGTAGTGGTTTAAGCCCGTATTTTTGCCCTTTGACCTCTATGGCAACAGGGCCCACCCGTCATACTCTGCGTCACATATAGCCCACTCCCACACCTAGCCTGCCACTTCAGCACCCCCGGACCCACTAGTCATAGACTACGGCTAGTCCAGGCTGGGTCAGTTTTGCATTTACCCTGTTCTGTTTTTTTAGTTTTCCATTTGTATTTGTTCTGTTAATAACTTTTAAACTGTGCATCCTTTTCAAATGAAGTTAAAATGAAATCTGTTTAGTTTTTAGTGTAGTTTCATAATATGTAATTTTTCTGCCATGTTTAAAATATTTAATATGCTATTTGCTTATGTTGTGTTAAATAACATGTTGAAATTGGTTTAATTCATAACTTTTAAACCGTAGCTCGGTTTAAAATGATCCTTATATGCTTTTGGGGTAGAACTTTGCATAGAACAGCATGGTACAGTCTGTTTTGCTGTTTAATAACAATATAATGGAGTAATAGGCAGAACAGTACCAAACATAAATATGCACATGGGGATTTTCCGGAATTGTTGTTTGTTTCTTCCGGCCCCATTTAAATTGCTTGTATGTTGTAATTGGTATTGTGATGCACTCCTTGCCATGTTAAACAACATTTAAATTGGTTGGGTGCTTAACTAGTTCAACTAAATAGTTATGTGTTGCTATGTTAATTTGCTTTTGATGTCTACTACGCAACCTTCTTCTTCTAGACGTTATTGGGCCTCCAAGTGCAGAGGTTTGTAGGACAGTAGCAAATTTCCCTCAAGTGGATGACCTAAGGTTTATCAATCCATGTGAGGCATAGGATGAAGATGGTCTCTCTCAAACAACCCTGCAACCAAATAACAAAGAGTCTCTTGTGTCCCCAACACACCCAATACAATGGCAAATTGTATAGGTGCACTAGTTCGGCGAAGAGATGGTGATACAAGTGCAATATGGATGGTAGATATAGGTTTTTGTAATCTGAAAATATAAAAACAGCAAGCTAACTAATGATAAAAGTGAGCATAAACGATGTTGCAATGCTTTGAAACAAGGCCTAGGGTTCATACTTTCACTAGTGCAAGTTCTCTCAACAATAATAACATAATTGGATCATATTACTAGCCCTCGACATGCAACAAAGAGTCAGTCCAAAGTAACTAATAGCGGAGAACAAATGAAGAGATTATTGTAGGGTACGACACCACCTCAAAGTTATTCTTTCTGATCGATCTATTCAAGAGTCCGTAGTAAAATAGCACGAAGCTATTCTTTCCGTTCGATCTATCATTGAGTTCGTACTAGAATAACACCTTAAGACACAAATCAACCAAAACCCTAATGTCACCTAGATACTCCATTGTCACCTTAAGTATCCGTGGGCATGATTATACGATATGCATCACACAATCTCAGATTCATCCATTCAACCAACACAAAGAACTTCAAAGAGTGCCCCAAAGTTTTTACCGGAGAGTCAAGATGAAAACGTGTGCCAACCCCTATGCATAAGTTCATAAGAACCCGCAAGTTGATCTCCAAAACATACATCAAGTAGATCACGTAATATCCCATTGTCACCACAGATAAGCACATGCAAGACATACATCAAGTGTTCTCAAATCCTTATAGACTCAATCCGATAAGATAACTTCAAAGGGAAAACTCAATCCATTACAAGAGAGTAGAGGGGGAGAAACATCATAAGATCCAACTATAATAGCAAAGCTCGCGATACATCAAGATCATGCCATCTCAAGAACACGAGAGAGAGAGAGATCAAACACATAGCTACTGGTACATACCCTCAGCCCCGAGGGTGGACTACTCCCTCCTCGTCATGGAGAGCGCTGGGATGATGAAGATGGCCACCGGAGAGGGATTCCCCCTCCGCCAGGGTGCCGGAACGGGTCTAGATTTGTTTTCGGTGGCAACAAAGGCTTTCGGCCGCGGAACTCCTGATCTAGGTTATTTTCTGCAGGTTTTCATATATATAGGAGGTGTTCGAGTCGGGGACAAGTAAAGGGGACCTCCGGGCTGTCCACGAGGCAGGGAGGGCGCGCCCAGGGGGCGCCCCTACCCTCGTGGGCAACCCGGGAACCTTCTGGTCCCCCTCAGGCACTTCCTGGGCTTCTTCTGGTCCAAAAATAACCTTTGTTGAGTTTCAGGTCAATTGGGCTCTGTTTGATATTCCTTTTCTGTGATACTCTAAAACAAGAGAAAAACAGAAACTAGCACTAGGCTCTGGGTTAATAGGTTAGTCCCAAAAATCATATAAAAGTATATAAAAGCCCATAAAACATCTTAGAAGGATAATATAATAGCATGGAACAATCAAAACTTATAGATACATTGGAGACGTATCAAGCATCCCCAAGCTTAATTTCTGCTCGTCCTCGAGTAGGTAAATTGTAAAAACATAATTTTTGATGTGGAATGCTACCCAACATAATTCTTGATGTATTTTTCTTTATTGTGGCATGAATGATCAGATCCGAAGGATTCAAGACAAAAGTTTATATTGACATAAGAATAATAACACTTCAAGCATACTAACAAAGCAATCATGTCTTCTCAAAATAACATGGCCAAAGAAAGTTATCCCTAGAAAATCATATAGTCTGGCTATGCTCCCTCTTCATCACACAAAATATTCATATCATGCACAACCCCGGTTTCAGCCAAGCAATTATCTCATACTCAATTTTTTTCAAACTTCTCAACTTTCACGCAATATATGATCGTGAGCCAAGGATATAACACTATAGGTGGAATGGAGTGGTGGTTGTGGAGAAGATAAAAGAAGAAGATAGTCTCACATCAACTAGGCGTATCAATGGGCTATGGAGATGCCCATCAATAGATATCAATGTGAGTGAGTACGGATTGCCATGCAACAGATGCACTAGAGCTATAAATGTATGAAAGCTCAACAAAAGAAACTAAGTGGGTGTGCATCCAACTTGCTTGATCATGAAGACCTAGGGCATTTTGAGGGAGCCCATCATTGGAATATACAAGCCAAATTCTATAATGAAAATTCCCACTGGTATATGAAAGTGACAAAACAAGAGACTCTCTATGATGAAGATTATGGTGCTACTTTGAAGCACAAGTGTGGAAAAGGATAGTAGCATTGTCCCTTCTCTCTCTTTTTTTGGAGGGGATTTTCTTGTTTTTAGCCCCTCTCTCTTTTTTTGGGCCTTCTCTTTTTTTATTTGGCCTTTCTCTCTCTTTTTTATTGTTTCCTCACACGGGACAATGCTCTAATATTGAAGATCATCACACTTTTATTTATTTACAACTCAAAGATTACAACTCGAAGCTAGAACAAAATATGACTCTATGTGAATGCCTCCTGCGGTGTACCGGGATGTGCAATGAATCAAGGGTGACATGTATGAATGAATTGTGAATGGTGGCTTTGCCACAAATACGATGTCTACTACATGATCATGCATGTCCATATGACAATATGAAGCGTGTCATAATAACGGAACGGTGGAAAGTTGCATGGCAATACATCTCATAATGGCTATGGAAATGCCATGATATGTAGGTATGGTGGCTGTTTTGAGGAAGGTATATGGTGGGTGTATGTTACCGGCAAAAGTTGAGCGGTACAAGAGAGGCTAGCAATGGTGGAAGGGTGAGAGTGCGTATAATCCATGGACTCAACATTAGTCATAAAGAACTCATATACTTCTTGCAAAAATCTATAAGTTATTAAAACAAAGTATTCAACACATGCTCCTATGGGAAGGGTTGGTAGGAGTTAACCATCGCGCGATCCCGACCTCCACACAAAGGATGACAATCAATAAATAAATCATGCTCCAACTTCATCACATAACGGTTCACCATACGTGCATGCTACGGGAATCACAAACTTTAACACAAGTGTTTCTCAAATTCATAATTACTCCACTAGCATGACTCTAATATCACCATCCTCATATCTCAAAACAATCATCAAGTATCAAACTTCTCATAATATTCAATGCACTTGTATGAAAGTTTTTACTATACCCAACTTCGATGCCTATCATATTAGGACTAGATTTATAACCAAAGCACATTACCATGTTGTTCTAAAAGACTCTCAAAATAATATAAGTGAAGCATGAGAGTTCATCTATTTCTTCAAAATAAAACCACCATCGTGCTCTAAAAAGATATAAGTGAAGCACTAGAGCAACCAACAAAATACTCCAAAAGATATAAGTGAAGATCAATGAGTAGTTGAATAATTATGTAACTATGTGAAGACTCTCTAACATTTGAGAATTTTAGATCTTGGGATAAAATTCAAACAGCAAGCAAAACAAAATAAAACAGCTTGACGCTCCAAGCAAAACACATATCATGTGGTGAATAAAAATATAGCATCGAGTAAAGTTACCGATAGACGAAGACGAAAGAGGGAATGCCTTCCCGGGGCATCCCCAAGCTTAGGCTCTTGGTGGTCCTTGAATTTCACCTTGGGGTGCCTTGGTCATCCCCAAGCTTAGGTCCTTGACACTACTTATTCCATAGTATATCGAATCTTTACCCAAAACATGAAAACTTCACAACACAAAGCTCAACAGAAGACTCATGAGCTCCGTTAGTATATGAAAATAAAACCACCACTTAGGTACTGTTGTGAACTCATTCTAAATTCATATTGGTGTAATATCTACTGTATTCCAACTTCTCTATGGTTCATACCCTCTGATACTACTCATAGATTCATCAAAACAAGCAAACAACACATAGAAAACAGAATCTGTCAAAAACAGAACAGACTGTAGTAATCTGTAACTTTCGAATACTTCTGTAACTCTAAAAATTATGAAATAAATTGGTGGCCGTGAGGAATTTGTCTATTAATCATTTTCAAAAAGAATCAACTAAAAAGCGCTCTCCAGTAAAAAATAGTAGCTAATCTCGTGAGCGCTAAAGTTTCTGTTTTTATAGCATGATCACATAAACTTCACACAAGTCTTCCCAAAGGTTCTACTTGGCACAAACACTAATTAAAACACAAAACCACATCTAAACAGAAGCTAAATGCAATATTTATTCCTAAACAGAAGAAAAAGCAAAGAATAAAAATAAAGTTGGGTTGCCTCCCAACAAGCGCTATCGTTTAACGCCCCTAGCTCGGCATGATGATTTCAATGATGCTCGCATAAACGATAAGAATTGAAACATAAATAGAGCATCATGAAGCATATAACTGGCACATTTAAGTCTAAACCACTTCCTATGCATAGGGATTTTGTGCGCAAACAACTTATGGGAACAATTATCAACTAGCATAGGAAAGCAAAACAAGCATAGCTTCAAAACTTCAAGCACATAGAGAGGAAACTTGATATTATTGCAA
Organism: Secale cereale; assembly: GCA_902687465.1. NCBI lineage: Eukaryota > Viridiplantae > Streptophyta > Magnoliopsida > Poales > Poaceae > Secale > Secale cereale. Next base: position 190,444,754 of record LR738715.1, on the reverse strand, counting down.
TTCTTACAAGCATATGATCCTCTCTCATAATAATTTTCAGTAGCATCATGAATGAATTCAACAATATAACTATCACGTAAAGCATTCTTGTCATGATCCCCAAGCTAATAAATTTTATTACTCTCCACATAAGCAAAATTCTTCTCATTCGAAATAGCGGGAGTTTCATAAGAGATTTGAATACTATAGATTGTTTCCACATTAAAAGAGTAATGTTCAGAAAAATGGTAATCATAATCATGACAAGTTTGATAAATACAATCATCACTACTTTTTATGGCATAAGTGTCATCACAATAATCATCATAAGTAGGAGGCATGCTTTCATCATAATAAATTTGCTCACCAAAACTTGGGGGGGGGGGCTAAAAGTATCATCTTCATCAAACGTAGCCTCCCCAAGCTTGGGAAAAACATTAATTGCAGCAAATACATTCTCAAACATGTCATTCTCATCAAACATAGCATCCCCAAGCTTGGGCCTTTGCATATCATAAGCATAATCACTCTCATCATTAATAGTATGGATAGCACCGATAGTATAGCAATTATCATCATCACGATGAGTAATAGGAGCAACATCATTTGGAAGGGAAACCTCTTTACCTTTGCTTCTCCGTCTTTTCTTTTTCTTCTTCGCATCCTGTGTGGGTTTAATCTTCTTTTTTGAACTCCTTATTAATGAGATTGGTTGAATAGAAGACTCCTCCTCGTTACCTGATTCATCATAAGAACTAACAGGAGGATACTGGGAAATCTCTTGCCTTTCATTAGTATTGTCTTCATCTTCTATTTGTTTTCTTGTCTATATGTAATTGGCAATATAAGGATTTTCAATGCAATTCACCGCACAATACATATAAATTTCCTCGAGATCAAAATCAAGAAGTTTATCAAGGGCAAATTCTGGAAGATGCTTAGTTCTACATTTGATTTCTTCATAACCCAAAAGCAAGCTAAGTTTATTATGATGTGCAAGGGAAATCAAGTCATCACAATTTTTGGACACGATTCGATCATTAAACAATTTGCATTGGAGAGTTAAATGACCACGTTCATTGCAAAGTTCACAACTACGGCTAAGAAAATTTAAATTTTCAGCACAATCATCTAGCCTTTCTTGCAGCCATTTAGTTTCTAAATACTTATGTCTCTTGCAAAATCTATCTTCCCTATTTGGTACGTACTTTCAAACTCTATTCACTCCACAAAAATTGACATGCTTATAAGAGATATTTTCATCATGACTAGTGCAATCATCATTAGTACTATGGATATTTGAAGAATTCACACTAACAACATTGCAATCATGCTCATCATTCAAGTTTTTAGTGCCAAGAATTCTATGTAATTCCTCTTCTAGTACTTGAGCACAATTTTCCTTCCCGTCATTTTCACGAAAGATATTAAAAAGATGAAGCATATGAGGTAACCTTAATTCCATTTTTTGTAGTTTTCTTTTATAAACTAAGCTAGTGATAAAACAAGAAACTAAAAGATTTGATTGCAAGATCTAAAGATATACCTTCAAGTACTCACCTCCCCGGCAACGGTGCCAGAAAAGGGCTTGATGTCTACTACGCATCCTTCTTCTTGTAGACGTTGTTGGGCCTCCAAGTGCAGAGGTTTGTAGGACAGTAGCAAATTTCCCTCAGGTGGATGACCTAAGGTTTATCAATCTGTCGGGGAAACTGATCCACGAACACCTATGGGACCGGCGGACCGAGCCCCTTTCGGTTCGGCGGGGGCGGAGATCGCGCGAAGAGCAGATCGAGGCGAAGCACACGAGCAGTTTACCCAGGTTCGGGTCGTACGGATGCGTAAAACCCTACTCCTGCTTTGTGGTTTGTATTGAGTTCTTGCTCGGGAGCGCTGGGTGCTACAGTACACACCAGCAGCTAACAAGACCGAGCGTGAGTGTTCTTTTGCTTCTCACCCCCCTCTACGTTGCGCATGGGCCTCCTTTTATATGCTCAAGGGGTCACCGATAGGTGGTAACGTAGGCAAGGGTAAAAATGGAAAGGTGTTGTGGTTGGTACAACTACCTGTATAGTGTATCATACCTAACCCTGACGACAGGGGACAAGGGCATTAAATGCCCATCGGCGTCGCCCAAACAGTGCAAAAAGGGAATGTCAGGGACGCCACCGCTCGTCATGATGGCGATCTTGTCAGCGCCGCTTGACACCGCATACCGCTGGCTGCACAGCCTCCCGCCACGTACGCCTGTAAGGGTCCCAGAGCGACACGTTGGTGGATGTGCTGGAGCGCGGGTACAGAGTGGAAGCTTGCCGCGGTAAGCGCCTTGCCGCGGTCGTTGTCTTGTCGCGTCCGGGAGCTTGCCGCTCACCGGGTCTTGCCGGGACGCGTGGCGCGTCGCGGCAAGTTCTTTGAGATGCCTTGGTTGGCCTTCCCGGCAAGCTCCTCTTGCCGGGGTCTTGTGCCTTGAGTGGCCTTCCCGGCAAGCTCCTCTTGCCGGGGCCTTGTTTCCTTGCTTGAATACTTTGTTCTTGAATGGCTCCAAAGGAAACACGGAGGACCTTGGCGGTCACCCGGCAAGCCTTGCCGCGGGATGCTGCGACTGCTCGTGCACAAGTTCGGGATACTAGGGTACCCCTACTCTAGAACACCGACAGGAGCCCCCGGGCCTGGGCCATACACGGTGCCGAGCGCTGTTGGGCCAGGCCCAAAACAGGGCACGGGCACGCGCGGCCTGGGTCACGCCGTATCTCTCTCCGTATCCACCGCGCCCTCCCCTAACGGCACGCGTTGATTGCGGCGTCGTGGGAGAGATCGTGGGTGGTTTCTTTATTCGGAAAGGCGGAACTTCCGCCCCCTCCCCCCTTATAAGCAGGGGAAACAGGGGCAGTTCGCCCATCCGCCAGTTGCTACTCCAACCTCGAAAACCTCCGCCGCTCCCCTTCTTCCCAAAGCTGAAAGAGAGCAGCGTTCCGCCCCCCATCGCCACCAGCACCACCAGTGCCGTCGACCTCCCTCACCACCTCCGCCATGGCTCCGAAAGCCGAGAAGGGGAAGGCCGTGAAGTCGGCCGAGGCGCAGCGGCTCGTGGCGCTGCGAAAGGAGCGGGCAATCCTCCCCCCAAGCTCGCCGCGAGGGAGCTGAGGGAGTACTACTACCTCTTCTGGTCGGGGGAGACGCGGGCGCACCCGCGCACAAAGGTACTTCCAGCCGTCGCTTGGAAAATGGCTCCGAATGGATACCCTTTCTTCGCCTTGTTCTTCTACTGCGGGCTCTGCCCGCCTTTCTCTGAGTTCTTCTGCGATATTATGAACACCTACGGGTTCCGCCTCCTTGACTTCACCCCCAACGTCGTTCTGACCATGGCAGTTTTCGCACATCTCTGCGAAAACTTTGTCGGAGTCTATCCAAATGTAGCCCTTTTTCGCCACTTCTTTATGCCCCGAGTTGAGAGAGGAGAGCCTTTATCCGGCGGAGTCTCCTAGATCTCGAGGGCCGGCAAGAAGGACGCTTATCTGGAGGGAGAGCTCCGCGGCAAGTGGGTGGAATGGAGAGCAGACTGGTGCTGGATTGTCGAGGAGAACTCGCAGCCTTTTACCGCCCGGTGCCAAGCCCCAGTAGTGCGCGGCAGCGATTGGAGCAACGTGGCCCCGGAAGACGATAGGCTAAAGATTGCCGTCGCCCGGATCCAACGCCTCAGGCTTGCCGGGCTCACTGTAGGTGCGGTTGGCGCAGATTTCCTTCGCCGCCACATCGCCCCCCTGCAGGAGAGGAGGAGACCCGCCTGGGAGTTCGAGAATGCGGCGGACATCATGAGGCTGCGCCCGGGCCTCAACTTCAACTTCATTGTTATGGAACTTGACGCAATGCTCCGGGAGCTGTTCAAGTACGACCCTCAACATCCCGAAGTGTTTAGGTTGCCGAATGGTGCCGTTCCGCTGTGCAACAACTCCGCGCTCAGCCGCATTCGCGAAATGATGCCGATGTGCGACTCGCATGGGATTGACCCAACTTGGCAAGAGCCTGCAGATGACGCCGTGCAGGAGTTCTTTGACGGCTTGGAAGAAGTGCCGATTCGCTCCGACGAAAAGAAAGGCCTCACTCGCGACACCACTAATGAGGAGATGAAGCGCATCGCCACTAGGCTGGAAGAGGCGGCGGCAGCCGCTGCCGCGGGCGAGTTTGGATTCACCGTGGAGGAGGCAGAGGCAGCGGAGGCGGCAAGCCTTGCCGAGCGAGAGGAGTTTGCTGGCGAGGAAGAGCTTGCCGGGCATGACGTCAAGTCGAGCGAGCCCGCCGAGGATATGAGCGGCTCGTTGGAGATCGACTCCTCTTCCTCCTCATCTTCAGACAGCTCGCCGCAAGCCGAGCCCCCAGCTCCACCAAGAAGGCGTCTCCGCAAGGCCGGGGACGTAGCGGAGCAGCCCCCAGTGTAAGTATATGGTTTACTTTCCTCTATTAGGCGCGCATGGGTGCTCTTTCTTTGCTGACTTTTGTTTGTTTGTTTGTGTAGGAGCAGAGCAGCCTCACCAGGAGCGCCCGGAGGCCGCCCCCGACATGCCATCTGCTTCGACTACGCCGCCAAGGGAACCGGAGGCCGCCCCCGACAAGCCATGTGCTTCGACTACGCCGCCAAGGGAGAGTTCTCCGGCAAGGGAGAGTCCTCCGGCAAGGGGGAGTTCTCCGGCAAGGGAGAGTCCTCCGGCAAGGGAGTGTTCTCCGGCAAGGGACTCTATCAAGGAGCCGGCTCGCGCAGGTAATCCTCTCGCTTGAAATCTTCCCTTGGGTTCTTCTTCTTTTGATCTTCTTTTTGGATATTTGCTTGACTTTTCTCACTTTTGTTTTTCGGCTGTCAGACCCATCTGCTGCAGAGCCGATGGAGACCGAGGTTGCCGTCGAGGAGAACATCACCGAGGCTGCCGACAACGCTGCTGCCACCGAAGAAGCAACCGGCGCTGACGACCCCGCCAGTGAAGAGGCCGCCAAAGCTGCCGCCGCAGCAGCTGGCGAGGGGTCTGGCGATCGCACTGACGGCCCTGAGGCCGCAGGAGCGCCAGGCGCTACGCCGACCGCCGACCGTTCCGCCGTTGCAGCAGCGTCAGGCTCCGAAGAGCCCCAGCCAGGCGTCTACTTGAAGGCCGGCGATGGCATCTTCATCAACCTCCCCTGGGTGTCACTCTCCAGGGCGCCGGTCGAAGGAGAGATCTTTGATGGAGAGGTGCTCGCCTCCGCTGGGCTGACGCTAGTTAATGCGCCAAGCAGCAGCAGTGGCGAGCCTGAGGAGGAGCGGCTGCTGCGGAAGCTGTTATCGCTCTACCGCGCCCGGCAAGCCAAGCTGGAATCCCGCGAGGCGCTTGTCGCGAAGGCGGGAGCGGACATCGAGAAGCGCGCGGAGGAGCTCCGGGGTCTCAACCAGGAAGCTCTCCGGTCCCTGGCAGAGGAGCGGGAGCAACTCGCCGAGGAGCAGAAGGCCTTTTTCCTCGAGAAGGCTGAAGTCGAAGAGCAACAGCGGCTTGCCGCTGAGAAGCTGTCTGCGCAGGAGGGCGAGCTGGCGCAGCGGAAGGTCAACCTCGACAGCCATGAGGAGGAGCTTGCCGCGCGCGAGCAATCATTCAGCGGGGCCCTCAAGCAAGAAGAGGATGCTGCCACAGCTGCCGAGGCCGGCAAGAAGGAGATGGAGATGAAGGTGGCGCGGTTGGAGGCCGATCTCAAGGCGAGCGGTGAGGAGCTTGCCGCGCTCAAGCATGAGCGGGAGAAGGACGCCCACAGCAACTCAGAGCTGCAGGTTCGTCTCGCCGAGAAGGGCAAGGAACTTAGCGCCGCCAAGGACTCCAACGCAGATCTTGAGTTGAAGCTGACCACCTTGACCAAGACGCTGGACGGCGCTAGGGAGCAGGAGGTGGCCTTGAAGGAGGAGATCAAGGCCGATAAGGCACTACTGGCGAGTGCTGCTGCCGCCCAGAACACTTTTAGGGAGACTGTGGAGCACTGGACGGAGGGTCTCGTGAACGCTGCCACAGACATTGACAGGGAGCTGGCGCAGCTGGGGATGGAGGATCTCGGGTATCCCTCTGATGAGAACCTCCAGCCCAGCGCCAAGCTCACCTTGTTCTTCAAAGGCGTGGCGACGGCCCTCCAGCGACTCCGGGAGACGACTCCAAAGCGGTTGGCCGACGAGTCGCGCAAGATCTGCGTGGGAGCTCTCCAAAAGGTGTTGGTGAAGGTGGCCTTCCGCAACCCGGGCCTCAACCTCACCAACGTCCTCAAGTCCCTGCCGCCGGATGCTGATCTGGAAGCACTCAAGACCCTTGTCGCACCCATTGTGGACAAGGTGAGCGGGATCAAGAGGATTGAGGGCGATCGCGTAGATTAGGCCGCCCGTTTACTTCTTTTCTTGTCGCTGCTGGCCATGTTATGAGAACAATCTGTTAGAGCCGCGACAAGCTATCTTGTAATATAACTCTATTTTGGGTAATGATTGTAATGTTATTTCCTTTACTTGATTCCTTCCTTTGTATGTTTTTGCCCTACGCTTTTAGGGAACTTGCCGGCACAGGCACCTTAGCCGCGAGCGCTGAGTGCGAGACGTCAGCAGCCTGCTAGCGGTGCCGCTACCGACAAGAAACCTTGTCGCAACTAGTCGCATCTCACTTAAGTTGTTGAGCGGACTCGAAACAAAGTAAGGGCGCAACTAGCTACGAGTTGGTTCCTCCGCGCACAGGTTTTCCATACAAAGTGCGGTCGTTCAAGGAAAATAACTTAAAAATTTAAAAAATCTGATTGCTCAAACTTTGGCAACTTAGCTTTTCTGTTGTTTGCTTCCCGGTAAGGCGAAACTTTCTTGAACGACGCCTGGTCCATACCATTATCTTCTCCTTTCCCACCCCAGCAAACTTGCGGGCAAGGGAACCTTCCTTTCCTTGAGCAAAAGAAAGAAGAGAAAATAAAGATATGGAGCCCTACGGCTCGTTATTGCTTACCGGGGGTAGGTGCTGCACAAAGTGTCAGATAACACATGCAAAAAATAGAAAGCATGAAATTGACAAGATGTGCAGAGCACATGAGCTTTACTTATGCACGGGGTCTGCGCCCGGCTTTGTAAAAAGGATTACATGCAACAGCGGCAAGACTTGTACAAAAGGTGGTTGCCGAAAACGGGTTCCGGCAACCGCGCCTTATGGGTAAAACTTACGAAGATGCTCGATGTTCCAGGAGTTGCTCACCGGAATGCCATCTTCGGTCTCAAGGCGGACAACGCCAGGCCTAGTGACTCGTTTCACCCGGTAAGGGCCTTCCGACCTCGGCGTCAACTTGTTGGAATTCTTGGCGGACTGAACACGCCGAAGAACAAGGTCGCCTTCCTCGAGACTTCTGGCGTTAACTTTGCGGCTATGGTAGCGGCGCAAAGCTTGCTGGTAGGGAGCAGCTCGTACAGCAGCCTGAAGATGGTCTTCCTCAAGGAGCAGCACGTCATCTTGTCGCAGCTGCTCTTGCTCAAGCTCATCATAAGCGAGCACTCGAGGTGACCCGTATACGAGTTCCGTGGGGAGAACTGCCTCTGCTCCATAGACTAGAGCGAAAGGTGTCTGGCCAGTGGCTTGATTTGGCGTCGTCCTGATCGACCAAAGAACCACCGGTAGCTCCTCGATCCAGTTTCTTCCGCACTTGTGCAGCCTGTCGAAAGTTCTGGTCTTGAGTCCACGCAGCACTTCAGCATTTGCCCTCTCTGCTTGACCGTTGCTTCTCGGGTGAGCAACAGAAGCGAAGCAGACCTTGGCGCCAAGATCTTGGACGTACTGCATGAAGGTGCGGCTCGTGAATTGCGTACCGTTGTCGGTGATGATCCTGTTAGGGATCCCGAAGTGGCAAACAATCGACCTGAAGAACTTGACTGCTGACTGTGCTGTCACCTTCCTCACTGCTTCCACTTCCGGCCACTTTGTGAACTTGTCGATTGCAACGTACAAGTACTCAAAGCCCCCGACTGCGCGGGGAAAGGGGCCGAGGATGTCGAGCCCCCAGACCGAAAATGGCCAGGATAAAGGGATCGTCTGGAGAGCTTGAGCTGGCTGGTGTATCTGCTTGGAATGGAACTAGCATGCTTCACACTTGGTTACTTGTGCGGTTGCATCCTGGAGGGCTGTCGGCCAGAAGAAACCTTGCCGGAATGCTTTGCCGGCAAGTGCTCTTGCGCCAATGTGGTGACCACATATGCCTCCATGTATCTCTGCCAACAGCTTTTGTCCGTCTTCCCAGTGAATACACTTCAATTTCACACCGTTGAGTCTTCTTCTGTACAGTGTGTCGTCGACAAACTGGTACATACTTGACTGCCGGGCTACTCTTTCCGCTTCTTCTTGCTCTTCGGGAAGTTCTCCTGTCTGAAGGAAATGGACAATCTGCTGTGCCAATGCTGGAGCTTGTGGCTCGACAACAAGGACTAAAGGCACATCTGCTGCTGCGGGAACATCCGCTTCTATGGCGAGAACCTGCGGCTCAGCCGGAGCTTGACGTTCCCCGGCAAGCTTGCCGGAGCAAAACTTGTCGGGAGCCTCTGCTTCAACGGAACAAGCCCTAGGGCTTGCCGGAGCAGACTGTTCCTCAGCACTCTTGGTGTTGATCTTGGGGACCTTCTTGGCGGCGGCTTTGGGAAGCTCTGCCGGAAAATAGTCACCAGAAATCAACTTCCTCTTCTTGCTCTGTCCAGTTGATGGCGTTACAGACGGTGGAGTCAGCTTGAGCACAAAGATCCCTGGTTCCACAGGTAACTTAAGTGCGGCGCACTTTGACAGGCCATCTGCAATGTCGTTCTGAGCTCTCGGAACATGCTCCATCTGTAGGCCGTCAAAGTGCTCTTCTAGCTTTCTCACTTCATCAACGTAGGCTTCCATCAACGGACTCTGATAACTCTTGTTCACTTGGCGGACGACAAGCTGCGAGTCACCCCTGACAATGAGCTTCTTGATCCCAAGGCCTGCCGTGATCCTGAGACCGGCAAGCAAACCTTCATACTCTGCGGTATTGTTTGTTGCTTGCTCCTTGGGAAAGTGCATCTGGACTACGTACTTGAGGTGCTCTCCGGTGGGTGCGACAAGCAGCACGCCAGCACCGGCGCCTTGCAGCGAGAAGGCACCATCAAAGTACATCAGCCACTCTTTGCTTGCTTCCTTGACGGGGATGCTCGTTTCTGGAATTTCTTCATCTGGTGTTGGCGTCCACTCTGCTATGAATTCTGCCAATGCTCTGCTTTGGATAGTTGAAGTGCTCTCAAACTTAAGGCCAAAGCTTGACAGTTCCAGTGCCCACTCAACAATCCTGCCTGTTGCTTCTGGATTCTGCAGTACCCTCTTCAGCGGAAAGCGAGTGACAACTGTGATCTCATGTGCTTGGAAGTAATGGCGCAGCTTTCTCGAGGCCATGAGAAGGCCGAAAAGCAATTTCTGCACACCAGAGTACCTTGACCTAGCCCCCTGCAGAAGGGAACTGACAAAGTAAACCGGGCGCTGCACCATTCTCTTCAGTATCTCTTCACGCGGCTGCGCAGATCCATCTTTGTCGGGACCAGAGCTTGTCGGGGAAGCCCCCTGCTTGTCGCTGGATGCGCCTGCCGTGGTTGCTGGCTCATCATCTGCCTCCCTCTCCGCTACTAACGCAGCACTAACCACTTGATTGGTTGCCGCTATATACAGTAGCAACTTCTCTTGTGGCTTAGGTGCGACAAGTATTTGAGTGGAGGACATGTATCTCTTCAAGTCTTGCAGCACAGCCTCCGCTTCCGGAGTCCATTTCATTGGACCTGTCTTTTTCAATATTTTGAAAAACGGCAGGGCGCGCTCAGCAGACTTAGAGATAAACCTGCTAAGAGCAGCCACGCAACCGGCAAGTCTTCGTACATCCTTGACGCGCTTTGGTGCTTCGATCTGCTCAATGGCCTTGATCTTGTCGGGATTGGCTTCAATTCCCCGCTGAGACACGAAGAACCCGAGAAGCCTGCCGGAAAGGACTCCAAACACACACTTCTCGGGGTTGAGCTTGAGGCTGATCTTGCGCAGATTTGCAAAGGTCTCGTCTAAATCTTGAATCAGAGTTGCCCTGTCCTTGCTCTTGACCACTATGTCATCCATGTAGGCTTCCACATTTCTGTGTATTTGTGGCTCAAAAGCGGCATGGACTACCCTTGCAAATGTTGAACCAGCATTCTTTAAACCGAAAGGCATCCGTATGAAACAGTACGTGCCACATGGAGTGATGAATGCGGTCTTCTCCTCATCCTCTTCTGCCATGAAGATCTGATGGTATCCTGAGTATGCATCAAGAAATGAAAGCAAGTCACATCCGGCCGTGGAGTCAACAATCTGGTCAATGCGCGGCAAGGGAAATGAGTCTTTGGGACAAGCTTTATTGCCATCGGTAAAGTCGATACAAAGCCTCCATTTCCCGTTCGCCTTGCGCACGACTACAGGATTGGCCAACCACGTAGGATGGAGCACTCCTCTAACAAGGCCTGCTGCTTCCAACTTCTTGATCTCTTCTGCAATGAATTCTTGGCGCTCCACTGCTTGCTTCCTGACCTTCTGCTTGACGGGCCGTGCATGAGGACAGACGGCAAGATGGTGCTCAATTACTTTCCTGGGAACACCGGGGATGTCAGACGGTTGCCACGCAAACACGTCGACATTCGCCCGCAGGAAAGCAATGAGCGCGCTTTCCTATTTAGGGTCAAGAGTGGAACTGATGGTGAAGGTACCACCAGTGCTGTCCTCCTTGGCGGACACCTTCTTGGTTTTTGGCGGAGCTGCCATTGTCTTCTTACACTTGCCGGTGGAGCTCGATGGTGCGTCCTCGACAGTAGCGCAGCACTCCGAAGAGGTGCGCTTGCCGGAGTGGGCATCAGAACTCTTGCCGAACTTGGTCTTCTTCTTCCCCCCGGGAGCTTCAACGGCAGGTGACTTGTGATTTGTTGCGGCTACCGCTTCCCGGTATATCTTGTCGGCGCAGATAAGAGCATCCTTCTTTTCGCCAGGGACAGAGATGACACTTATTGGGCCTGGCATCTTCAGCATGTTGTATGCGTAGTGAGAGGCTGCCATGAACTTGGCGAGTGCCGGACGGCCGAGTATCCCATTGTAAGGCAATGGAAAATCGGCAACGTCAAAAGTGACCCTCTCAGTCCTGAAGTTCAACTCGCTGCCAAATGTTACCGGCAACGTGACCTTCCCCTTCGGCTTGCTCCTTCCCGGGTTGATTCCTTGGAATGTGCCGGTTTCTTCGAGCTCGCTGTCAGGGATCTGGAGTTTCTGGAGTACAGCGGAGGAGATCAGGTTCAAGCCATCCCCGCCGTCAACTAGCATCTTAGTGACCTTGAGGTTGCGGATAGTTGGTGAAACCAACATCGGCAAGCACCCGACCGCAGTTGTGCGATCAGGGTGGTCCTCAATATCAAAGATGATAGGCGTGCTAGACCATTTCAGAAGCTTGCGTGACTCGACAGGTGGTTCTGCCGCATTGACTTCCCGCACCCACTGCTTGAGTTGGCGGTGTGAAGTATGCAGAGAAGCACCGACGTCAACGCACAAGACCTCTGTGGCTTTCTGGAACTCCTGCTCACTGGTCTCGACATCATCCATGTCTTCATCGTCGTCGTCATCTTCATCCTTGTCGCGGCCGCGGGGAGGTATGTCTCCTTGCCGCTGCTTGGCCTTGCCGCGGCGTCCTCCCCGGCCGGTATGCTTCTTGCCGGATCCTCCAGCACCTCCTTGGGCCTTCTCCTTGTCGCGTCGCTCGTATTCAGCCTTTTGCTGCTCGACAAGCTGCTCGACCCTCTTGCAGTTCTGGAGGTCATGACCCTTGGTGCGGTGGATCTTGCAGTACTGCTTGTCGGTGCCGTCCTGCTTGTCGGCGGCCGCCACAGCCTGGCAGTTGGTGCAAGCGGCAATCTCCTTGCCGGAGCTACCGGTTTTGGCTTTCTTGGCGCCACCTTCGTTGCCGGACTATTCAATGACTAGCACATCTTTGCCTCTCTTCTTCCTGTTGTTCCGCTGCCGGTTTTTCTTCGCCGGGGCAGCATCCTCGCTGTCAGATCCTCCTGCTCCTGTATCCTCTCCGGGGAGTTTCCTCCCTTCCTTAGCACGTGCACACTTGTCGGCCAGGGCATATAGCTCACTGACGTCTCTGATTTTGCACATCGCCATCTCCTCCCGCATCCTGCGGTTACGTACGTTCTGATGGAACGCGCTGATTACCGCTGCAGGGTGGACATCTGGGATGTTTTGCTGTACACGGCTAAATCTCTGGATGTACTTGCGCAGGGGCTCTCCTTCCTTCTGGGCGAGCAGATGAAGGTCACTCTCTTGGCCATGGGGTTTGTGGCTGCCTGTAAAGGCGCCGACAAACTGATGGCATAGGTCTGCCCGGGAGGATATGGAGTTGTCCGGCAAGTGCATGAGCCAGGACTTGACGTTGGATTTGAGCACCAACGGGAAGTAGTTGGCAAGGATCTTGTCGTCTCGCCCCCCGGCAGCTTGCACCGCGATGGTGTAGATGCTGAGGAACTCCGACGGATGCGTCTTGCCGGTACTTCTCTGGTACGTCTGGCTTGAAATTCTTCATGCTGGGCCACTGGACTTGCCGCAGCTCACGAGTAAACGCAGGACAACCTACCGCGTACGGCAAGTCGCCTGGTCCCCCTGGCGCATGCATGTCGACAGCGGGCCCAGCGCGCTGGTCTGATTGACGCCGCGCTTCTCTTCGGCGCTCGATGCGAGTACGAGCGTCCTCTTGCTGTCGTTCGTGAAGAACTCGGCGCTGATCGCGACGAGCTCGTGGATCTGATGACGCGGTGGAGTCGCTTTCGAGGTGGATTTGGCGAGTTGGCGATCTTGGCCTTCGGGGCGGAGTGTGCACGGTGATTGCACCCCCACCGGTCTTGTCGCCATCGGCTCGTGCCTGGCTGACTTGCCGCGGCTGCGACGTATTCGGCTGCCGCGGAGTGTCGCCGTTGGCGAAGCCGATGAGACTCTGAATGGGGGCCCTCTAGTCGTCGATCTTGTCTGCCGTTGGAGGGAAGTCTAGGAGCAGTTGAGCTCGCGCCAAAGCTTCTGCTGGAGTGGCGGGTAGCAGTGGCGAACGGTGTGAGGAGCGGGATATGCTCGGACTTCTAACTATGTTAGAAGGAGCAGTATCCCGTCCAGGCGACCGTGCCTCGTTCGTGCCAGCATGTTGGCGTGCATGCTGGTCTTGAGCATTCCGAGATCCACCAGCTCGATCTTGGTCCAGCAAACGTATGGTACCGTGAGTACCATGACGCTGCCGGTCCCGCGCCTCCTGAGATGGGCGTGGTGCATGTACGGACGCCGAGGTCTTGGAGTGCGCCCGGTCGTTGTGGGAGCCGGCTACGCCGCCGATGAGCAATGCAGCCTTGTCCTTGGACTTGGCAGCATCGTGAGCTCCCTCGTCAACGTCCGTTCTTCCGCTGGCGTCTACCCCACCAGCCGTTTGCTCCGGCGGTGGTGGGTTCGACGCGGACGAAGCAATCGCCTCCGAAGCCTTCTTCTTCGGCGGCATGTCGATGAAGACGATGAAGATCTAGCTCGTGTGGACGCCGGATCAGGTTCACACAACCTCGACTTCCCCTACCTGGCGCGCCAAAGATGTCGGGGAAACTGATCCACGAACACCTATGGGACCGGCGGATCGAGCCCCTTTCGGTTCGGCAGGGGCGGAGATCGCGCGAAGAGCAGATCGAGGCGAAGCACACGAGTAGTTTACCCAGGTCCGGGCCGCACGGATGCGTAAAACCCTACTCCTGCTTTGTGGTTTGTATTGAGTTCTTGCTTGGGAGCGCTGGGTGCTACAGTACACACCAGCAGCTAACAAGACCGAGCGTGAGTGTTCTTCTGCTTCCCACCCCCCTCTATGTTGCGCATGGGCCTCCTTTTATATGCTCAAGGGGTCACCGACAGGTGGCAACGTAGGCAAGGGTAAAAATGGAAAGGTTTTTGTGGTTGGTACAACTACTTGTACAGTGTATCATACCTAACCCTGACGGCAGGGGACAAGGGCATTAAATGCCCATCGGCGTCGCCCAAACAGTGCAAAAAGGGACCGTCAGGGACGCCACCGCTCGCCACGATGGTGATCTTGTCAGCGCCGCTTGCCACCGCGTACCGCTGGCTGCACAGCCTCCCACCACGTACGCCTGGAAGGGTCCCAGAGCGACATGTTGGTGGATGTGCTGGAGCGCGGGTACAGAGTGGAAGCTTGCCGCGGTAAGCGCCTTGCCGCGGTCGTTGTCTTGTTGCATCCGGGAGCTTGCCGCTCACCGGGCCTTGCCGGGACGCGTGGCGCGTCGCGGCAAGTTCCTTGAGATGCCTTGGTTGGCCTTCCCGGCAAGCTCCTCTTGCCGGGGTCTTGTGCCTTGAGTGGCCTTCCCGGCAAGCTCCTCTTGCCGGGGCCTTGTCTCCTTGGCTTGAATACTTTGTTCTTGAATGGCTCCAAAGGAAACACGGAGGACCTTGGCGGTCACCCGGCAAGCCTTGCCGCGGGATGCTGCGACTGCACGTGCACAAATTCGGGATACTAGGGTACCCCTACTCTAGTACACCGACAAAATCCGTGGAAGGCGTAGGATGAAGAAGGTATCTCTCAAACAACCCTACAACCAAATAACAAAGAGTCTCTTGTGTCCCCAACACACCCAATACAATGGCAAATTGTATATGTGCACTAGTTCGGCGAAGAGATGGTGATACAAGTGCAATATGGATGGTAGATATAGGTTTTTGTAATCTGAATATATAAAAACAGCAAGGTAACTAATGATAAAAGTGAGCATAAACGGTGTTGCAATGCTTTGAAACAAGGCCTAGGGTTCATACTTTCACTAGTGCAAGTTCTCTCAACAATAATAACATAATTGGATCATATTACTAGCCCTCAGCATGCAACAAAGAGTCACTCCAAAGTAACTAATAGCGGAGAACAAACGAAGAGATTATTGTAGGGTTCGAAACCACGTCAAAGTTATTCTTTCTTATCGATCTATTCAAGAGTCCGTAGTAAAATAGCACGAAGCTATTCTCTCCGTTCGATCTATCATAGAGTTCGTACTAGAATAACACCTAAAGACACAAATCAAACAAACCCTAATGTCACCTAGATACTCCATTGTCACCTCAAGTATCCGTGGGCATGATTATACGATATGCATCACACAATCTCAGATTCATCTATTCAACCAACACAAAGTACTTCAAAGAGTGCCCCAAAGTTTCTACCGGAGAGTCAAGATGAAAACGTGTGCCAACCCATATGCATAGATTCCCAAGGTCGTGGAACCCGCAAGTTGATCACCAAAACATACATCAAGTAGGTCACGTGATATCCCATTGTCACCATAGATAAGCACATGCAAGACATACATCAAGTGTTCTCAAATCCTTAAAGACTCAATCTGATAAGATAACTTCAAAGGGAAAACTCAATTCATCACAAGAGAGTAGAGGGGGAGAAACATCATAAGATCCAACTATAATAGCAAAGCTCGCGATACATCAAGATCGTGCCATCTCAAGAACACGAGAGAGAGAGAGATCAAACACATAGCTACCGGTACATACCCTCAGCCCCAAGGGTGAACTACTCCCTCCTCGTCATGGAGAGCGCCGGGAATATGAAGATGGCCACCAGAGAGGGATTCCCCCCCTCCGACAGGATGCCAGAATGGGTCTAGATTGGTTTTCGGTGGCAACAGAGGCTTTTGGCGGCGGAACTCTCGATCTAGGTTATTTTCTGGAGGTTTCTGTATATATAGGAGGTGTTGGAGTCGGGGACAAGTAAAGGGGACCTCCGGGCTGTCCACGAGGCAGGGGGCGTGCCCAAGGGGGGGTGCCCCTACCCTCGTGGGCAGCCCGGGAACCTTCTGGTCCCCCTCCGACACTTCCTGGGCTACGTCTGGTCCGAAAATAACCTCCGTTGAGTTTCACGTCAATTGGGCTCCGTTTGATATTCCTTTTCTGCGATACTCTAAAACAAGAGAAAAACAGAAACTGGCACTAGGCTCTGGGTTACTAGGTTAGTCCCAAAAATCATATAAAAGTGTATATAAAAGCACATAAAACATCTTAGAAGTATATTATAATAGCATGGAACAATAAAAAATTATAGATATGTTGCAGACGTATCAGCTTTCTCTTGCATGTTGTGTTCCACTTAAATGAGTGGTGGTTGTTGCATTTTTCCATGCCACTTGTTGCTCCCATCATGTTCCATTGAGATGCATCATATCATGTTCATGATCACATGCATCATGTCTTGCATCATGTGCTTGTGCATTGCATCGTGATAGATTTTCTTCCGGTGTTTGTATTCTTGTGTTGGGTAGAGCCCGGTGACGATTAGGAGTTTGAGGTTCCTGTCAAGACCGTGTTCGCGGAGGAAGTTTACGATCCTGCCGAGGACATAACATGCAAGATGACCATTCCTTGATATCACCTCTATTGTTGCTATGCTAGTTGCCTCGCTCTATTGCTTTGTCGCGATACCTATCCTTTTGCATGTCAGCCCCTACCTTGCCATGAAACCTCTAACTACCTTCCTAGCAAACCGTTGTTTGGCTAAGTTATGCTTTTGCTCAAGCCCCCTCTTATAGCATTGATAGTTGCAGGTGAAGATGAAGTTTTCTCCATTTGGATTGGATTTGGGAATAACACAATATCTATTATTTACACTAATGCACCTTATATACTTGGCAGTGGGTGGAAGGCTTGGCCTTCTGCTCGGTGTTTTGTTCCACTCATGCCGCCTTAGGAACCGATAAACCGGTGTTATGTTCCTTGATTTTGCGTTCCTAACGTGGTTGGGGTTTATGCCCCCCCCCTTGATAGCTCGCTTTGAATAAAAATCCTCCAGCAAGGCCCAACTTTGGTTTTACCATTTGCCTAATAACTAAAACTTGCATAGGCACCGCTAGCACCCGAGGACTTAATTAACAACTCGGGCCAGTGCTCCTCATGAGTGTTGGTCCAAACTGGGTAGACTGCGGGGCCACCATGTGGAAACTTAAGGATTGGTTTTACCTGTAGGATCGCCCATCCGATTGTGGCCTGAGACGAGATACGCGCGGCTCCTATCAGGGTGTCGGCATGTTGGGAGGTCTTGCTGGACTTATTTTACCATTGTCGAAATATCTTGTACACCGGGATTCCGAGTCTGATCGGGTAGTCCCTAAGATAAGATGATTTACCTCTGTTGATCGCGAGAGCTTGTGATGGGCTAAGTTGGGACACCCCTGCAGGGTTATGATCTTTCTAAAGCCGTGCCCGCGGTTACATGGCGGATTGGAATTTGTTAATATCCGGTTGTAGATAACTTGACACAAAACCTCAAACGTAATACACTACCATGTGAGTAGTTGTGATGGTCTCTTTTCGAGAGAGTTCGGGAAGAGAACACGGCTGGGTTATGGATGACTCGTAGGTTGACATGGTCATCTAATAATCATGAATTAGTTCACGACCGATGGCTTTCACTTCTCTTCTCGCTCCGATGATACGTAAGCTAGCCACCTCATCTACGCTTGGTGCTTGCAGCAGCCCACATATACACTTTCTCCTTACCCAAAAGCTTTGATAGTTTTGATACCGGGAATGGGATTGTTGATTCCTCGTGACTCACAGTTTACTACAAAACCATATGAAGGTACAACCGAGTATGAAACAGGTGATGGGCAGGAACTCAAGTGGGAGTTTGATGAGGAGTGTGGCTGTATGTACGTGACGTTCCCCGATGATCAGTAGTGGTTCCTACTAGGGACAATCGGGCATAGTGGGTGGTTATCTTCTTTTCATTTGGATTCGTCCGTAGTCGGACTATGAGTGTACTTGGATGAATGTATGACTTATTTTGTGCATTGTGTGAAGTGGCGATTGTAAGCCAACTATGTATTTTACTTCATTCTTGTACATGGGAATGTGTGAAGATGACCATCTTGCGATCATACCAAAATGCGATTATGCCTCTAAGTCGTGCCTCGACACGTAGGAGATATAGTCGCATCTTGGGCGTTACAATTGGTCTTCACAAGAATTGTATTGACCGGAAACTTAAATACATGTGTGAATACATGAACACATATCGTGTCCCTAGTAAGCCTCTACTAGACTAGCTCATTTATCAAAGATGGTTAAGGTTTCCTAAACATAGACATGAGTTGTCATTTGATAACGGGATCACATCATTAAAAGAATGATGTGATGGACAAGACCCATCCGTTAGCTTAGCATTTGATCGTTCGGTTTATTGCTATTGCGTTCTTGTATGTCAAATACATATTCCTTCGACTATGAGATCATGCAACTCCCGGATACCGAAGGAATGCCTTGTGTGCTATCAAATGTCACAACATAAATGGGTGATCATAAAGATGCTCTACGGGTATCTCCGAAGGTGTTTGGTGAGTTGGCATGGATCGAGAATATGATTTGTCACTCCGAGTATCAGAGATGTATCTCTAGACCCTCTCGGTAATACACATCATAATAAGCCTTGCAAGCAAAGTGATTAATGAGTTAGTTACAAGATGATGTATTATGGAACGAGTAAAGAGACTTGCCGGTAATGAGATTGAACTAGGTATAGAGATACCGATGATCGAATCTCGGGCAAGTAGCATACCGACAGTAAATGGAATTATGTATGTTGTCATAACGGTTCGACCGATAAAGATCTTTGTAGAATATGTAGGAACCAATATGGGCATCCAGGTTCCACTATTGGTTATGGACCGGAGAGGTGTCTTAGTCATGTCTACATAGTTCTCGAACCCGTAGGGTCTGCACGCTTAAACGTTCGTTGATGATATAGTATTATATGAGTTATGTATGATGGTGACCAAATGTTGTTTGGAGTTCCGGATGAGATCACAGACATGACGAGGAGCTCTAGAATAGTCCGGAGGTAAAGATTAATATATGGGATAATAGTGTTTGATCTCAAGAAAGGTTCCATAATTCATTGGAAGGGGTTTCGGATGTTTCTCGAAATGTTTGGGCACGAACACTTTATTTGGGCCAAGGGATAAAGCCCACGATGGTTTTGAAAAGTGCAAAAGGAAGTTTTGCGGAGACCAGGGGCTAGACGTGGGGAACCCTGGCGGCCTGGTGTGATAGCCTGGCTTATTAGGGATGATAGACTACTCATATCAATAAGGAATTCCTTCTTTTTTGGTAGCCCATTCGGAAAGAACTCCAAAGTTAAGTGTGCTCAGCTTGGAGTAATTTCAGGATGGGTGACCGACCGGGAAGTTGCCCCGGGGTGCGCATGAGTGAGAACAAAGTGCGCAGAAAAGACTAGTATTGATCTGTGAGGCTAGTCAAGATCCCGCCAAGAGTAACAACTACCGGCAGATGTGTCCGGAGCGTTACACCTCGAGTCCGAGAAGGACTCTTGCCTTTCGGGCAAAATCGACTTTGAGGAGGCTTTTACTCCAAGTTTCGACCCAAGGGCTCAACATATAAATAGAGGGGCAGGGCTAGCACCCAAGACACATCAAGATACGCCAAGCCGTGTGAGGGAGTCCTGGATTGAGGGGTCCTCGGGTGGCCGGATAACTCGTGGTGGGCCGGACTGGTGGGCCGTGAAGATCATTGTTGAAGATCGTCTCTCGTATCCGGATAGGACTCCTGTATTCGTATAATGGCATGTTTTAGGTTCGGGTGTAATATTTTCCTACCTCTACAAGATGGTGATGTACAAACCCTAGGCCCCTCCGGTGCATATATATAAATTGGAGGGTTTAGTCCGTAGAGGCTAATAGAGAATCATAAACATCCTCATAGGCTAGACTTTAGGGTTTAGCCATTACGATCTCGAGGTAGATCAACTCTTGTAAGCTTATTCATCCATATTAATATAGCAGGAAGTAGGGTATTACCTCGATCAAGAGGGCCCGAACCTGGGTAAACATCGTGTCCCCAGTCTCTTGTTACCATCGATCCTCAGACGCATAGTTCGGGACCCCCTACCCGAGATCCGCCGGTTTTGACACCGACATTGGTGCTTTCATTGAGAATTCCACTATGTAGTCGACCGAAGGACTCATGGATCGCGTCATCAACCACGATGGCGACACTGAGGGAATTTTCCCTCATGGACATCATTTTGTGTTCGGCGGCTTCATGCTTCGTGCCAACATTGAAGGCCACCTCGAGCAGGTGGAGAGCTACGCCCCTGGCCATCAAGTCAGGTTTGGAAGCTTAAATTACGTTGCTGATATCCGCAGAGACTTGATCATCGCGGATTCGAGCACACGGCAACCTTTCCCCGCCACCACGATGAACACGACTTAACTCTGTCATCGGACCAGGAAATAGCACCTGTAACAGTTCTGGCCCTAGATCCGGAACATATCGTGTCACCTGAGGACGGGAAGCTCAACCCCGTCACAGAAGCCGCAGACTCAATGGAGTTGGAGCCGCACATGGGCCCAACTTCGAGCGGAATCCGTGTTACCGGAACTACAGACTCGTCTCCGGCCTTAGGTTCCGAATCATGCGCATCTGCGCCCTTCAAGCTCGATCAGGCGTCTATCGCCGAATTTAGTGCCGTAGATATCTTCCGGCACTCACCCTTTGGCGACATCTTAAACTCGTTAAAATCTCTCTCCTTAGCTGGGGACACACAACCAAATTATATCCGGTTCGAACTGGAGGCTGATGATAGAGAATTTTGCTTCCCACCCGCCACCCACTTGGTAGCCACGGTCAAAGATCTAACTGATCTACTTGACTACGCTTCCGAATACTTCAAAGGGATGGACCTCGAAGCCGAAGCAAATCTAGACCAAGACCGGCCTGTAACCGGGTGATGGACAGCTACGTCTTCATACGACGTGTATATGGTGGATACACCGAAAGAGAAGTAGGGCGACGGCAAAAACGATCCCGTAAAGGACAAGCCTATCGATGAACCTCCCAAACATCGGCGTCCAAAGCGCCAAACTAAATCCCGTAAAGGGAAACATAGAAACACTATCACTAACGATGGTGACAGTCTGGAGCAAGCCGAAGACCCCGCAGACCCAGCGATGGAGCAGGACGAGCGATAGGACGGCGAACACAGTCTTAAACCGCTGTCCGATGACAGCGATGCCGAAGACAATAATTATGAACCTGTCTCCGAAGAGGATGTTAGCCTGGGCGATGAAGAATACATCGTCCCATAAGAACCCTTAGAACAAAAGCGCTTCCATCGGAGGCTTATTTCCACTGCAAGGAGGCTGAAAAAGCAGCAGAGACGACTTCGAGCCGCACAGGACACGCTCAATGATAGATGGAAGGAAGTGCTAGACGCTGAGCAAAAACATGGCTACAATCATCAAACCAAAGGCAATCCTAAGCTAAACTGCTGCCCGAATTCAACGATGAGGCCACTACGCCTATACCGCCGAAGAATAACACCGCCGATAAGCCGGACCGACCACCTCGTGTACGGGACATAGTAGCTAGCAACGGCGTGCACAAGCCCGCACCCCCACACCATAAAGGAAAGGAGGATGCGGCTAAGGTCCGGAAACACGACCTGTGTGAGGACCTGGACAAAAAGGCTGGCAAGACCAGATCCATCTACACATCTAGGTACCGTGCTCCCGCGCGGGACGGCGACTATCAAGCCAATCGCGTCGGTCATATACCAGTACGGGGTCCATACCGAACATCACAAACATCGGACATACGACATGATATAGCAAAATACAGGGGCGCCGCACACCCTCTGTGCTTCACCGATGAGGTGTTGGATCACGATTTTCTAGAAGGGTTTAAACCCGTGAACATCGAGTTGTACGACGGAACGATGGATCCTTCCGTCTGGATACAAGACTTTATCCTTCACATCCACATGGCTCGCAAAGATGATCTCCACACCATCAAATACCTACCCCTCAAGCTGAAAGGACCAACTCGGCACTGGCTAAACAGCCTCCCAGAGAACTCCATTGGGAGTTGGGAAGAACTTGAGGATGCTTTTTGGGCCAATTTTCAAGGGACCTATGTCCGCCCCCCTGATGCTGACGATCTAAGTCACATCATCCAACAACCCGGGGAGTCATCCCGCAAGCTTTGGAATTGGTTTCTCACTAAGAAGAACCAAATCGTCGACTGTTGATGTCTACTACGCAACCTTCTTCTTGTAGACGTTGTTGGGCCTCAAAATGCAGTGGTTTGTAGGACAGTAGCAAATTTCCCTCAAGTGGATGACCTAAGGTTTATCAATCCGTGGGAGGCGTAGGATGAAGATGGTCTCTCTCAAACAACCCGACAACCAAATAACAAAGAGTCTCTTGTGTCCCCAACACACCCAATACAATGGTAAATTGTATAGGTGCACTAGTTCGGCAAGGAGATGGTGATACAAGTGCAATATGGATGGTAGATATAGGTTTTTGTAAACTGAAAATATAAAAACAGCAAGGTAACTAATGATAAAAGTGAGCACAAACGGTAATGCAATGCTAGGAAACAAGGCCTAGGGTTCATACTTTCACTAGTGCAAGTTCTCTCAACAATAATAACATAACTGGATCATATAACTATCCCTCAACATGCAACAAAGAGTCACTCAAAAGTCACTAATAGCGGAGAACAAACGAAGAGATTATGGTAGGGTACGAAACCACCTTAATGTTATTCTTTCTGATCGATCTATTCAAGAGTCCGTAGTAAAATAACACGAAGCTATTCTTTCCGTTCGATCTATCATAGAGTTCGTACTAGAATAACACCTTAAGACACAAATCAACCAAAACCCTAATGTCACCTTGATACTCCATTGTCACCTCAAGTATCCGTGGGCATGATTATACGATATGCATCACACAATCTTAGATTCATCTATTCAACCAACACAAAGTACTTCAAAGAGTGCCCCAAAGTTTCTACCGGAGAGTCAAGATGAAAACGTGTGCCAACCCCTATGCATAGATTCCCAAGGTCACGGAACCCGCAAGTTGATCACCAAAACATACATCAAGTAGGTCATGTGATATCCCATTGTCACCACAGATAAGCACATGGAAGACATACATCAAGTGTTCTCAAATCCTTAAAGACTCAATCTGATAAGATAACTTCAAAGGGAAAACTCAATTCATCACAAGAGAGTAGAGGGGGAGAAACATCATAAGATCCAACTATAATAGCAAAGCTCGCGATACATCAAGATCGTGCCATCTCAAGAACACGAGAGAGAGAGAGAGAGATCAAACACATAGCTACCAGTACATACCCTCAGCCCCGAGGGTGAACTACTCCCTGCTCTTCATGGAGAGCGCCGGGATGATGAAGATGGCCACTGGAGATGGATTCCCCCCCTCCGACAGGGTGCCGGAATGGGTCTAGATTGGTTTTCGGTGGCAACAGAGGCTTTCGGCGGCGGAACTCTTGATCTAGGTTATTTTTCGGAGGTTTTGGTATATATAGGAGGTATTGGAGTCTGGGACAAGTAAAATGGGGCAGCCCGGGAACCTTCTGGTCCCCCTCCGGCACTTCATGGGCTTCTTCTGGTCCAAAAATAACCTCCGTTGAGTTTCAGGTCAATTGGGATTCGTTTGATATTCCTTTTCTGCGATACTCTAAAACAAGAGAAAAACAGAAACTGGCACTGGGCTCTGGGTTATTAGGTTAGTCCCAAAAATCATATAAAAGTATATATAAAAGCCCATAATACATCCTAGAAGGATAATATAATAGCATGGAACAATAAAAAATTATAGATACGTTGGAGACGTATCAAGCATCCCCAAGCTTAATTCATGCTCGTCCTCGAGTAGGTAAATGATAAAAAAAGAATTTTTGATGTGGAATGCTAACCAACATAATTCTCAATGTAATCTCTTTATTGTGGCATGAATGTTCAGATCCTAAAGATTCAAGACAAAAGTCTATATTGACATAAGAATAATAATACTTCAAGCATACTAACAAAGCAATTATGTCTTCTCAAAATAACATGGCCAAAGAAAGTTCATCCCTACAAAATCATATAGTTTGGCTACGCTCCATCTTCGTCACACAAAATACTCAAATCATGCACAACCCCGGTTTCAGCCAAGCAATTGTTTAATACTTAATTTTTTTCAACCTTTTCAACTTTCACGCAATACATGAGCGTGAGCCATGGATATAGCACTATAGGTGGAATAGAATGGTGGTTGTGGAGAAGACAAAAGGAGGAAGACGGTCTCACATAAACTAGGCGTATCAATGGGCTATGGAGGTGCCCATCAATAGATATCAATGTGAGTGAGTAGGGATTGCCATGCAATGGATGCACTAGAGCTATAAATGTATGAAAGCTCAACAAAAGAAACTAAGTGGGTGTGCATCCAACTTGCTTGCTCACGAAGACCTAGGGCATTTGAGGAAGCCCATCGTTGGAATATACAAGCCAAGTTCTATAATGAAAATTCCCACTAGTATATGAAAGTGAAAAAATAAGAGACTCTCTATCATGAAGATTATGGTGCTACTTTGAAGCACAAGTGTGGAAAAAGATTGTAGCATTGTCCCTTTTCTTTTCTTTTTTCCCTTTTTTGGGCCTTTCTTTTCTTCTTCTTTGGCCTTTATTTTTTTTTCTTTTTTTTCTTTGGGATAATGCTCTAATAATGATGATCATCAAACTTATATTGATTTACAACTCGATACTAGAACAAAGTATGACTCTATATGAATGCCT
Organism: Secale cereale; assembly: GCA_902687465.1. Lineage (NCBI taxonomy): Eukaryota > Viridiplantae > Streptophyta > Magnoliopsida > Poales > Poaceae > Secale > Secale cereale. Next base: position 190,420,046 of record LR738715.1, on the reverse strand, counting down.
CCGGTGGTGTACCGGGATGTGCAATTAAACAAGAGTGACATGTATGAAAAATTATGCATGGCGGCCTGGCCACAGATACGATGTCAACTACATGATCATGCATGGCAATATGACAATGATGAAGCGTGTCATAGCAAACGGAACGGTGGAAAGTTGCATGGCAATATATCTCGGAATGGCTATGGAAATGCCATTATAGGTAGGTATGGTGGCTGTTTTCAGGAAGGTATATGGTGGGTGTATGGTACCGGCGAAGGTTGCGTGGTACAAGAGAGGCTAGCAATGGTGGAAGGGTGAGAGTGTGTATAATCCATGGACTCAACATTAGTCATAAAGAACTCACATACTTATTGCAAAAATCTACAAGTCATCAAAACAAAGTACTATACGCATGCTCCTAGGGAAAGGGTTGGTAGGAGTTAACCATCGCGCAATCCCGACCTCCACACAAAGGATTACACTCAATGAAATACCTCATGCTTCAAATTCGTCACACAACGGTTACCATACGTGCATGCTACGGGACTTGCAAGGCTCAACACAAGTATTTCTCAAATTCACAATTATTCTATTAGCATGACTCTAATATCACCATCCTTATATCTGAAAACAATCATCAAGCATCAAAATTCTCATAGTATTCAATGCACTTTATATGAAAGTTTTTATAATACCCATCTGGGATGCCTATCATATTAGGACTAATTTCATAACCAAAGCAAATTACCATGCTGTTTAAGACTCTCAAAATAATATAAGTGAAGCATGAGAGTTCATCTATTTCTTCAAAATAAAACCACCGCCGTGCTCTAAAAAGATATAAGTGAAGCACTAGAGCAAATGACAAACTACTCCGAAAGATATAAGTGGAGATCAATGAGTAGTTGAATAATTATGTAACTATGTGAAGACTCTCTAACATTTCAGAATTTCAGATCTTGGGATATTATTCAAACAGCAAGCAGAACAAAATAAAACAAAATGACGCTCCAAGCAAAACACATATCATGTGGTGAATAAAAATATAGTATCGAGTAAAGTTACCGATAGACGAAGACGAAAGAGGGGATGCCTTCCAGGGGCATCCCCAAGCTTAGGCTCTTGGTTGTCCTTGTATTTTACCTTGGGGTGCCTTGGGAATCCCCAAGCTTAGGCTCTTGCTACTCCTTATTCCATAGTCCATCGAATCTTTACCCAAAACTTGAAAACTTCACAACACAAAACTTAGCAGAAACCTCGTAAGCTCCGTTAGTATAAGAAAAAAAACACCACTTAGGTACTGTAATGAACTCATTCTAAATTCATATTGGTGTAATATCTACTGTATTCCAACTTATCTATGGTTCATACTCTCAGATACTACTCATAGATTCATCAAAATAAGCAAACATCACATAAAAAACAAAATCTATCAAAAACAGAACAGTCTGTAGCAATCTGTAACTTTCGAATACCTCTGTAACTCTAAAAATTCTGAAATAAATTGGTGGAAGTGAGGAATTTGTCTATTAATCATCTTCAAAAAGAATCAACTAAAAAGCACTCTCCAGTAAAAAATGGTAGCTAATCTCGTGAGCGCTAAAGTTTCTGTTTTTTACAGCAAGATCACATAAACTTCACCCAAGTCCTCCCAAAGGTTCTACTTGGCACAAACACTAGTTAAAAGACAAAACCACATCTAAACAGAAGCTAGATGCAATATTTATTCCTAAACAGAAGCAAAAGCAAATAAAATAAAATTGGGTTGCCTCCCAACAAGCGCTATCGTTTAACGCCTTTTAGCTAGGCATGATGATTTCAATGATGCTCGCATAAAAGATAAGGATTGAAACATAAGGTGAGCATCATGAAGAATATTACTAGCACATTTAAGTCTAACCCACTTCCTATGCATAGGGATTTTGCGATCAAACAAGTTATGGGAACAATAATCAACTAGCATAGGAAAGCAAAACAAGCATAGCTTCAAATGTTCAAGCACATAGAGAGGAAACTTGATATTATTGCAATTCCTGCAAGCATATGATCCTCTCTCATAATAATTTTCAGTAGCATCATGAATGAATTCAACAATATAACTATCACGTAAAGCATTCTTGTCATGATCCCCAAGCTTATAAATTTTATTACTCTCCACATAAGCAAAATTCCTCTCATTCGGAATAGTGGGAGTATCATAAGAGATTTGAATACTATAGATTGTTTCCACATTAAAAGAGTAATGTTCAGAAAACGGGTAATCATAATCATGACAAGTTTGATAAATATAATCATCACTACTTTTTATAGCATAAGTGTCATAACAATAATCATTATAAGTAGGAGGCATGCTTTCATCATAATAGATTTGCATATCAAGACTTGGAAGGCTAAAAATATCATCTTCATCAAGCGTAGCATCCCCAAGCTTGGGACAAACATTAATTGCAGCAAATAAATTCTCAAACATGTCACTCTCATCAAACATAGCATCCCCAAGCTTGGGCCCTTTCATATCATAAACATAATCACTCTCATCATTAATAGTATGGATAGCACCGATAGTATAGCAATTATCATCATCACAATGAGTAATAGGAGGAACATCATTCGCAAGGGATACCCTTTTATCTTTGCTTCTACGTTTTTTCTTTTTCTTCTTCACATCATGTATGGCTTTAATCCTCGTTTTGGAGCTCTTTATTAATGAGATTGGTTGAATAGAAGGCTCCTCCTCATTACCTGATTCATCATAAGAAACAATAGAAGGATATTGGGAAGTCTCTTACCTTTCATTAGTATTCTCTTCATCTCCTATTTGTCTTCTCGTCTTTACGTAATTGGAAATATAAGGATTTTCAATGCAATTCACCGCACAATACATATAAATTTCCTCTAGATCAAATTCAAGAACTTTATCAAGGACAAATTCTGGAAGATCCTTAGTTAAATGTTTCATTTCTTCATAACCCACAAGCAAACTAAGTTCATTATGATGCGCAAGGGAAATCAAGTCATCGCAATTTTTGGACACGATACAATCATGAAACAATTTGCATTGGATATTTAAATGATCACGTTCATTGCAAAGTTCACAAGCATGGCAAAGAAATTTCAAATTTTTTTGCACAATCATCTAGCCTTTCTTGCAACCATTTAGTTTCTAAATACTTATGTCTCTTGCAAAATCTATCTTCCCTATTTGGTACGTACTTGCAAACTCTATGCACTCCACAAAAATCGACATGCTTATAAGAGATATTTTCATCATGACTAGTGCAATCATCATTAGTACTATGGATATTTGAGGAATTCACACTAACAACATTGCAATCATGCTCATCATTCAAGTTTTTAGTGCCAAGCATTCTATCTAATTCCTATTCTAGTACTTGAGCACAATTTTCCTTCCCGCCATTTTCACGAAAGATATTAAAAAGATGAAGCATATGAGGTAACCTTAATTCCATTTTTTAGTTTTCTTTTATAAACTAAACTAGTGATAAAACAAGAAACTAAAAGATTCGATTGCAAGATCTAAAGATATACCTTCAAGCACTCACCTCCCCGGCAACGGTGCCAGAAAAGAGCTTGATGTCTACTACGCAACCTTCTTCTTGTAGACGTTGTTGGGCCTCCAAGTGCAGAGGTTTGTGGGACAGTAGCAAATTTCCCTCAGGTGGATGACCTAAGGTTTATCAATCCGTGAGAGGCATAGGATGAAGAAGGTAACTCTCAAACAACCCTGCAACCAAATAACAAAGAGTCTCTTGTGTCCCCAACACACCCAATACAATGGCAAATTGTATAGGTGCACTAGTTCGGCGAAGAGATGGTGATACAAGTGCAATATGGATGCTAGATATAGGTTTTTGTAATCTGAATATATAAAAACAGCAAGGTAACTAATGATAAAAGTGAGCATAAACGGTGTTGCAATGCTTTGAAACAAGGCCTAGGGTTCATACTTTCACTAGTGCAAGTTCTCTCAACAATAATAACATAATTGGATCATATTACTAGCCCTCAACATGTAACAAAGAGTCACTCCAAAGTAACTAATAGCGGAGAACAAACGAAGAGATTATTGTAGGGTTCGAAACCACCTCAAAGTTATTCTTTCTTATCGATCTATTCAAGAGTCCATAGTAAAATAGCACAAAGCTATTCTCTCCGTTCGATCTATCATAGAGTTCGTACTAGAATAACACCTTAAGACACAAATCAACCAAAACCCTAATGTCACCTAGATACTCCGTTGTCACCTCAAGTATCCATGGGCATGATTATACGATATTCATCACACAATCTCATATTCATCTATTCAACCAACACAAAGTACTTCAAAGAGTGCCCCGAAGTTTCTACCGGAGAGTCAAGATGAAAACGTGTGCCAACTCCTATGCATAGATTCCCAAGGTCACGGAACCCGCAAGTTGATCACCAAAACATACATCAAGTAGGTCACGTGATATCCCATTGTCACCACAGATAAGCACATGCAAGACATACACCAAGTGTTCTCAAATCCTTAAAGACTCAATCCGATAGGATAACTTCAAAGGGAAAACTGAATTCATCACAAGAGTGTAGAGGGGGAGAAACATCGTAAGATCCAATTATAATAGCAAAGCTCACGATAAATCAAGTTCGTGCCATCTCAAGAACACGAGAGAGAGAGAGAGAGAGAGAGAGAGAGAGAGAGAGAGAGAGAGAGATAACACATAGCTACTAGTAGATACCCTCAGCCTCGAGGGTGAACTACTCCCTCCTCGTCATGGAGAGCGCCGGGATGATGAAGATGGCCACCAGAGAGGGATCCCCCCCTCCGGCAGGGTGCCGGAACGGGTCTGATTGGTTTTTCGGTGGCAACAGAGGCTTTCGGCGGTGGAACTCCCGATCTAGGTTATTTTCCGGAGGTTTCAGTATATATAGGAGGTTATGGAGTCGGGGACAAGTAAAGGGGGTCTCCGGGCTGTCCACGAGGCAGGGGGCGCGCCCAGGGGGCGCCCCTACCCTCGTGGGCAGCCCGAGAACCTTCTGGTCCCCCTCCGGCACTTCCTGGGCTTCTTCTGGTCCAAAAATAACATTCGTTGAGTTTCAGGTCAATTGGGCTTTGTTTGATATTCCTTTTCTGCGATACTCTAAAACAAGAGAAAAACAGAAACTGGCACTGGGCTCTGTTACTTCTCGAGCTTGCATTGTATTCCCTCGAAGAGGAAAGGGTGATGCAGCACAGTTCCGTAAGTATTTCCCTCAGTTTTTGAGAACCAAGGTATCAATCCAGTAGGATACCACGCGCGAGTCCATTGCACCTGCACAAACAAATAAGAACTTCGCAGCCAACACGATAAGGGGTTGTCAATCCCTTTACGGTCACTTACGAAAGTGAGATCTGATAGATATGATAGGATAGTGTTTTTGTATTTTTGGTGTAAGAACAAAAAGTAAAGAAAGTAAATAAGCAACGGCAGCAGAAATTGAAGGAAAGTAATATGATAAAGATAGACCCCGGGGACATAGGTTTCACTAGTGGCTTCTCTCATGAAATCAGAATTCTACGATGGGTGAACAAATTACTGTCGAGCAATTGATAGAAAAGCGCATAGTTATGAGAATATCTAGGCATGATCATTATATATAGGCATCACGTCCGTAACAAGTAGACCGAAACGATTCTGCATCTACTACTATTACTCCACACATCGACCGTTATCCAGCATGCATCTAGAGTATTAAGTTCATAAGAACATAGTAATGCTTTAAGCAAGATGACATGATGTAGAGGGATAAACACAAGCAATATGATATAAACCCCATCTTTTTATCCTCGATGGCAACAATACAATATGTGCCTTGCTGCCCCTGCTGTCACTGGGAAAGGACACCGCAAGATTGAACCCAAAGCCAAGCACTTCTCCCATCGCAAGAACTATAGATCTAGTAGGCCAAACCAAACCAATAATTCGAAGAGACTTGCAAGGATATTATAATCATACATAAAAGATTTCAGAAAAGAATCAAATATTGTTCATAGATAATCTTGATCATAAACCCACAATTCATCGGATCTCGACAAACACACCGCAAAAAGATTACATTGAATATATCTCCTCGAAGATCGAGAAGAACTTTGTATTGAGATCGAAAAAGAGAGAAGAAGACATCTAGCTAATAACTATGGACCCGAAGGTCTGTGGTAAACTACTCACAACTCATTGGTGAGGTTATGGTGTTGATGTAGAAGCACTCCGTGATCGATCCCCCCTCCGGCGGAGCTCCGAAACATGCCCCAAGATGAGATCTCATGGGCACAGAAGGTTGCAGCGGTGGAATTAGGGTTTTCTCTGTTGCCTCGATGTTTTCAGGGTACATGGATATATATAGGTGGAAGGAGGGCATCGGGGGAGCCAGAGGGGGCCCATGAGGGTGGGGGCGCGCCCTGGACCCTCGTGGCCGCCTCTCTCGTTCCCTCGCGTGTACTCCAAGTCTTCTGGGTAGATACGGTTCCAAAAATAACTCTTCGGAAGGTTTCATTCCGTTTGGACTCCGTTTAATATCCCTTTTCTGCGAAACACTGAAATAGGCAAATAAAACAGCAATTCACACTGGGCCTTGGGTTAGTAGGTTAGTCCCAAAAATAATATAAAAGTGTATAATAAAGCCCATTAATCCAAAACAGAATATATAATAGCATGGAACAATCAAAAATTATAGATACGTTGGGGACGTATCAAGCATCCCCAAGCTTAATGCATGCTCGTCCTCGAGTAGGTAAATGATAAAAACAAATTTTTTGATGTGGAATGCTAACCAACATAATTCTCAATGTAATCTCTTTATTGTGGCATGAATGTTCAGATCCGAAAGATTCAAGACAAAATTCTATATTGACATAAGAATAATAATACTTCAAGCATACTAACAAAGCAATCATGTCTTCTCAAAATAACATGGCCAAAGAAAGTTATCCCTACAAAATCATATAGTCTGGCTATGCTCCCTCTTCGTCACACAAAATATTCATATCATGCACAACCCCGGTTTCAGCCAAGCAATTGTTTCATACTCAAAGTTTTTCAAACCTTTCAACTTTCACGCAATACATGAGTGTGAGCCATGGATATAGCACTATAGGTGGAATAGAGTGGTGGTTGTGGAGAAGACAAAAAACGGAGGAAGATAGTCTCACATCAACTAGGCGTATCAATGGGCTATGGAGATGCCCATCAATAGATATCAATGTGAGTGAGTAGGGATTGCCATGCAACGGATGCACTAGAGCTATAAGTGTATGAAAGCTCATCAGAAAAAAACTAAGTGGGTGTGCATCCAACTTGCTTGCTCATGAAGACCTAGGTCATTTGAGGAAGCCCATCATTGGAATATACAAGCCAAGTTCTATAATGAAAATTCCCACTAGTATATGAAAGTGAGAAAATAAGAGACTCTCTATCATGAAGATCATGGTGCTACTTTGAAGCACAAGTGTGGAAAAGGATAGTAGCATTGTCCCTTCTCTCTTTTCTCTCATTTTTTTGGAGGGGCTTTCTCTCTTCTTCTTTTATTAGCCCCTCTATATTTTTTTGGGCCATCTCCTTTTTTTTATTTGGCCTTTCCTCACATGGGACAATGCTCTGATAATGAAGATCATCACACTTTTATTGACTTACAACTCAAAGCTAGAACAAAATATGACTCTATGTGAATGATGATGAAGCGTGTCATATGAATGGAACTGTGAAAAGTTGCATGACAATATATCTCGGAATGGCTATGGAAATGCCATGATAGGTAGCTATGGTGGCTGTTTTGAGGAAGGTATATGGTGGGTGTATGGTACCGGCGAAAGTAGCGCGGTACAAGAGAGGCTAGCAATGGTGGAAGGGTGAGAGTGCGTATAATCCATGGACTCAACATTGCAAAAATCTACGAGTCATCAAAACAAAGTATTCAACGCATGCTCCTAGGGGAAGGGTTGGTAGGAGCTAACCATCGCGCGATCCCGTGATCCCGACCTCCACACAAAGGATGACACTCAATAAATAAATCATGCTCCAACTTCGTCACATAGCGGTTCACCATACGTGCATGCTACGGGAATCACAAACTTTAACACAAGTATTTCTTGAATTCATAATTACTCCACTAGCATGACTCTAATATCACCATCCTCATATCTCAAAACAATCATCAAGTATCAAACTTCTCATCATATTCAATGCACTTTATATGAAAGTTTTTACTATACTCATCTTGGATGCCTATCATATTAGGACTAATTTTAAAACCAAGGCACATTACCATGCTGTTCTAAAAGACTCTCAAAAGGATATAAGTGAAGCATGAGAGATCAACAATTTCTACAAAATAAAACCACCACCGTGCTCTAAAAGATATAAGTGACACACTAGAGCAAAACTATCTAGCTCAAAAGATATAAGTGAAGCACATAGAGTATTCTAATAAATTCTAAATCATATTTATCTCTCTCAAAAGTTGTGTCCAGCAAGTATGATTGTAGCAAACTAAAAATCAAAGACTCAAAACATACATGACGCTCCAAGAAAAACACATATCATGTGGTCAATAAAAATATGGTCCCGAGTATAGTTACCGATAGATGAAGACGAAAGAGGGGATGCCTTCCCGGGGCATCCCCATGCGTAGGCTTTTGGTTGTCCTTGAATTTTACCTTGGGGTGCCCTGGACATCCCCAATCTTAGGCTCTTGCCACACTTTGTTCCATAGTCCATCAAAGCCATACTCAAAAACTTGAAAACTTCACAACACAAAACTTAGCCAAAAATCTCGTGAGCTCCGTTAGTATAAGAAAACAAACCACCACTCAAAGGTACTGTAATGAACTCATTATTTGTTTATATTGGTGTTAAACCTACTGTATTCCAACATAACTATGATTCATACCCCACAATACTACTCATAGATTCATCAAAATAAACAAACAACACACGAAAAACAGAATCTGACAAAAACATAACAGTCTGTAGTAATCTGTAACTTTCGAATACTTCTGTAACTCTAATTTTTTTTTTGAAATAAATTGGTAAGCGTGAGGAATTTGTCTATTGACCATCTGCAAAAAGAATCAACTAAAAAGTACTCTCTAGTAAAAAATTACAGCTAATCTCATGAGCGCTAAAGTTTCTGTTTTTTACAGCATGATCACATAAACTTCACACAAGTCTTCCAAAGGTTCTACTTGGCACAAACACTAATTAAAACACAAAACCACATCTAAACAGAAGCTTGATGCAATATTTATTCCTAAATAGAAGCAAAAAAATAAAATAAAATTGGGTTGCCTCCCAACAAGCGCTATCGTTTAACGCCCCTAGCTAGGCACGATACAAGAATAGATCTTGGTATTGCCATCTTTGCTAGGAAATCCATAAGTGGCTCTCATAATAGATTCATAAGGTAATTTGATTTTCTTTCTAGGAAAGTGTTCCATGCCTTTCCTTAACGGAAATTGGAATCTAATATTTCCTTCCTTCATATCAATAACTGCACGAATCGTTCTAAGGAAAGGTCTACCAAGAATAATAGGACATGATGGATTGCAATCTATATCAAGAACAATGAAATCTACGGGCGCATAATTCCTATTGGCAACAATAAGAACATCATTAATCCTTCCTATAGGTTTCTTAATGGTGGAATCGGCAAGATGCAAATTTAATGAACAATCATCAAGCTCATGGAAACCTAACATATCACACAAAGTTTTTGGAATTGTAGAAACACTTGCACCCAAATCACACAAGACAAAGCATTCATGATCTTTAATTTTAATTTTAATAGTAGGTTCCCACTCATCATAAAGTTTTATAGGGATAGAAACTTCTAATTCAAGTTTTTCTTCATAAGATTGCATCAAAGCATCAACTATGTGTTTGGTAACAACCTTATTTTGACTATAAGCATGCGAAGAATTTAGTATGGATTGCAAAAAGAAAATACAATTTATTAAAGAGCAATTATCATAATTGAATCCCTTGAAATCCAAAATAGTGGGTTCATCACTATGCAAAGTTTTAATCTCTTCAATCCCACTTTTAACAATTCTAGCATCAACATCTAAAAACTCTGAATCATTGGGACGCCTTTTAACTAAAGTAGACTCATCTCCAGACCCATCTCTATCAAGATTCATACTAGAAAACAAGGATCTAATAGGAGACACATCAATAACTTTCAGATCTTCATCTTTATTTTCATGCTAATTAGAAGAACACGCTATCATAAAGCAATCTTTTTTAGCACACATCCTAGCGGTTCTTTCTTTGCATTCATCAATGGAAACTCGCATGGCTTTGAGAGACTCATTGATATCATGCTTAGGTCGAATAGATCTAAGTTTCAAAGAATCAACATCAAGAGTAATTCTATCCATGTTTCTAGCCAACTCATCAATCTTAAGCAATTTTTCTTCAAGCAAAGCATTGAAATTATTTTGCGAATTCATAAAATCTTTAACACTAGTTTCAAATTCAGAGGGCATCTTACCAAAATTTCCATAAGAGTAATTGTAGGAATCACCATAATTTTTAGATGAATTACTAGGAAAAGGCCTAGGATTAAAGTTTCCGCTATAAGCATTATTACCAAAATTATTCCTACCAACAAAATTCACATCCAAAGATTCATTATTATTTTCAATCAACGTGGATAAAGGCATATCATTAGGATCAAAGAAGCACTCTTAGTAGCAAATAATTTCATAAGTTCATCCATCTTTCCACTCAAAACACTAATCTCATCAATAGCATGCAATTTTTTACTAGCAGATCTTTCGATGTGCCATTGAGAGTAGTTAACCATAATATTATCTAGGAGTTTGGTAACTTCTCCTAAGGTAGTTTCCATGAAAGTGCCCCCCGCGGCCGAATCTAAAAGATTTCTAGAAGCAAAATTCAAGCCAGCTTAAAAGTTTTGTATAATCATCCATAAGTTCAAACCATGTGTAGGGCAATTACGTATGATTAATTTCATTCTCTCCCAAGCTTGTGCAACATGCTCATGATCTAGTTGCTTAAAATTCGTAATATCGTTTCTAAGAGAGATGATCTTTGCGGGAGGAAAATACTTAGAGATAAAGGCATATTTGCACTTATTCCATGAATCAATACTATTTCTAGGCAAAGAGGAAAACCAAGTTTTAGCACGATCTCTAACTGAAAACAGAAATAGCTTCAATTTAACAATATCATTATCCGTATCCCTGTTCGTTTGCATATCACATAAATCAACAAAGTTGTTCAGATGGGTAGCGGCATCTTCACTAGGAAGGCCAGAAAATTGATCTTTCATGACAAGATTCAACATGGCAGCATTGATCTCGCAAGATTCAGCGTCGGTAATAGGAGCAATAGGCGTGCTAATAAAATCATTATTGTTGGTATTGGAGAAGTCACACAATTTGGTATTGTTTTGATCCATAGTGACAAGCAAGCAATCCAACACACAAGCAAACAAGAGGCAAGCGAACGGTAAACACACGGAAAAAAGAAGGACGAATAAAACGGCAAGGGTGAAGTGGGGGAGAGGAAAACGAGAGGCAAATAATGTAGTGCGAAGGAAAAGGGTTTTTGATAGGTACTTGGTATATGACTTGTGGGTAGATCTCCCCGACAACGGCACTAGAAATTCTTCTTGCTACTTCTCTAGCTTGCGTTGTATTCCCTCGAAGAGGAAAGGGTGATGCACCACAGTAGCGTAAGTATTTCCCTCAGTTTTTTAGAACCAAGGTATCAATCCAGTAGGAGACCACGCGCGAGTCCCTCGCACCTGCACAAACAAATAAGAACTTTGCAGCCAACGTGATAAGGGGTTGTCAATCCCTTTACGGTCACTTACGAATGTGAGATCTGATAGATATGATAGGATAGTATTTTTGGTATTTTTGGTATAAGTAAAGAAAGTAAATAAGCAACGGCAGCAGAAATTGAAGGAAAGTAATATGATAAAGATAGACCCGGGGGCCATAGGTTTCACTAGTGGCTTCTCTCATGAAAGAAGAATCTACGGTGGGTGAACAAATTACTGTCAAGCAATTGATAGAAAAGCGCATAGTTATGAGAATATCTAGGCATGATCATTATATATAGGCATCACATCCGGAACAAGTAGACCGAAACGATTCTGCATCTACTACTATTACTCCACACATCGACCGCTATCCAGCATGCATCTAGAGTATTAAGTTCATAAGAACAGAGTAATGCTTTAAGCAAGATGACAGGATGTAGAGGGATAAACTCAAGCAATATGATATGAACCCCATCTTTTTATCCTCGATGGCAACTATAAATACGTGCCTTGCTGCCCCTGCTGTCACTGGGAAAGGACACCGCAAGATTGAACCCAAGGCCAAGCACTTCTCCCATTGCAAGAACTATAGATCTAGTAGGCCAAACCAAACAAATAATTCGAAGAGACTTGCAAGGATATTATAATCATACATAAATGATTTCAGAAATGAATCAAATATTTTTCATAGATAATCTTGATCATAAACCCACATTCATCGGATCTCGACAAACGCACCGCAAAAATATTACATTGAATAGATCTCCTCGAAGATCGAGAACAACTTTGTATTGAGATAGAAAAAGAGAGAAGAAGTCATCTAGCTAATAACTATGGACCCAAAGATCTGTAGTAAACTACTCACAACTCATTGGTGAGGCTATGGTGTGGATGTAGAAGCACTCCGTGATCGATCCCCCCTCCGGCGGAGCTCCGGAACAGGCCACAAGATGGGATCTCACGGGAACAGAAGGTTGCGGCGGTGGAATTAGGGTGTTCTCTGTTGCCTCGACGTTTTCAAGGTACATGGATATATATATATATATATATATATAGGAGGAAGGAGGGCATCAGGGGAGCCAGAGGGGGCCCACAAGGGTGGGGGGCGCGCCTGCTGATGTCTACTACGCAACCTTCTTCTTGTAGACGTTGTAGGGCCTCCAAGTGCATAGGTTTTTAGGACAGTAGCAAATTTCCCTCAAGTGGATGACCTAAGTTTTATCAATCCGTGGGAGGCGTAGGATGAAGATGGTCTCTCTCAAACAACCCTGCAACCAAATAACGAAGAGTCTCTTGTGTCCCCAACACACCCAATACAATGGTAAATTGTATAGGTGCACTAGTTCGGCGAAGAGATGGTGATACAAGTGCAATATGGATGGTAGATATAGGTTTCTGTAATAAGAAAATATAAAAACAGCAAGGTAGAAAGTGGTAAACGTGAGCATAAACGGTGTTGCAATGATAGGAAACAAGGCCTAGGGTTCATACTTTCACTAGTGCAAGTTCTCTCCACAAGGATAACATAATTGGATCATATTACTAGCCCTCAACATGCAACAAAGAGTCACTCCAAAGTCACTAATAGCGGAGAACAAACGAAGAGATTATGGTAGGGTACGAAACCACCTCAAAGTTATTCTTTCTAATCGATCTATTCAAGAGTCCGTAGTAATGTTCAATCTATCATAGAGTTCGTACTAGAATAACACCTTAAGACACAAATCAACCAAAACCCTAATGTCACCTAGATACTCCATTGTCACCTCAAGTATCCGTGGGCATGATTATACGATATGCATCACACAATCTCATATTCATCTATTCAACCAACACAAAGAACTTCAAAGAGTGCCCCAAAGTGTCTACCGAAAAGTCAAGATGAAAACGTGTGCCAACCCCTATGCATAGATTCCCAAGGTCACGGAACCCGCAAGTTGATCACCAAAACATACATCAAGTAGATCACATGATATCCCATTGTCACCACAGATAAGCACGTGCAAGACATACAACAAGTGTTCTCAAATACTTAAAGACTCAATCCGATAAGATAACTTCAAAGGGAAAACTCAATCCATTACAAGAGAGTAGAGGGGGAGAAGCATCATAAGATCCAACTATAATAGCAAAGCTCGCGATACATCAAGATTGTGCCATATCAAGAACACGAGAGAGAGAGAGGGAGAGAGATCAAACACATAGCTACTGATACATACCCTCAGCCCCGAGGGTGGACTACTCCCTCCTCGTCATGGAGAGAACCCGGATGATGAAGATGGCCACCGGTGAGGGTTTCCCGCTCCGGCAGGGTGCCGGAACGGGGTCTAGATTTGTTTTCGGAGGCTACAGAGGCTTTCGGCGGCGGAACTCCCGATCTAGGTTATTTTCTGGAGGTTTCGGTACTTATAGGATTTTTGGCGTAGGGCACAAGTCAGGGGGGCCTCTGGGTTGTCCACGAGATAGGAGGGCGCGCCCCCTGCCCAGGGCGCGCCCCCACCCTCGTGGGCAGCCCGTGGCTCTCCTCGCCCAACTCTTTTACTTCGGGGGCTTATTTTGGTCCAGAAAAAAATCATCAAAAATTGGCATGTCAGTTGGACTCTGTTTGATAGTCCTTTTCTGTAAAACTCAAAAACCAGGAAACAACAGAAACTGGCACTGGGCTCTAGGTTAATAGGATAGTCCCAAAAATCATATAAAAGTGTATAATAAAGCCCATAAAACATCCTAGAAGGATAATATAATAGCATGGAACAATCAAAAATTATAGATACGTTGGAGACGTATCAGCATCCCCAAGCTTAATTCCTGCTCGTCCTCGAGTAGGTAAATGACAAAAATAATTTTTTATGTGGAATGCTAACCAATATAGTTTTCAATGTAATTCTCTTAATTGTGGCATGAATGTTTAGATTTGAAAGATTCAAGACAAAAGTCTATGTTGACACAAGAAATAATAATACTTCAAGCATACTAGCAAGGCAATCATGTCTTCTCAAAAGACTACGGCTAAAGAAAGTTATCCCTACAAAATCATATAGTCTGGCTATGTCGGTGTACTAAGATAGGGGTACCTTAGTACCCCAACTTGTGCACGGGCAGTAGCAGCTTCCCGCGGCAGGGTTTACCACGTGCTCACCGGAAACCTTTCTGGTCCCTATGAAGCCATTCAAGAACAAAGTATACAAGTCAGGAGATCAAGGCCCCGGCAAGAGGAGCTTGCCGGGAAGGCCGCACCAGGCTCAAGGATATCACTTTAGTAAAATACCCTGGCAAGGGGAGCTTGCCAGGAAGACTAAAGAATGCATACCTCAAGAGACGCCCCGGCGCATCACGCGCCCCGGCAGGACCCGGAGAGCGACAAGCTTCCGGGCCCGGCAAGGTCACGGCCCCGGCAAGGTGCTTGCCGGGGGAAACTTATGCTGTGTGCCCGCGCTCCAGCTCATCTGCCCACGCGTCGCCCTGGGGCCCTTCCAGGGACGCGTGGCGGAGGGCTGTGCCGCCTGGGGCACACGGTGGCAAGCCACGGTGACGAGGCTACCGCCATGGCGAACGGAGAAGCATGGACGGACACTTTTGGGGTCGACGGTGACAGGCATTTAGTGCCCTTGTCCCCCACTGTCAAAGTTAGGTGAAGACCACTGTTCATCCACTGTTCACGCACTATTCCCGCACTGTTACAACTACCACCAAAATTACATTTTTGCCCTCCTCTACGTTGACACCTGTCGGTGACCCATTGAGCTATAAAAGGAGGCCCATGCACAACGTAGAAAGGGTTCGGAACCTAAGCAACTCTCTCGCTCGGTGTAGCTAGTACTATAGTTCTTCAAGCTCCCGAGCTCAATACAACCAAGGCAGGAGTAGGGTTTTACGCGTCCGCGCGGCCCGAACCTGGGTAAAACTGCCCGCGTGCGCCCCTCGATCTGCTCTCCGTGCTCCCTCCGCTCCCTTTCCGCAACGTAGAAGGGGCTCCGGTCCCATAGGTGCTCGTGGGAGGACAGTTTCCCCCGACATCTTTGGCGCGCCAGATAGGGGGCATCGAGGTTGTGCGAACCTGATCCAGCGCTCACGCGGGCGCATTCTTTGATCAACTTCTCTAGCTTCATCAACTTCATCAGCAGCACCAGCATGCCTCCGAAGAAGAAGGCTTCGGAGGTCGGAGGCCCGTCTGCGTCAGTTCCACCGCCACCAGAACCAACGGTTGGTGGAGGAGACGCCAGCGGAAGGGTGGTCGCCGGCGAGGAAACTCACGGCGCCACCAAATCCAAGGACAAGACGGACGACCGGGCGAATTCCAAGGCCTCGGTGTCCGTAGACGCACCACGCCTCTCTCGGGAGGTGCCAAGCCAGCAGCGCCGTGGTACAGGAGGTACCATTCGCTTGCTAGGGCAAGGACAAACCAGAGGATCGCGGGATGCTCAAGGCCATCGTCCTGGCACGAGCAAGGCGCGGTCGCCGGGGCGAGAAACTGCTCCTTCTAACCCTGTTAGAAGTCCGAGCATATCTCGCTCTTCGCAACGCTCGCCACCGCTCCCCTCCTCTCCAGCAGAAGCTCTAGCAAGAGCGCAACTGCTCCTCGATTTCCCTCCAGCGGCAGACAAGGCCGAAGACTGGAGGGCAACGATCCAGAGTCTCATCGCCTTCGCCAACAACGACACGCCGCAGCAGCCGGCGACGTCGCGGCCACGACAAGTCGACCAGACGAAGGCCGATGGCGACAAGACCGCCGGGGGTGCAACCACCGTGCACTCGCCGCCGCAGAAGCAGAAGACGCCACCCCGCCGGATTAACGTCGACGACGACTCCACGGCGTCGTCGGATCCGCGGGCTCGTCGGGACCAGCTCCAAGTCCTCGACGACCGGCGACAAGAAGACGCTCGGACGCGCATCGAGCGCCGACGAGAAGCCCGGCGACAATCGGATCAGCGCGCTGGGACCGCTGTCGACACGTACGCGCCCGATGAGCCAGGCGACTTGCCGTACGCGGCCGGTTGCCCTGCGTTCACCCGTGAGCTGCGGCGAGTCCAGTGGCCCAGCATGAAAAACTTCAAGCCCAACGTACCCGAGAAGTACGACGGCAAGACGCACCCCTCGGAGTTCCTCAGCATCTACACCATCGCGGTGCAGGCTGCCGGGGGACGCGACGAGAAGATACTAGCCAACTACTTCCCGCTGGTGCTTAAGCCAAACGTCCGTTCTTGGCTTATGCACTTGCCGGAGAACTCCATTTCTTCGTGGGCAGATCTGTGCCACCAGTTTGTTGGCGCCTTCACGGGCGGCCACAAACCCCACGGCCAAGAGAGCGATCTCCACATCCTAGCCCAGAAGGAGGGAGAATCCCTGCGCAAGTACATCCAGAGGTTCAGCCGCGTGCACCACAACATTCCCGACGTCCACCCTGCCGCGGTTATCAGCGCGTTCTACCAGAATGTGCGTAACCGCCGCATGAGGGAAGAGATAGCCATGACCAAGATCCGGGATGTCAGCGAGCTCTACGCTCTGGCTGACAAGTGCGCGCGCGCCGAAGAGGGGAGGAGACTCCCCGGAGAGGATACTGGCGCAGGGGGAAGCGATTGTGAGGATGCCGCCCCGGCAAAGAAGAGCCGGCGGCGGAACAACAGAAGGAAGAAGAGCAAGGAAGTGCTGGTCGTCGAGCAGTCCGGCAAGGAGGATCTCGCCAAGAAGGCATAGGCTGGCGGTTCCGGCAAGGAACCAGCCCCTGTGGCGGCAGCCGACAAGCAGGACGGCTCCGACAAGCAATACTGCAAGATTCACCGCACCAAGGGCCACGACCTTCAGAACTGCAAGCGAGTCGAGTACCTCGTAGAACAGTAGAAGGCTGAATACGAGCGTCGCGACAAAGAGAAGGCCCAAGGAGGCGGAGGAGAACCAAGCAAGAAGCGGCCATTCAATGGCCGGGGAGGATGCCGCGGCAAGGCCAAGCAGCGGCAAGGTGATCGACCTCCCCGGGGCCGGGAGAAGGATGAGGAGGAAGACGACGACGATGACATGGAGGAAGGAGATAACAGCGAGCAAGAGTTCCAGAACGCCACAAAAGTTCTGTGTGTCGACGGAGGCGCCTCTCTGCACACTTCCCACCGCCAACTCAAGCAGTGGGTGCGGGAAGTAAACGCAGCTGAGCCACCCGTCGAGTCACGCAGGCTGCTGAAGTGGTCCAGCACGCCCATCATTTTTGACCTTGAGGATCACCCTGACCGCACAACGGCGGTCGGGTGCTTGCCGATGTTGGTCTCACCAACTATCCGCAACCTCAAGGTCACCAAGATGTTGGTTGACGGCGGGGCCGGCCTGAACTTGATCTCCTCATCTGTGATCAAGAAACTCCAGATCCCAGATGGCGAGCTCGAAGAAACCGGGTCGTTCCAAGGAATAAACCCGGGAAGGAGCAAGCCGAAGGGGAAGATTACTCTGCCAGTGACCTTTGGCGGGGAGCTCAACTTCAGGACGGAGAGGATAACCTTTGATGTTGCTGATATCCCATTGCCATACAATGGGATACTTGGACGTCCTGCCCACGCCAAGTTCATGGCAGCTTCCCATTATGCCTACAACGTACTCAAGATGCCGGGGCCGATAAGCGTCATCTCTGTCCCTGGCGACAAGAAGGACGCGCTTATCTGCGCCGAAAAAAATATACCGGGATGCAGCAGCCGCAGCAGAAAGCAACACACTTGCCGCTGAAGCTCCCGGGGGGAAGACCAAGACCAAGTCCGGCAAGAGCTCTGGGGCCCACTCCGGCAAACGCACCTCTTCGGAGTGCTGCGCTGCCGTCGAGGACGCACCATCGAGCTCCACCGGCAAGTGCAAGAGAGGGATGGCGGCTCCACCGGCAACCAAGAAGGTGTCCGCCAAGGAGGACGGCACTGGTGGTACCTTCACCATCAGTGCTACACTCGACGACAAATAGGAAAGCGCGCTCGTTGCCTTCCTGCGGGCGAATGTCGATGTGTTTGCATGGAAACCATCTGACATCCCCGGCGTTCCCAAGAAGGTAATTGAGCACAAACTTGCTGTTTGTCCTTGTGCGCGGCCCGTCAAGCAGAAGGTCAGAAAGCAAGCCGTGGAGCGCCAAGAATTCATCGCCGAAGAGATAAAGAAGTTGGAAGCAGCAGGCCTGGTTAGAGGCGTGATCCATCCTACGTGGCTGGCCAATCCAGTTGTCGTACGCAAGGCCAACGGGAAGTGGAGACTTTGTATAGACTTCACTAATGTGAATAAAGCATGTCCCAAGGATCCATTTCCTTTGCCGCGTATTGACCAGATTGTTGACTCCACCGCTGGATGTGAGCTGCTTTCCTTCCTTGATGCATACTCAGGTTACCACCAGATTTTTATGGCCAAGGAAGACGAAGAGAAGACTGCATTCGTTACTCCATGTGGCACATATTGCTTCATACGCATGCCCTTTGGATTAAAGAATGCAGGCTCAACGTTTGCAAGGGTGGTGCACACTGCTTTTGAGCCACAGATCCACAGAAATGTAGAAGCCTACATGGATGATATAGTGGTCAAGAGCAAGAGCAAAGATACCCTGATCCAAGACTTAGAGGAAACCTTTGAGAATCTGCGCAAGATACAGCTCAAGTTGAACCCGGAGAAGTGCGTCTTCGGAGTCCCCTCCGGCAAGCTTCTCGGTTTCTTTGTGTCCCAGAGGGGGATTGAATCCAATCCCGATAAGATAAAATCCATCGAGCAAATTGAAGCCCCGAAGCGCGTCAAGGACGTAAGGAGACTTGCTGGTTGTGTGGCTGCTCTCAGCAGGTTCATTTCAAAGTCTGCAGAACGCGCCCTGCCTTTCTTCAAAATCTTGAAGAAGGCAGGTCCTATGAAATGGACTCCGGAAGCGGAGGCAGCGCTGCAAGACTTGAAAGGATACCTATCCTCCACTCCAATACTTGTCGCACCTAGGCCGCAAGAGAAGTTGCTGCTGTACCTAGCAGCGACCAATCAAGTGGTTAGTGCTGCGTTAGTAGCGGAGAGGGAGGCGGATGAGGAATCCACATCACCGGCAAGCGAATCCAGCGACAAGCAGGGGGCTTCCCCGACAAGCTCTGGCCCCGACAAGGACAAGTCTGCGCAGGAGCAAGGAGAAGTGCGAAGGAAAATGGTGCAGCGCCCAGTGTATTTTGTAAGTTCCCTCTTGCAGGGGGCTAGGTCAAGATACTCTAGGGTGCAGAAGTTGCTTTTCGGCCTCCTCATGGCCTCGAGAAAGCTGCGCCATTACTTCCAAGCACACGAGATAACAGTGGTCACTCGCTTTCCGTTGAAGAGGATATTGCAGAATCCAGAAGCAACAGGCAGGATCGTCGAGTGGGCACTGGAGCTGTCAAGCTTTGGTCTCAAGTTTGAGAGTACTTCAACCATACAGAGCAGAGCTTTGGCAGAGTTCATAGCTGAATGGACCCCAACGCCGGATGAAGAAGTTCCAGAGACAAGCGTCCCCGTCCAAGAAGCAAGCAGCGAATGGGTAATGTACTTTGATGGTGCTTTCTCGCTGCAAGGCGCCGGTGCCGGCGTAGTACTCATAGCGCCCACCGGGGAGCACCTCAAGTATGTTGTCCAGATGCACTTTCCCAAGGAACAAGCGACAAACAATACTGCTGAGTATGAAGGTTTGCTTGCCGGCCTCAGAATTGTGGCCGAACTTGGGATCAAGAAGTTGATTGTGCGGGGAGATTCTCAGTTGGTGGTCCGACAAGTGAACAAGAGTTACCAGAGCCCTTTGATGGAAGCCTATGTTGATGAAGTGAGGAATCTTGAAGAGCACTTTGAAGGTCTGCAAATGGAACACATTCCAAGAGCTCAGAATGATATTGCAGATGGCCTCTCAAAGTGTGCTGCAATTAAGTTACCTGTGGAACCAGGGACCTTCCTGCTCAAGCTAACTCAACCATCCGTTACACCATCAGTTGGGCAAAGTAAGAAGAGAAAGTTGGTCTCCGGCGACTACTTGCCGGCGGATCTTCCCGAAGCCGTCGCCAAGGTCCCCAAGATCAACAACCAAGATGCTGAGGAACAGTCTGCTCCTGCAGATCCAAGGGTCTGTACAGTTGAAGCAAACGTTCCCGACAAGCCTTGCCCCGGCAGGCTTGCCGGGGGACCATCAGCTCCGGCAGAGCCGCAGGTTCTTGCCGTAGAAGCTGAGGTTCCCGCAGCAGCCCTCATGCCTTTAGTCCTCGTTGTTGAGCCTCAGGCTCCAGCATGGGCACAGCAAATCGTTCGTTTTCTGCAAACTGGAGAACTTCCCGACGACCCAGAAGAGATAGAGAAGATAACCAGGCAGTCAAGTATGTACCAGTTCGTTGGCAATGAACTGTACAGAAGAAGACTCAACGGTGTCAGGTTGAACTGCATTTCCAGAGAAGATGGACAGAAGCTGTTGGCAGAGATACATGGAGGCATATGTGGCCACCACATTGGCGCAAGGGCACTTGCCGGGAAGGCGTTTCGGCAAGGATTCTTCTGGCCAGAAGCCCTCCAAGATGCAACTGCACAAGTAACCAAGTGTGAAGCGTGCCAGTTCCATGCCAAGCAAATTCATCAGCCAGCTCAAGCTCTCCAGACGATCCCTTTGTCCTGGCCCTTCTCGGTCTGGGGGCTTTGAGTACTTGTACATTGCAATCGACAAGTTCACAAAGTGGCCGGAAGTGGAACCAATGAGAAAGGTGACAGCACAGTCAGCAGTCAGGTTCTTCAGATCAATTGTTTGCCGTTTCGGGATCCCTAATAGGATCATCACCGACAACGGCACACAGTTTACTAGTCGCACCTTCATGCAATACGTCCAAGACCTTGGCGCCAAGGTCTGTTTCGCTTCTGTTGCTCACCCGAGGAGCAATGGTCAAGCGGAGAGGGCCAATGCTGAAGTGCTGCGCGGACTCAAGACAAGAACCTTCGACAGGCTGCGCAAGTGCGGAAGAAACTGGATAGAGGAGTTGCCGGCGGCTCTTTGGTCAATCAGAACGACACCAATTCGAGCCACCGGACAGACGCCCTTTGCTCTTGTCTATGGAGCAGAGGCAGTTCTCCCCACGGAACTCGTATACGGATCTCCTCGAGTGCTCGCTTATGATGAGCTCGAGCAAGAGCAACTGCGACAAGATGATGCATTGCTCCTCGAGGAGGAACGTCTCCAGGCTGCTGTACGAGCTGCTCGGTACCAGCAGGCCTTGCGTCGCTACCATAGCCGCAAGGTCAAGGCCAGGAGTCTCGAGGAAGGCGACCTTGTTCTTCGGCGCATTCAGTCCGCCAAGAATTCCAACAAGTTGACGCCGAAGTGGGAAGGCCCTTATCGGGTGAGACAAGTCACAAGGCCCGGCGCTGTCCGCCTTGAGACCGAAGAAGGCTTACCGGTGAGCAACTCCTGGAACATAGAGCATCTTCGCAAGTTTCACCCATAAGGCGCGGTTGCCGTGATCCGCTCCGGCAACCACCTTTTGTACAAGTCATGCCGCTGTTGCATGTAAACCTTTGTACAAAGCCGGGCGCAGATCCCGTGCATCAGTAAAACTTTTGTGCTTCGCACTACTTGTCATTTCCATGCTTTTCTTTGTTATTTGCATGCATTATCTGACACTTTGTGCAATGCACATCCCCGGTAAGCACTAGTAAGCCGTGAGGCTCTATACTTGTTTTTCCTCCTCTTTTTCTTCCCCTCTTAAGCAGAAGGAGCATTCCTCGCGCACAAGTTTGCCGGGGGGGAAGGAGATGGAGGTATAAACCAAGTATTGTTCAAGAAAGAGAAGCCTTGTCGGGGAACAAACAATATATGAAAGCTAAGTTACCAGAATTTGAGCAGTTCAAATTTTTAAATTTTAGTTGTCTTCCTTGAACAACCACACTTTATATGGAAAACCTGCGCACGGAGGAACCTACCCGTGGCTAGCCGCACCCTTACCTTGTTTTCGAGCACGCTCAACGACTTAAGTGAGCTGCGACAAGTGTCGCGCCCTTACTTCGTTTTCGAGTTCGCTCAGCAAGCTAAGTGCGCTGCGACTAGCTGCGGCAAGGTTACTTGCCGACGAGGTCCTTTGCTAGCAGGCTGCTAAGAGTCCAGCACTCAGCGCTCGCGGCAAGGGCCCCTTGCCGGCAAGCTTCCTAAAGGTGTAGGGCGAAAAGCATACAAAGTGAAGGACCAAAAGCAAGGGAGATAACGCTGCATTGATAGCTCAAAATAAGATTGTATATTACAAAGATAACTTGCCAACAATAACTAATAGATTCTTGTCCATAACATGCCTTGCAGCGGCAAGGAAAACAGAAAGAAAGAAATCTAATCTACGCGGTCGCCTTCACGCCTTGTGACCTTGTTCACCTTGGCGACGATGTGGGCGACCTGCGCCTTCAACGCCTCCTGATCTGCATCGTCCGGCAAGGAGTGGAGGACGTTGACGAGGTTGATGACAGGGTTGCGGTAGACGATCTTCGTCAAGACGCCCTCCAGAGTGCCCATGCAGAGCCGACGCGACTCGTCGGCCAACTGCACGGGGAGCTTCTCCCGCAGCCGTGCAAGCGCCGGCGCGATTCCCCTGAAGAAGAGACATAACTTGGCGCTGTGGGGGAGGTCCTCGTCGGGTGAGTACACGAGGTGCTCCGCCCTCAGCGCCATCATCTCCTTGTCAATGCTGGCGGCGGAGGTGACCAGCTCGTCGGTCCATTGCTCCACCGCCCGGCTGAAGTTGTTCGCTGAGACGGCGGCGCTCTCCACCAAGTTCCGCTCCTTGCGGAGCTCGTCCTTCAGCTTCGTCTCGCGGTCCCGGGCGGTGTCGAGCGAATCAGTCAAAGTGGAGACCTTCAACTCTAAGTCAGCGATTGAATCCTTGGCGGCAGTGAGCTCGTCGCCTTTCTTGGAGAGACGTACCTGCAAGTCAGAGTTGGTGTGGGCATCTTTCTCCCGCTCCACATTGAGCGCGGTGACTCTGTCCTCGCTCGCCTTCAGGTACCGCTCCAGCTGCTCCACCTTAAGCTCCAGGTCCCTCTTGGCAGTCTCCGCGGCGGCGGCAGCATCCTTTGCCTCCTTCAAGGCCCCGTCGATGGCCTGCTCCCGGGCGGTGAGTTCGTCGTCATGGGCGTCGAGCTCGACCTTCCACTGGTTGAGCGCCGCCTCCCGCCGAGACAACTCCTCGGCGGCCAGCCGCTGCCGCTCTTCTGCCTCAGCCTTCTCCAGGAAGAAGGCTTGCTGCTCCCCGGCAAGCTCTTCCCGCTCCTCCACCAAGTTGCGGAGGGCTGCCTGGTTGGCGGCGCGGAGCTCCGCGGCGCGCTTATCCAGATCAACTCCAGCCTTGGCGGCAAGAGCCTCCCGAGACTCCAACTTCGCCTGCCTGGACCGGTACAGGGCCAGGAGCCGGCGAAGTAGCTTCTCCTCTTCGGGCTCGTCGCTACCGTCGGGCGCTTCAACAACCTTCAACCCCGCGGAGGCGAGGACCTCTCCGCGTAGGTCTCTCCCTCCACGGGGGCTCGCGACGAGGACGCCCACGGGACTTGTATGAAAACCCCATTGGGGGCCTCAAGATAGACGCCCGACCGCTCCGTGGAGGCGGAGGGGTCGGCGGCCGGTGCAGCGCTTGACGCTCCTGCTGCCCCCGGGCTAGCAGTGTGGTCGCCGGTCCCTTCCCTCGCCGCGGCGTCTGCGGTCGGGGCGGTTGCTTCAGCGGCAGGCTCGTCGGCTCCAGCCATGCCCTCAGTGGCAGTGGCGTTGCCGCCGGCGCCGTGCACGCCCTCCTCGCCGGCGGTCTCCGTCTCCATCCGCTCCGGTGCGGGAGGATCTAGTAGAAGAAAAAGGAAAGAAAGAGTCAAGGAAACATCCAAAAAGACAAGTTCAAAAAGAAGAAATTGCAAGACTCACCTTCGCGGACTTCTTCAACGACAGGCTCCCTCGCCGGGGAGTTCTCCCTTGGCGGCGGAGCAGTGGCCCCTGCTGGCGGAGGGCCGCCCGCGCCCTCCCTTGGCGGGGTGCTCACCATTGTCGGGCTGCTCACCCTTGGCGGGGTGCCCGCCATTGGCGGGGTGCCCGTCCTTGGTGGAGCGTTCTCCCTCGCCGGGTTGTTCGCCCTTGGCGGGGATGGTGGAGCAAGTAGCTCGTCGGGGGCAGTCTCCGGGCGCTCCTGTGGCTGCGGCTCCACTTCTGCACAAGACAAACAAGACAACAAAATATCAGTACAAACAACAACCTCAAGCGCGCCCGCCAAGCAGAAACATAAAAACCAGACTTACGCTGGGGGCTGCGCTGGGGGCTGCTCCTCTGTAATGCCCAGGATGGGACTATACCTCCTACGTGTCGAGGCACGACTTAAAGGTATAAGCCCATCCTAGAATGATCTCAAGTTTGGTATCTTTGCACAACTCATGTAAAAGAGGGATTAAATTGCAAAAGGAGATAGTTGGCTTACACTCGCCACTTCACACAATACATTACATAAGCAAGACATCATTCAAAACATCACAGCCCATCTAAGGGTAAGATTCAAAAGAAAGATACCAAAACAACATAAAGCCACAGGTCAGGATCGAATCCTAGTAGAAGAACCACTACTGATCGTCGAAGCGTCACAAGCAAACGGCCACACTCTTCATCGAACTCCCGGTGAAGAACTGATCCAACTCCTGCATCAAACTCGGCTGAACCTGCATCTGGTGTGGTGAAGTAACTGTGAGCCACAGAGGACTCAGCAATCCCGTTCCCGGGTAACATGACTATTTAAGCCTTGGGAGAGGACAAGGCTGAAGAAAAAGAACAAGAGGTGAAGGAACAACAAGAGTCTACAGCAGCAACTAGCACTAACTTACGTAAAGAGAGCGAGAAGAGAATGCCTCGGTCGAGAGATGATCACGAAGTGATCCTAACTAAAGCCGGTCAAACATAACCCCACCGTGTTCAACTCCTGAATCCCTATTCGGAAATTGACAGTCACGGTACACACGCTGGTAGTGTATTCGAACATTGTGTCAAGTTTTCTACAACCGGATATTAACAAGCTCCCATCTGCCACATAACCACGGGACGGCTTTCAAAAGTTCATAACCCTGCAGGGGTGTTCCAACTTGACCCATTACAAGCCCACGATCCGCGGAGTCGCAACTCCAAGGTGGGAAGACCCGAGTATTCTCGGAATCCCGTGCTCAAGTTAAACCGAACTAAGGTAAGGCTAATCCAGCAAATCCTCCCGGCGTGTCGACACCCTGATAGTAGCCGCGCGTATCTAAGTCTCAGGACACGACCGGATGGGCGATTCTACAGGTTTATATCAATCCTCGAGTTTCCTCGCGGTGACCCCGCAGAACCCCCGTTTGGGACCAACACCATCAGCACTGGCCCCCCTGCTATGTAGAATTAAGAATCCTCGGGGACATGACCCCCTATGCAATTAATTAAATATTTAAGTTGTTATTATGAGGCAAATAGTACCAAATGTTGGGACTTGCTGGAAAAGACTTAGCACTTAGCGGTTTATCAAGGGGGTCCCATACACCCCAACCGTGTTAGGAACGCATAATCAAGGAACATAACACCGGTTTATACGGTTCCTAACGGCATGAGTGGAACAAAACACCAAGCAAAAGGCTTAGCCTTCCACCCTTGCCAGTATATAGATGATTTCATTTTAAGCATTTATATAGTGTGATATAACCCAACCAAACTTCAACATGAAGCAAGCATCTTCAATCTTCACCTGCAACTAGCAATGCTATAAGAAGGGCTGAGCGAAGCGTACTTAGCCAAGCAACGGTTTGCATAGGTAGGGTGGTTAAACAGGTTCATGGTTACAAGTAGGAGGCTGACAAGAAAGACATGGGCATCGAGGCAAAACTATAGAGCGGAACTACTAGCAATAGGCAGAGATAGTAATGGTATCCGGGTTCGGTCATCTTGCCTGGAATTCCACAAGGAAGAAGAACGGGTCCACGAAGTAGACGGAGCAACAGTCGAGCGAATCCCCACAACTCCGGAACGAAACCGAAGCTAACAAGAGAAGCAACCGGAAAGAAGGAAACAACACGGTAAACACACATATCATAAACATGGCATACGATGCACATCCAAGCATGATGCATGTCTGGTTTAAATATGCATGGCATGGCAAGGTGCACAAACAAAACTACAAGTTAAGTGGAGCTCAATATGCAACGAGTTGCATATTGACAAAACACCACATTTAATTATTTAGTTGATTCTCGTTATTTACAAGAAAAGATTAAATGTTGGTTAACATGGCAAGAGGTGAAGCATAATAAAACTACACTATTTAGGCATTTTAAATGAGGCCGGAAAATAACAACAACATATCCGGAAAATCCTCATGAGCATGTTTAGTAAATATAAACAAACAACAATTCACACATATTAATGTTGTTAACATGATGCGGATGACATGATCAAGTTTATGCAAGTTTTTATTAGAAGTTGACAAGAGAGATATGAAGCACTTGTCACCGTGGTGGAAGGAAGGGTGCCACGGCAACGATCCGAAAATGATGCCACGCAACATATCGGTTCCGGTAACCCGTTGAGAGTCCGGAGCAAAAGGAAGATGGCGTGAGCGAGTCAAACGAGATGATGGGGTGATCCCGGTGCCGGGTTCCCACGAGTCGGCGACGAAGGCAACCGAGGAACATGACAAGGACGAAACGGGAACGAAGCACAAGTGGAGCACAACTCATACAACACAACGTTCATCCACGGGGTCATCCACGGGGTCGTCTCGTTATACCTTTGAAGCCTGCGTTTCGGGGCGGTTCGAGATCGTAGAGGGACGTGGGGGAAGTAGTTGTACACGGCCGTAGAGGAAGTAGTGGTTCACGTTATCGTGTCGTGGTACTTGCGGCGTCGGACATCTTCGGGGCGACGGTAGTGGTACTTGGTGTTTCCGGGCGTCGGTAGTCGTACACGGGGGTCGTCGAGCATAGGGGTACTCATTTCCGTAGATGTTCAAGTCGTCGGTAGTCGAACTTGACAAAAAGTTGTAGTTGTACTCGGGTCGTTGCGGTCTTGCCGTCTTGTCGTGTAGGCGTACATGGTTCTCTGTCAAGACAACAGCAAAAGGCAACACAACAAAACAAACAAAAATAGCAGCACGGGACAGCGGCGAGGCCATGGCAGCAGCAAAAACATCGGAGCTCGGCTCCAAGGTCGGAGGTGAGGCAGGATCGCGGCCGCTGCAGGAGACTTGGCGAGGCGGGGCGCTCGAGGGGCTGGCAACGAGGCGAGAGCCTGGCCGCGGTGTCGCTGGAGAAGAGAGCCGCGTCGGGCCTGGGCTCCTGGCCGGCTGGCTCGGGCCAGGCGAAGAAGGAGCGAGGCGCACGGGGCCTGGAGGAGGGAGGCCGCGGCTGTGCGACAAGGAGGGGCGCGACGGTGGCCAGGAGGCGGTGCGAGCTCACGGGAGAGGAGGGCTGCTCCCGTTCGAAGAGGGGGCGCGGACGAGGCGCCTGGGTGCGGGCGAGCCAGCGGCCGGAGGGCATGGCCCCCGCGGGTACGGGCGCCCGGGGCCTTGCTGGAGACGGGAGGGCGACCACGGCGTCGGGGACGGGCGCGGCTCGCGGCGTGCGGGCGTCGAGCCCTGGTTTGTTGCTGGCGCGGAGGCACCGCTCGGGGCGGACGGCTGCCTGAGGCGACAGGAGGAGAAGGAGGCGTCGGGATGAGAGAATCGGGGCTCTGGGGCGACGCGAGGAGACAAGGGAGATCGAGAGGATCTAGACTCTGCGAGCGAGGGAATCGGGCTGGGATCGATGCGGGAGAGGTGAGACTGGCGGCGCTACGGGAGGAAAGGAGAGGAGCGAGGCTGCGGGATGAGACGGGCTAGGGTTGCGGGGAGATGGAGACTGGCTGGTGGGCTTGCGGGGAGATGGGCCCGGGAGGAGGAGAAGGCCCACTGCGACTGGGCTCTCTTCTGGCATTTCTTTTCCAATTAAAGAAATAGAACAAAAATAGAAATGCCCAGAGAGTTTGGAGAAGGTTTTGACTGAGATAAAAATATCCCTACAACCCTTGAATTGTGGGCTATTTTAATTAAATGCTTTGGCAATTTTTAGAGATTACAAATTTATGCGAGTTCGGAAATAACTCAAACTTGCATAAATCTTTAGGCCAACCAAGCACTTCCAAAAGACATGAAAAAAAGAGGAGTAGGTCTTGGCAAGGGATTGAGAAGAAAAAGGCATGGGGAAAAAATATATGCACGTGTGTTGCGGGTAATTCCAAACAAATGGAATATTATTTATATAGCTCCCTAATATATTGAGAGGCTTTTATATGTTATAAAGAGAAGTCACCTTCCCTCGATTTAAATGGACCGAAGGTCCACACAATTTATTTAGGTTGAGATGCAAGGATTAAAAATGACATGATGGCATGATGACATGATGCGATGCAAAAATAAATAACACAAGCACAAATAAAACACACGGGAGAACCCGGAACATCTGGAATCTTCTGGAATCTTCTGGGATCTTCTGGGACGTCGGTCTTGGGCGTCACATCCTCGGAGCAGCAGGTTGATCCGGCAAGTTTGCCGCTGGCGCGTCTCTGGTCGCCGCGGCGGGCAAGTCGTCTTCGACCTCGACCACAGGGATCTTGGCCCTTTTCGCCATCCGCTGGGCCAGGGTCCTGAAGAGCAAAACAAAAACAAGATCAGAATCGTCAAGGAAGATCAAGACAAAATCAAAGAAGTTACGAGTTGCAAGTACTTACTCCTCTTCCTCATCGTCGAAGCTGAGGGCGGAGAAGTCGAACTCCACCTGAGATGCTCCCGTGCGAGGAGCAGGAGGAGAAGGCTCCCTCGGGCGCTTGGCGGTCTCCGGGGCTGTGGGCTGCGAAGACCCAGCCTCCGTCGTCGCCGAGGGCCGAGGAGCAGAAGTAGCAGCCGTCCCGCTCCGGGAGGATCCCCCTCCGCTTGGCGCTGGTGCGCGGGGCGCCTCCTTCACGACTTTGCTCGCCCTGGTGGCGCGCGTCGCCCGGCGCACAGGCTGCTGTCGAGGCGCCTGCGGCCTCATCACCGTAGCCGCCTTGCGAAGGCGCTTCCTTGGTTGTTGCGTAGGACTTGCCGGAGGCGGGGAGTTCTCTGAGGACGAGGAGGCATCATCGTCAAGTCCCAGAGATCCACCAGTATCTTCATCGGCCTCGACGTCCTCCTCCTCCTCCCCGGCAGGCCCGTTGGACTCAGCACCATGCCCAGCGGCCTCGCTCCCTCCGGCGACCTCGCTCCCTCCGGCGGCCTCGCTCCCTCCGGCGGTCCCGCTCCCTCCGGCGACCTCGCTCGTCCCGGCAAACTTCAGAGAAGGCACCCCGGCAAACTCATCGGGCGGAAGCTTGAGCAGCTTGAGGATTTCCGCCTCCTCTGCTCGGCTCGCCTCGTCCGCGGCCTGCGCCTCGTCCACGGTGTATCCAAAGTCACCCGCCGCCGCAGCTGCGGCGGCCTCTTCCACCCTGGAGGCGATGTAAGCTATATCCCGAGCCGTAGTGGCCCGGGTGAGGCCCCTGTTCACCTCGGTGTTTTTGGGCGTCTCGACCAAGTTGTCGAAAAAGCTCAGCACAGTATCCGGCGGAGGCTCGATCCAGGTGGGGACGACGCCATGGGAGTCGCACGCAGGCATCATCGCGCGCAAAGAATCCCGGGCAGTGCTGTTACACAGCGGCACCACTCCCCGGGAAGGTCTGAACCACTCTGGATGAGCAGGGTCGTGCTTGAAGAGCTCCTTGACCATCCCCTTCAACTCCAGGGCGGTGAAGTTAAAGTTTAATCCAGGGCGCAGCCTCATGATATCTGCCGCATTGCCGAATTCCCAGGCGGGCCTTTTCCTTTCTTGTAAAGGGGCGATGCGGCGGCGGAGGAAATCTGCCCCAACCTCTCCAATAGTCAGATTGGCGACCCGGAGGCGAATAATCCTAATGAGGGCAATGCTGAGTTTGTTGTCCTCCGGGGCCAATTCGCTCCAATCTCTGCCGCGCACTATGGCAGTTGTGCGCGGCGCGGTGAAGGACTCCGGCTTATCCTCCACTACCCAGCACCAATCTGCACGCCACTCCTCCCACTTGCCGCGGAGTTCTCCCTTCAGGTATGAATCCTTCTTGTTCAGCCGGAAGATCCAGGAGATGCCGCCGGAGAGGGGAGCGCCAGCCTCTACTCTAGGCATGAAGAAGTGGCGGAAAAGGGCTACGTTTGGATGAATCCCAACATAGTTTTCGCACAGATGTACGAAAACGGCCATCGTAAGGATGGCGTTGGGGGTAAAGTCTAGGAGGTGGAGGCCATATGTGTTCATGATATCACAAAAGAACTCCGAGAACGGAGGGCACAATCCACAGTGGAAAAAAGCAGCGAAGAAGAAGTACCCGCCGGGGAACATATCTTTGGCGACGGCGGGGAAGGCTCTGGTGCGGGGATGAGCTTTGGTCTCCCCCGACCAGAACAGATAATACTTGTTCCGCAGCTCCTTCGCGCCAAGCCTCGGCGCGAAGACCACACTCCTCTTCCGCAGGGCGGCCAGCTTCGCCGCCTGCTCGGACTTCTCCTTCTTGGCCTTGTCCGCTTTCGCCTTGTCGCTCTTCGGAGCCATGGCGGAGGCGGCGAGGGAAGAGGTGAGGAGCTCGACGGCGCCGCGGATGCGGAAGACGGCGGAGGAGGGGTGGAGGCAAGAAGCAGCGGGGGTTTCTGGAGAGTCAAGACGCAATGAAGACGAAGGAGGGAACTGCCCCTGCTTCCTCTGCTTTTAAGGGGGAAGTGGGGGACGCTCCGCATTTCCCATTAAAGAACAGGCCACGATCTCTCCCACGACGCCGCAATCGACGCGTGCCGTTAGGGAGGGATGCGGCGGATGCGGAAGGGGATACGGCTTGCCGTGGGCCGCGCGTGCCCGTGCACGGTTTTGGGCCTGGCCCAACAGCGCTCGGCACCGTGTGTGGCCCAGGCCCGGGGGCTCCTGTCGGTGTACTAAGATAGGGGTACCTTAGTACCCCAACTTGTGCACGGGCAGTAGCAGCTTCCCGCGGCAGGGTTTACCACGTGCTCGCCGGAAACCTTTCTGGTCCCTATGAAGCCATTCAAGAAC
The DNA here is from genome assembly GCA_902687465.1 of Secale cereale. Taxonomy (NCBI): domain Eukaryota; kingdom Viridiplantae; phylum Streptophyta; class Magnoliopsida; order Poales; family Poaceae; genus Secale; species Secale cereale. Next base: position 190,388,171 of record LR738715.1, on the reverse strand, counting down.
AAAGTATACAAGTCAGGAGATCAAGGCCCCGGCAAGAGGAGCTTGCCGGGAAGGCCGCACCAGGCTCAAGGATATCACTTTAGTACAAGACCCTGGCAAGGGGAGCTTGCCAGGAAGACTAAAGAATGCATACCTCAAGAGACGCCCCGGCGCATCACGCGCCCCGGCAGGACCCGGAGAGCGACAAGCTTCCGGGCCTGGCAAGGTCACGGCCCCGGCAAGGTGCTTGCCGGGGGAAACTTATGCTGTGTGCCCGCGCTCCAGCTCATCTGCCCACGCGTCACCCTGGGGCCCTTCCAGGGACGCGTGGCGGAGGGCTGTGCAGCCTGGGGCACACGGTGGCAAGCCACGGTGACGAGGCTACCGCCGTGGCGAACGGAGAAGCATGGACGGACACTTTTGGGGTCGACGGTGACGGGCATTTAGTGCCCTTGTCCCCCACTGTCAAAGTTAGGTGAAGACCACTGTTCATCCACTGTTCACGCACTATTCCCGCATTGTTACAACTACCACCAAAATTACATTTTTGCCCTCCTCTACGTTGACACCTGTCGGTGACCCCTTGAGCTATAAAAGGAGGCCCATGCACAACGTAGAAAGGGTTCGGAACCTAAGCAACTCTCTCGCTCGGTCTAGCTAGTACTGTAGTTCTTCAAGCTCCCGAGCTCAATACAACCAAGGCAGGAGTAGGGTTTTACGCGTCCGCGCGGCCCGAACCTGGGTAAAACTGCCCGCGTGCGCCCCTTGATCTGCTCTCCGTGCTCCCTCCGCTCCCTTACCGCAACGTAGAAGGGGCTCCGGTCCCATAGGTGCTCGTGGGAGGACAGTTTCCCCCGACAGGCTATGCTCCCTCTTCATCACACAAAATATTCATATCATGCACAACCCCGATTTCAGCCAAGCACTTGTTTTCATACTCTATTCTTTCAAACCTTTCAACCTTCACGCAATACATGAGCGTGAGCCATGGACATAGCACTATGGGTGGAATAGAGAGGTGGTTGTGGAGAAGACAAAAAGGAGGGAGAAAGTCTCATATCGACTAGGCGTATCAATGGGCTATGGAGATGCCATTCAATAGATATCAATGTGAGTGAGTAGGGATTGCCATGCAATGGATGCACTAGAGCTAAATATGTATGAAAGCTCAACAAAAGAAACTAGTGGGTGTGCATCGAACTTGCTTGCTCACGAAGACCTAGGGCATTTGAGGAAGCCCATCGTTGCAATATACAAGCCAAGTTCTATAATGAAAATTCCCACTAGTATATGAAAGTGACTAAACATGAGACTCTCTATCATGAAGAACATGGTGCTACTTTGAAGCACAAGTGTGGAAAAAGATGCTCTAGTAAAAACATGAGACTTTCTTTTATTTTTATTTTTTTGGGCCTTTTTTTCTTTGGCCTTTCTTTTCTTTTCTTTTCTTCTTTGGAGGGGCTTTATTGATTTAGCCTTTCCTCACATGGGACAATGCTCTAATAATGATGATCATCACACTTTCATTGAATTACAACTCGATATTACAACTCGATACTAGAACAAAGTATGACCCTGTATGAATGCCTTCGGCGGTGTACCGCGATGTGCAATGAATCAAGAGTGACATGTATGAAAAATTATGCATGGTGGCTTTGCCACAAATACGATGTCAACTACATGATCATGCATGGCAATATGACAATATGATGCATGTCATATGAACGGAACGGTGGAAAGTTGCATGGCAATATATCTCGGAATGGCTATGGAAATGCCATGATAGGTAGGTATGGTGGATGTTTTGACGAATATATATGGTGGCTGTTTTGAGGAAGGGTTATATAGTGGGTTTATGGTACCGGCGAAAGTGGCGCGGTACAAGAGAGGCTAGCAATGGTGGAAAGGTGAGAGTGCGTATAATCCATGGACTCAACATTAGTCATAAGAACTCATATACTTATTGCAAAAATGTACGAGTCATCAAAAACAAAGCAATCAACGCATGCTCCTAGGGGGGAGGTTGGTAGGAGTTAACCATCGCGCGCCCCCAACCTCCATACAAAGGTTGGCACTTTACAAATACCTCATGCTCTAACTTCGTCACATAGCGGTTCACCATACGTGCATGCTACGGGATCACTAACCTTAACACAAGTATTTCTTAATCTCATAATAACTCCACTAGCATGACTCTAATATCACTATCCTCATATCTCAAAACAATTATCAAGCATCCAACTTCTCATCAAATTCAATGCACTAAGTGTGAAAGTTTTTACTACATTGATCTTGGATGTCTATCATGTGGAGGCTAGTTTCATAGCTAAAGCACATTACCATGCTGTTTTAATAGACTCTCAAAAGGATATAAGTGAAGCATGAGAGATCAAAAATTTCTACAAAATATAATTACCACCGTGCTCTAAAAGATATAAGTGAAGCACTAGAGCAAATGACAAACTACTTCGAAAGATATAAGTAAAGATCAATGAGTAGTTGAATAATTATGTAACTATGTGAAGACTCTCTAACATTTAAGAACTTCAGATCTTGGGATATTATTCAAACATCAAGCAAAACAAACTAAAATAGAATGACGCTCCAAGCAAAACACATATCATGTGGTGAATAAAAATATAGCTCCGAGTATAGTTACCGATAGATGAAGACGAAAGAGGGGATGCCTTCCCGGGGCATCCCCAAGCTTAGGCTTTTGGTTGTCCTTGAATTTTACTTGGGGTGCCTTGGGCATCCCCAAGCTTAGTCCCTTGCTACTCTTTGTTCCATAGTCCATCAAAGCAATACTCAAAACTTGAAAACTTCACAACACAAAACTTAGACAAAAATCTCCTGAGCTCCGTTAGTATAAGAAAGCAAACCACTACTCAAAGGTACTGCAATGAATTCATTATTTGTTTATATTGGTGTTAAACCTACTGTATTCCAACTTCTCTATGGTTCATACTTCCCAATATTACTCATAGATGCATTGAAATAAGCAAACAACACACAAAAACAGAATCTGTCAAAAACAGAATAGTCTGTAGTAATCTGAAGGTTTCGCATACTTCTGTAACTCCAAAAAATTCAAACTAAATTGGTAAACGTTAGCAATTTGTCTATTATTCATCTGCAAAAATAATCAACTAAATAGCACGCTCCAGTAAAATCTGATGACCATTCTAGCGAGCGCTAACGATTCTGTTTTTCACAGCAAGATCACATAAACTTCACACAAGTCTTCCCAAAGGTTCTACTTGGCACAAACACTAAACAAAACACAAAACCATATCTAACCATAAGCTAGATGCAATATTTATTCCTAAACAGAAGCAAAAGCAAGGAACAAAAATAAAGTTGGGTTGCCTCCCAACAAGCGCTATCGTTTAACGCCCCTAGCTAGGCATGATGATTTCAATGATGCTCGCGTAAAAGATAAGAATTGAAACATAAGGAGAGCATCATGAAGAATATGACTAGCACATTTAATTCTAACCCACTTCCTATGCATAGGGATTTCGTGAGCAAACAACTTATGGGAGCAATAATCAACTAGCATAGGAAGGGAAAACAAGCATAGCTTCAAAACTTTAAGCACATAGAGAGGAAACTTGATATTATTGCAATACCTACAAGCATATGTTCCTCCCTCATAATAATTTTCAGTAGCATCATGAATGAATTCAACAATATAACCAGCACATAAAGCATTCTTTGCATGATCTACTTGCATAGAAATTTTACTACTCTCCACATAAGCAAAATTCTTCTCATTCGGAATAGTGGGAGTATCATAAGAGACTTGAATACTATAGATTGTTTCCACATTAAAAGAGTAATGTTCAGAGAAAGGGTAATCATAATCATGACAAGTTTTATCAGTATAATCATCACTACTTTTTATAGCATAAGTGGCATCACAATAATCGTCATAAATAGGAGGCATGCTTTCATCATAATAGCTTTGCTCATCAAAACTTGGGAGGCTAAAAATATCATCTTCATCAAACGTAGCCTCCCCAAGCTTGGGACAAACATTAATTGCAGCAAATAAATTCTCAAATATATCATTATCATCAAACATAGCATCCCCAAGCTTGGGCCTTTCCATATCATAAGCATAATCAATCTCATCGTTAATAGTATGGATAGCACCGATAGTATAGCAATTATCATCATCGCAATGAGTAATAGGAGCAAAATCATTTGGAAGGGATACCTTTTTGCCTTTGCTTCTCCGTCTTTTCTTTTTCTTCTTCACATTAAGTATGGGTTTAATCTTCTTTTTGGAGCTCCTTATTAATGAGATTGGTAGAATGGGAGGCTCCTCCTCGTTACCTGATTCATCATAAGAAATAATAGGAGGATATTGGGAAATCTCTTCCCTTTCTTTAGTATTCTCTTCATATCCTATTTGTTTTCTTAACTTAAGGTAATTGGCAATATAATGATTTTTAATGCAATTCACCGCACAATACATATATATTTCCTCTATATCAAAATCAAGAAGTTTATCAATGGCGAATCCTGGAAGAAACTTAGGTCTACATTTAATTTCTTCATAACCCAAAAGCAAGATAAGTTCATTATGATGTGCAAGGGAAATCAAGTCATCACAATTTTTGGACACAATTCGATCATGAAACAATTCTCATGGGTAATGAAATGACCACGTTCATTGCAAAGTTCACAAGTACGGCTAAGACATTTTAAATTTTCAGCACAATCATCTAGCATATGTAGCAACCATTTAGTTTCTAAATACTTATGCCTCTTGCAAAATCTATCTTCCCTATTTGGTATGTACTTGCAAACTCTATGTACTCCACAGAAATCAACATGCTTATATGAGATATTTTCATCATGACTAGTGCAATCATCATTAGTACGATAGATATTGAAAGGATTCACAGTAACAATATTGCAAGCATGCGCATCATTCAAGTGTTTAGTGCCAAGCATTCTATGTAATTCTTCTTCTAGTACTTGAGCACAATTTTCCTTTCCATCATTTTCACGAAAGATATTAAAAAGATGAAGCATATGAGGTAACCTTAATTCCATTTTTTTGTAGTTTTCTTTTATAAAATAAACTAGTGATAAAACAAGAAACTAAAAGATTCGATTGCAAGATCTAAAGATATACCTTCAAGCACTAACCTCCCCAGCAACGGCGCCAAAAAAGAGCTTGATGTCTACTACACAACCTTCTTCTTGTAGACGTTGTTGGGCCTCCAAGTGCAGAGGTTTGTAGGACAGTAGCAAATTTCCCTCAAATGGATGACCTAAGGTTTATCAATCCGTGGGAGGCATAGGATGAAGATGGTCTCTCTCAAACAACCCTGCAACCAAATAACAAAGAGTCTCTTGTGTCCCTGATACGTCCATTTTGCATCATGCTTATAAGTTGATATTTATTGCATTATGGGTTGTTCATACATGTTTTGTCACAATACGTATGCCCTTTCCCTCTTATTTTGCAAGGTTTACATGAAGAAGGGGGAATGCTGGCAGCTAGAATTCTGGGCTGGAAAAGGAGCAAACTCTGGAAACCTATTCTGCACAACTCCAAAAGCCCCGAAACTCCACAGAACATTTTTTCAGAAAATATAAAAAATATCTGGCGAAAGAAATCCATGAGAGGGGCCACTGGCTGGCCTCGAGGGTGGGGGGGCGCGCCCCCCTGCCTCGAGGGCCAGCCGGTGGGCCCCAGGTGCCCATCTTCTCCTATATGAAGCGTTTTGACCTGGAAAAAATCAGAAGGAGGCTTTCGGGACCAGACGCCGCCTTCTCCAGGCGGAAACCAATCTAGGTCTCCGGTAGAGCTGTTCTGCCGGGGATACTTCCCTCCGGGAGGGGGAAATCATCACCGCTGTCATCACCAACAACTCTCCCATCTTGGGGAGAGCTATCTTCACCAACATCTTCACCAGCACCATCTCCTCTCAAACCCTAGTTCATCTCTTGTATCCAATCTTTGTATCCAAACCTCAGATTGGTACCTGTGGGTTGCTAGTAGTGTTGATTACTTTTTGTAGTTGATGGTAGTTGGTTTATTTGGTGGAAGATCATATGTTCATATCCATTATGCATATTAATATACCTCAGATCATGAACAATATTATGTCTTGTGAGTAGTTACTTTTGTTCCTGAGAACATGGGAGAAGTCTTGCTATTAGTAGTGATGTGAATTTGGTCTTCGTTCGATATTTTGATGACATGTATGTTGTCTCTCCTCTAGTGGTGTCATGTGAACGTCGACTACATGACACTTCACCATTATTTGGGCCTAGAGGAAGGCATTGGGAAGTAGTAAGTAGATGATGGGTTGCTAGAGTGACAGAAGCTTAAACCCTAGTTTATGCGTTGCTTCGTAAGGGGCTGATTTGGATCCATATGTTTCAGGCTATGGTTAGGTTTAACTTAATACTTCTTTTGTAGTTGCGGATGCTTGCATTAGAGGTTAATCATAAGTGGGAGGCTGTCCAAGTAAGGGCAGCACCCAAGCACTGGTCCACCCGCATACCAAATTATCAAAGTACCGAACGTGAATCAGATGATCGTGATGAAAACTAGCTTGACGATAATTCCCATATGTCCTCAGGAGCACTTTACCTTGCATAAGAGTTTGTTCAGGCTTGTCCTTTGCTACAAAAAGGATTGGGCCACCTTGCTGCACCTTATTTACTTTTACCGTTTGTCACTTGCTACCAATTATCTAATCACAAAACTATCTGTTACCTATAAATTTAGTTCTTGCAGAAAATACCTACTGAAAACTAACTATCATTTCCTTCTGCTCCTCGTTGGGTTCGACACTCTTACTTATCGAAAGGACTACGATAGATCCCCTACACTTGTGGGTCATCAGTCCCCAACACACCCAATACAATGGTAAATTATATAGGTGCACTAGTTCGGCAAAGAGATGGTGATACAAGTGCAATATGGATGGTAGATATAGGTTTTTTTAATAAGAAAACATAAAAACAGCAAGGTAGCAAGTGGTAAACGTGAGCATAAACGGTGTTGCAATGATAGGAAACAAGGCCTGGGGTTCATACTTTCACTAGTGCAAGTTCTCTCAACAAGGATAACATAATTGGATCATATTACTAGCCCTCAACATGCGACAAAGAGTCACTCCAAAGTCACTAATAGCGGAGAACAAACGAAGAGATTATGGTAGGGTACGAAACCACCTCAAAGTTATTCTTTCTGATCGATCTATTCAAGAGTCCGTAGTAACGTTCAATCTATCATATAGTTCGAACTAGAATAACACCTTAAGACACAAATCAACCAAAACCCTAATGTCACCTAGATACTCCATTGTCACCTCAAGTATCTGTGGGCATGATTATACGATATGCATCACACAATCTCATATCCATCTATTCAACCAACACAAAGAACTTCAAAGAGTGCCCCAAAGTTTCTACCAAAAAGTCAAGACGAAAACCTGTGCCAACCCCTATGCATAGATTCCCAAGGTCACAGAACCCGCAAGTTGATCACCAACATACATCAAGTAGATCACATGATATCCCATTGTCACCACAGATAAGCACGTGCAAGACATACATTAAGTGTTCTCAAATACTTAAAGACTCAATCCGTTAAGATAACTTCAAAGGGAAAACCCAATCCATTACAAGAGAGTAGAGGGGGAGAAGCATCATAAGATCTAACTATAATAGCAAAGCTCGCGATACATCAAGATCGTGCCATCTCAAGAACATGAGAGAGAGAGATCAAACACATAGCTACTGATACATACCCTCAGCCCCGAGGGTGGTCTACTCCCTCCTTGTCATGGAGAGCACCGGGATGATGAAGATGGCCACTGGTGAGGGTTCTCCCCTCCGGCAGGGTGCCGGAACGGGGTCTAGATTGGTTTTCAGTGGCTATAGAGGCTTTCGCCGGCGGAACTCCCGATCTAGGTTATTTTCCGGAGGTTTCAGTATTTATAGGATTTTTTGGCGTAGGGCACAAGTCAGGGGGGCCTCTGGGTTGTCCACGAGATAGGAGGGCGTGCCCCCCACCCTCGTGGGCAGCCCGTGGCTCTCCTAGCCCAACTCTTTTACTTCGGGGGCTTCTTTTGGTCCAGAAAAAATCATCAAAAATTGGCATGTCAATTGGACTCCGTTTGATATTCCTTTTCTGTAAAACTCAAAAACAAGGAAAAAACAGAAACTGGCACTGCGCTCTAGGTTAATAGGTTAGTCCCAAAAATCATATAAAAGTGTATAATAAAGCCCATAAAACATCCTAGAAGGATAATATAATAACATGGAACAATAAAAAATTATAGATACATTGGAGACGTATCACCTGCCCCCCTGAGTGCGCCCTGGACCCTCCTGGCCGCCTCTCTCGTTCCCTCGCGTGTACTCCAAGTCTTCTGGGTAGATACGGTTCCAAAAATAACTCTCCCGAAGGTTTCATTCCGTTTGGACTCCGTTTGATATCCCTTTTCTGCAAAACACTGAAATAGGCAAAAACAGCAATTTGCACTGGGCCTTGGGTTAGTAGGTTAGTCCCAAAAATAATATAAAAGTGTATAATAAAGCCCATTAAACATCCAAAACAGAATATATAATAGCATGGAACAATAAAAAATTATAGATACGTTGGAGACGTATCAGGCTCTGGGTTAATAGGTTAGTCCCAAAAATCATATAAAAGTGTATACAAAAGCCCATAAAACATCCTAGAAGGATAATCTAATAGCATGGAACAATCAAAAATTATAGATACGTTGGAGACGTAATAATTGTCCGGACGCCGAAGCCTTGATAACCAACAAGTGTAGGGGATCGCAACAGCTTTCGAGGGTAAAGTATTCAACCCAAATTTATTGATTCAACATAAGGGGAGCCAAAGAATACTGTCAAGTATTAGCAACTGAGTTGTCAATTCAACCACACCTGGAAACTTTGTATCTGTAGCAAGGTAATTTAGTAGCAAGGTAATATGGAAGTAACGGTAATGGTAGCAAAAGTAGCGATAGTGTTTTTGTAGTGATTGTAACAGTAGCAGTGGAAAAGTAAATAAGCAACAAGCAATATGTGAAAAGCTCGTAGGCATTGGATCGGTGATGGATAATTATGTTGGATACAATTCCTCATGTAATAGTTATAACATAGGGTGACACAGAACTAGCTCTAGTTCATCAATGTAATGTAGGCATGTATTCCGCATATATTCATACCTGCTTATGGAAAAGAACTTGCATGACATCTTTTGTCCTACCCTCCCGTGGCAGCGGGGTCCTAGCGGAAACTAAGGGATATTAAGGCCTCCTTTTAATAGAGTACCGGACCAAAGCATTAACACATAGTGAATAAATGAACTCCTCAAACTACGATCACCACCGGGAGTGGTCCCGATTGTTGTCACTTCGGGGTTGCCGGATCATAACACATAGTAGGTGACTATTGACTTGCAAGATAGGATCAAGAACACACATATATTCATCAAACCATAATAGGATTAAGAACACACATACTGATTTTGTTCTCCCCGAAAGTGAATATATGGAGTCGGGGAAGATGTCGGTGGAGCAACAGGGGGCCCATGAGGCAGGGGGCGCGCCCCCACCCTCGTGGACAGGGTGTGGCCCCCCTGGTCTGGTTCTTTCCACAATTATTTTTTATATATTCCAAAATAATTCTCCGTTGAATTTCAGGTCATTTCGAGAACTTTTATTTCTACACAAAAATAACACCATGGCAGTTCTGCTGAAAACAGCGTCAGTGCGGGTAAGTTCCATTCAAATCATGCAAGTTAGAGTCCAAAACAAGGGCAAAAGTGCTTGGAGAAGTAGATACGTTGGAGACGTATCAACTCCCCCAAGCTTAAACCTTTGCTTGTCCTCAAGCAATTCAGTTGATAAACTGAAAGTGATGAAGAAAAACTTTGACAAACTCTGTTTGCTCTTGTTGTTGTAAATATGTAAAGCCAGCATTCAAGTTTTCAGCAAAGATCATGAACTAACCAAATTCACAATAACTTTCAGGTCTCATGCCTACTCATATCAATGGCATAGTCAACTAGCGAGCAATAATAATAAACCTCGGATGACAACACTTTCTCAAAACAATCATAATATGACAACACTTTCTCGGATGACAATCTCTCTAGCCCTTTCTGAGACCGCGAGACATAAATGCAGAGCACCTTTAAAGATCAAGGACTGACTAGACATTGTAATTCATGGTAAAAGAGATCCAGTCACAATCATACTCAATGCAAATTAATAGCAATACATGCAAATGACAGCGGTGCTCTCCAACTGGTGCTCTTTAATAAGAAGATGATGACTCAATATAAAAGTAAATAGATAGGCCCTTCGCAGAGGGAAGCAGGGATTTGTAGAGGTGCGAGAGCTCGATTTTGAAATAGAGATGAATAATATTTTGAGCGGTATACTTTCATTGTCAACATAGCAACTAAGAATCTCGATATCTTCCATGCTACACACATTATAGGCGGTTCCCAAACAGAATGGTAAAGTTTATACTCCCCCAACCACCAACAAGCACACTCCACGACCATCCAAATCCACGGGGTACCGTCCAAACAAGCAACGGCCCTGGGGGGGTTTTGTTTAATTATTATGATTTGAGCATGGGACTGGGCATCCCGGTTACCAGCCATTTTCTCATGAATGATGAGTGGAGTCCACTCATCGTGAGAATAACCCACCTAGCATGGAAGATATAGATAGCCGTAGTTGATACATGAGCTATTCGAGCATACAAAACAGAATTTCATTTGAAGGTTTAGAGTTTGGCACATACAAATTTACTTGGAACGGCAGGTAGATACCGCATATAGGAAGGTATGGTGGACTCATATGGAATAACTTTGTGGTTTATGGAAGTGGATGCACAAGCAGTATTCCCACTTAGTACAGGTGAAAGCTAGAAAGAGACTGGGAAGCGACCAGCTAGAGAGCGACAACAGTCATGAACATGCATTAAAATTAATCAACAATGAGTGCAAGCAAGAGTAGGACATAAATCACCATGAACATAAATATCGTGGAGGCTATCTTGATTTTGTTTCAACTAAATGCGTGAACATGTGCCAAGTTAGACCACTTGAATCGTTCAAAGGAGGATACCACCCTATCATACCACATCACAACCATTTTAATATCATGTTGGCACGCAAGATAGACCATTATAAACTCCTAGCTAATTAAGCATGGCATGAGCAGCTATGATCTCTAATTGTCATTACAAGCATGTTTCATTCATAACAAGCTGAATCAGGAACGATGAACCATCATATTTACAAAAACAAGAGAGGTCGAGTTCATACCAGCTTTTCTCATCTCAATCAATTCATCATATATCGTCATTATTGCCTTTCACTCGCACAACCGAATGGTGTGGATAATAATAATAGTGCATGTGTATTGGACTAAGCTGGAATCTACAAGCATTTAATACAAGAGAGAAGACAAAGTAATATGGCTCAAGGTTAAATCAACAATAAAGCATATGAGAGCTACTAAACATTTTCATCGTGGTCTTCTCCTCTTGACCCCCAAAGAAAAGAAAATAAAGTATTTACCCGGGAAAGCTCCCAACAAGCAAAAGAAGAACGAGAAATCTTTTGGGGTTTTCTTTTAATTACTAACACAGGCATGGAAAGTAAACTAGCTCAAAAGCTGCAACTATTTTTTTTCTTTTTCTTAAGGTTTTTCTAACACACAAGAAAAAGACTAAGAAAAGAAATGAAACTAAGCATGGATAGTACAATGAAAGAGTGTGAGCACCGACTACTGGAATAAGTGTGTGAACATGAATGTAATGTCGGTGAGAAATACGTACTCCCCCAAGCTTAGGCTCTTAGCCTAAGTTGATCTATGGCCAATATTGGCCTGATGGATATCCAAAGTCATAGTTGGGGTTGTACTGAGATGCAGCGGCTATCGCTTGACGAGCTGCATCCTGAAGGTGAGCTACCCTCGTCGTCTCCTAATACTCATTTGCCTCCTCCCTGGTTATAGTATATCTCCCTTTTGCCTGAAAGTCAAAGAAGGTAGGAGCAGGGAGAGCAATATGGACAGTGCGACGCCTGTCAAATATTAGTCGATACTGGAGGGACTGTTCATCCCTCTCAACAAATTGATGGCGAATCATGGTATTATAATCTAGATAAGCATGAGGCAACTCCGCATCATTCTCGTGTATGGGCACATGAAGATAATTAGCCAAGCGAGTTGCATAAATTCCACCAAACAGATCGCCATTTAAACCATTATGATGTAACCTACATGCAACAATGGCCCCCAAATTATATTGTCTATCACCTAATACCGCACTTTTGAGGACACTAAGATCTGGTACACACATGTGGCAAGCTCCATCTTTACCGTTAATGCACCAACCAATGAAGAGAGCAAAATAATGTATGGCAGGAAAATGGATGCTCCCTATGGTAGCTTGGGTGACTTCTCTAGATTCCCCCACAGTGATACTAGCTAGAAAGTCCTTATACTCAGATTTGCGAGGTTCACCAACACTATCCCACTGTGGGAGTTTACAAGCATCATTAAAATCTTCTAAACCCATAGTATAAGATTTATCATATAGATCAAACAAGACAGTGGGAGAATTACGTGAAGATGTAAATTTAATCCTTCTCACAAAGGTATCAGTTAGGTACTGGTATTGAGGGCACTTATCTGACTCGAAGTCCTCAATATCCGTGTTACGCACATATGTGTAAAATTCTTCCTTGATACCTGCCCGGATCATAAATTCCTCTGACAGCCACTCGCAGGGCCGCACTTGAGCTTCCCTTGGTAACTCATCGTCTGGCGCGCGTATCGCAAGCCTTGGTCCTTGCTTCCTTGAGGAACCACCTTGAAAGATTTTCCTATGCATTTTTTTCTAGAATATTTCTAAAATTTTCAGTGACTCAAAATAAAAGTGAACCAAACTCAACAGGATTGATAGCAACTACTCCTACAAGTGCCTAGAGACTATATCATGCATTAGAACTACTTGGAACCACATAAATTTGACATGCAAGCTCAAGAACAGGGTCACCTAAGCAGCAAAAATTTGCAATAAATAAAGCACTAGAACAAAAACTAATTGGACCAATGGAGGAGTCACATACCAAGGAACAATCTCCACAAACAGTTTTGTGAATGGAGCTTTGAGCAAGGAGATCGAAAATGGTAGCAAGATGAGCTAGAACTCGTGCTTGAGCTGGATAGTGATTTTTTTGAGAGGAAGAAGGAGTGTGTGGGTGCAGGAATAAGTGGAGGGGGCCACGTGGGGCCCACGAGGCAGGGTCGCGCCCAGGGGGGTGAGCGCCCTGCACCCTCGTGGCCAGGTGCTGGCCCCCCTGCTGTGTTCTCAGTGCCAAGTATTCTTAAATATTCTAGAAAAAATCATATTTCATTTTCGGGGCATTTTGAGAACTTTTATTTTCGGGGTATTTTTTATTGCACGGATAACTCTGCAAATAGACAGAAAATACTATTGTTGCTTTATTTAATCTAATTAACAGAAAGTAAAAGGAGGGTACAGAAAGTTGTGCCATCTAGATTCACCCATCTCATGCTCATCAAAAGGAATCCATTAACAAGGTTGATCAAGTCTTGTTAATAAATCTTTTCGAATAACATGAAACCGGAGAATTTTTTAAAAACACTAGGTTACCTCAATGGGGGTATGCATGTCCCCAACAATAAGAATATCATATTTTTTCTTGACGGTAGGAAGAGGAAATTCAAAATCTCCAATAGTAATAGTTGAATTTTTTCCAATAGAATTGATACTTTGGACCTGAGGTTGTTTCCTCGGAAAGTGTACCGTACGCTCATTACCATTGACATGAAAAGTGACATTGCCTTGGTTGCAATCAATAACAGCCCCTGCAGTATTCAACAAGGGTCTACCAAGGATAATAGACATACTATCGTCCTCGAGAATATCAAGAATAACAAAGTCTGTTAGAATAGTAACATTTGCAACCACAACAGGCACATCCTCACAAATACCGACATGTATAACAGTTCATTTATCGGCCATTTGCAAAGATATTTCAGTAGGTGTCAACTTACTCAAGCCAAGTCTACGATATAACGAGAGAGGCATAACACTAACACCGGCTCCAAGATCACATAAGGCAGTTTTAACATAGTTTCTTTTAATAGAGCAAGGTATAGTTGGCACTCCTGGATCTCCTAGTTTCTTAGGTATTCCACCCTTAAAAGTGTAACTGGCAATCATGGTGGACATTTCAACTTCAGGTATCTTTCTTTTATTGGTGATAATATCTTTCATATACTTAGCATAAGGATTTGTTTTAAGCATATCAGTCAAACGCATACGCAAAAAGATAGGTCTAATCATTTCAGCAAAGCGCTCAAATCTTCATCATCCTTTTTCTTGGATGGTTTAGGAGGAAAGGGCATGGGTTTCTGAATCCATGGTTCTCTTTCCTTGCCGTGCTTCCTAGCAACAAAGTCTCTCTTATCGTAATGTTGATTCTTTGATTGTGGGTTATCGAGATCAACAACGGGTTCAATCTCTACATCATTTTCATTGCTAGGTTGAGCATCGTCATGAACATCATCATTAACATTATTAATAGGTTCATGTTCATTACCAGATTGTGTCTCAACATCATAAATAGAGATATCATTGGGATTCTCAGTTGTGTCAGCTACAGGTTCACTAGAAGCATGCAAAGTCCTATCATTTTTCTTTTTCTTCTTCTTAGAAGAACTAGGTGCATCTAAATTAGCTCTCTGAGAATCTTTCTCAATTCTCTTAGGTTGGGCTTCAGGATACAGAGGTTCCTTAGTCATTTTACCACCTCTAGTCATAACTCTAACAGCATTATCATTTTTCTTACTATTTAATTCATTGAGCAAATCATTTTGTGCTTTAAGTACTTGTTCTACTTGAGTGGTAACCATAGAAGCATGTTTACTAATGAGTTTCAATTCACCTTTAACTCTAGACATATAATCACTCAAGCGTTCAATCATAAAAGCATTACGTTGCAATTGTCTACCAACATAAGTTTGAAGTTTTCTTGCTTCACAATAAAATTGTCAAACTCATCTAAGCATTGGCTAGCAGACTTATAACAAGGAATATCACCTTCATCAAATCTATAAAGAGAATTTACCTTTACTACCTGTGTCGGGTTATCAAGACCATGTATTTCTTCAATAGGCGGTAAATTCTTAGTATCTTCAGCTTTAATACCTTTTTCTTTCATAGATTTCTTTGCCTCTTGCATATCTTCAGGACTGAGAAACAGAACACCCCTTTTCTTCGGAGTTGGCTTAGGGGCTGGTTCAGGAAGTGTCCAATTATTTTCATTGGTCAAAATATTATTCAATAGTAATTCAGCTTGATCAACTGCTCTTTCCCTGAAAACACAACCAGCACAACTATCCAGGTGGTCTCTGGAAGCATCGGTTAGTCCATTATAAAAGACATCAAGTATTTCATTCCTCTGAAGAGGATGATCAAGCAAAGCATTAAGTAATTGGGGAAGCCTCCCCCAAGCTTGTGGGGGACTCTCTTCTTCAATTTGCACAAAATTATATATTTCCCGTAAGGCAACTTGTTTCTTATGAGCGGGAAAATATTTAGCAGAGAAGTAATAAATCATATCCTGGGGACTACGCACACAACCAGGATCAAGAGAATTAAACCATGTCTTAGCATCACCCTTTGACGAGAACGGAAATAACCTAAGGATATAGTAATAATGAATCTTTTCCTCATTGGTAAATAGGGTGGCTATATCATTCAACTTAGTAAGATGTGCCACAACAGTTTTAGATTCATAGCCATGGAAAAGATCAGATTCAACCAAAGTAATTAACTCAGGATCAACAGAGAAATCATAATCCTTATCAGTAACAAAGATAGGTGAAGTAGCAAAAGCAGGGTCATATTTCATTCTAGCATTCAAAGACTTTTCTTTCAACTTAGCTAACAATTTCTTAAGATAATATCTATCATTGCAAGCAAGAAAGTCTCTAGAAGTTTCTTCATCAATAACATAACCCTCAAGAATAACAGGCAATTCATATCTAGGAGGAGAATCTTCATCATCACTTTCATCTATATTATCTGTTTCAATATTTGCATTCTCCCTAACCTTAGCAATTTGTTCATCTAGAAATTCATCTAGTGGCACGGTATTATCAAGCATAGAAGTAGTTTCATCATACATAGCAGAAGTCGCATCATCAAGAACATGCGACATATCAGATTCAATAGCAGGAGTAGGTGTCGCAAGTTTACTCATAACAGAGGGTGAATCAAGTGCAGAGCTAGATGGTAGTTCCTTACCTCCCCTCATAGTTGAGGGAAAGATCTTGATTTTTGAGTCTTTCAAGTTCTTCATAGTGATCAACAGATATAAATCCCAAGTGACTTAAAAAATATAGCTATGCTCCCCGGTAACGGCGCCAGAAAATAGTCTTGATAACCCACAAGTGTAGGGGATCGCAACAGTTTTTGAGGGTAAAGTATTCAACCCAAATTTATTGATTCGACACAAGGGGAGCCAAAGAATACTATCAAGTATTAGCAGATGAGTTGTCAATTCAACCACACGTGGAAACTTAGTATCTACAGCAAGGTAATTTAGTAGCAAGGTAATATGGAAGTAACGGTAACGATAGCAAAAGTAGCGATAGTGTTTTTGTAGTGATTGTAACAGTAGCAGCGGAAAAGTAAATAAGCAACAAGCAATATGTGAAAAGCTCGTATGCATTGGATCGGTGATGGATAATTATGTCGGATGCGATTCCTCATGTAATAGTTATAACATAGGGTGACACAGAACTAGCTCCAGTTCATCAATATAATGTAGGCATGTATTTTGAATGTAGTCATACGTGCTTATGGAAAAGACGTTGCATGACATCTTTTGTCCTACCCTCCCGTGGCAGCGGGGTCCTAGCGGAAACTAAGGGATATTAAGGCCTCCTTTTAATAGAGTACCAGACCAAAGCATTAATACATAGTGAATACATGAACTCCTCAAACTACGGTCATCACCGAGAGTGGTCCCGATTATTGTCACTTCGGGGTTGCCGGATCATAACACATAGTAGGTGACTATTGACTTGCAAGATAGGATCAAGAACACACATATATTCATGAACACATAATAGATTCAGATCTTAAATCATGGCACTCGGGCCCTAGTGACAATCATTAAGCATAGCAAAGTCATGGCAACATCAATCTTAGAACATAGTGGATACTAGGGATCAAACCCTAAGAAAACTAACTCAATTACATGGTAAATCTCATCCAACCCATCACCGTCAGGCAAGCCTACGATGGGATTACTCACGCACAGCGGTGAGCATCATGGAATTGGTGATGGAGGAAGGTTGATGATGACGATGGCGATGATCTCCTCTCTCTGAAGCCCCGAACGGACTCCAGATCAGCCCTCCCGAGAGAGATTAGGGCTTGGCGGCGGCTCCGTATCGTAAAACGCGATAATTCCTTCTCTCTGATTTTTTTTCTCCCCGAAAGTGAATATATGGAGTCGGGGAAGACGTCGGTGGAGCAAGAGGGGGCCCACGAGGTAGGGGGCGCGCCCAGGGGGGCACACCCCCACCCTCGTGGACAGGGTGCGGGCCCCCTGGTCTGGTTCTTTCCGTAGATTTTTCTATATATTCCAAAATAATTCTCCGTTGAATTTCAGGTTATTCCGAGAACTTTTATTTCTGCAAAAAAAATAACACCATGGAAGTTCTGCTGAAAACAACGTCAGTCCGGGTTAGTTCCATTCAAATCATGCAAGTTAGAGTCCAAAACAAGGGCAAAAGTGTTTGGAAAAGTAGATACGTTGGAGACGTATCAAGCCTTAGCGGCCTTCAAGCACAGTGTCCGGGACGAATGGCTAGCCAGACACCTCGGATAGGAAAAGCCGAGGACAATGGCAGCCCTAACTACACTCATGACCCGCTTTTGCGCGGGCAAGGACAGCTGGTTGGCTCGTAGCAACACCAGCGACCCTCGAACATCTGAAGTCAGGGACGGCAATGGAAAGCCATGACGTAACAAAAAAACATCGAAATAATGCTGGAAGCCCAGATGATACAGCGGTAAACGCCGGATTCAGTGGCTCCAGACCCGGTCAACGGAAGAAGCCATTTAAAGGCAACAAAGATGGTCCATCTAGCATGGACAAAATATTAGATAGGCCCTGCCAAATCCATGGCACCCCAGAAAAACCTGCAAACCATACCAACCGTAATTGTTGAGTTTTCAAGTAGGCCGACAAGCTCAATGCCGAATACAAGAGAAGGGGACCTCGGAGCGAAGACGAGGATGAACCTCGCCAGCCGAACACAGGGGGACAGAAGAAATTTCCACCGCAGATCAAAACAGTGAACATGATATATGCCACTCATATCCCAAAGAGGGGGCGCAAGCGCGCACTTTGAGATGTCTACGCCGTCGAGCCTATTGCCCCCAAATTGAACCCATAGTTGGCTGATACGTCTCCAACGTATCTATAATTTTTTATTGTTCCATGCTATTATTTATGATGTCTTGGATGTTTAATGGGCTTTGTCATACACTTTTATATCATTTTTGGGACTAACCTACTAACCCAAAGGCCCAGTCCAGATTGATGTTTCTTTGCCTGTTTCAGGGTTTTGCAGAAAAAGAATATCAAACGGAGTCCAAACGGAATGAAACCTTCGCGAGAGATATTTTTGGAGAAAATCACGCACGGGAGACTTGAGAACCACGTCAGGGGAGCCACGAGGTGCCCACGAGGGTGGGGGGCGCACCCCCCTTCCCAGGGCGCGCCCCCTACCTCGTGGGGCCCTCGTGAGTCCCCTGGTGTTCTCCTTCCTCCTATATAAGTCTACGTACCCCGAAACCATCAGCAACAGAGAGAAAACCCTAATTACACCGTCGTAACCTTCTGTTCCCATGAGATCCCATCTTGGAGCCTGTTCCGGAGCTCCGCCGGAGGGGGGATCCATCACGGAGTGCTTCTACATCATCATCATCGCCCTCACCATGAGTTGTGAGTAGTTTACCACAGACCTTCGGGTCCATAGCTAGTATCTAGATGGCTTCTTCTCTCTCTGGATCTCAATACAAAGTTCTCCTCGGTCTTCGAGGAGATATATTCGATGTAATCTCTTTTTGCGGTGTGTTTGTCGAGATCCAATGAATTGTGAGTTTATGATCAAGATTATATACGAGAAATATTTGGTTCTTTTCTGAACTCTTTATGTGTGCTCATAATATCCTTGCAAGTCTCTTTGAATTATTGGTTTGGTTTGGCCTACTAGATCTATAGTTCTTGCAATGGGAGAAGTGCTTGGCTTTGGGTTCAGTCTTGCGGTGTCCTTTCCCAGTGACAGTAGGGGCAGCAAGGCACGTATTGTATTGTTGCCATCGAGGATAAAAATATGGGGTTTATATCATATTGCTTTAGTGTATCCCTCTACATCATATCATCGTGCTTAAGGCGTTACTCTGTTCTTATGAACTCAATACACTAGATGCACGCTGGATAGCGGTCGATGTGTGGAGTAATATTAGTAGATGCAGGCAGGAGTCGGTCTACTTGTCTCGGTTGTGATGCCTATATACAATGATCATGCCTAGATAGTCTCATAATTATTCGCTTTTCTATCAATTGCTCGACAGTAATTTGTTTACCCGCCGTAGAATATCGCTATCATGAGAGAAGCCACTAGAGAACACTATGGCCCCCGGGTCTATTCTCAACATATCAATCTACATCTACTTTACTTTTTCCGCTTTTACTTTCTGTTCTTATAAACAAAAATACCAAAAATATAAACTATCATCTCTATCAGATCTCACTTTCGTAAGTGACCGTAAAGGGATTGACAACCCCTTATCGCGTTGGCTGCAAAGTTCTTATTTGTTTGTGCAGGTGCGAGGGACTCGCGCGTGGTCTCCTACTGGATTGATACCTTGGTTCTCAAAAACTAAGGGAAATACTTATGCTACTGTGTTGCATCTCCCTTTCCTCTTCGAGGGAATACAATGCAAGCTTGAGAAGTAGCAAGAAGAATTTATGGCACTGTTGCCGGGGAGGCTTACGCAAAAGTCATATACCAAGTACCTATCACAAACCCTTATCCTTCGCATTACATTTTTTGCCTCTCGTTTTCCTCTCCCCCACTTCACCCTTGCCGTTTTATTTGCCCGTCTTCTGCCATGTGTTTATCGTTCGCTTGCTTCTTGTTTGCTTGTGTGTTGGATTGCTTGCTTGTCACTATGGCTCAGAACAATACCAAATTGTGTGACTTCTCCAATACCAACAATAATGATTTTATTAGCACTCTGATTGCTCCTATTACCGATGCTGGATCTTGTGAGATCAATGCTACTTTGCTGAATCTTGTCATGAAAGATCAATTCTCCGGCCTTCCTAGTGAAGATGCCGCTACCCATCTAAACAACTTTGTTGATTTGTGTGATATGCAAAAGAAAAGGGATACGGATAACGATATTGTTAAATTGAAGCTATTTCCGTTTTCACTTAGAGATCATGCTAAAAGTTGGTTTTCCTCTTTGCCTAGAAATAGTATTGATTCGTGGAATAAGTGCAAAGATGCTTTTATCTCTAAGTATTTCCCTCCTGCTAAGATCATCTCTCTTAGAAATGATATTATGAATTTTAAGCAACTAGATCATGAGCATGTTGCACAAGCTTGGGAGAGAATGAAATTAATGATACGTAATTGCCCTACACATGGTTTGAATCGATGGATGATTATTCAGAACTTTTATGCTGGCTTGAATTTTGCTACTAGAAATCTTTTAGATTTGACCGCAGGAGGCACTTTCATGGAAACTACCTTAGGAGAAGCCACCAAACTCCTAGATAATATTATGGTTAATTATTCTCAATAGCACACCGAAAGATCTACTAGTAAAAAAGTGCATGCTATTGAAGAAATTAGTGTTTTTAGTGGAAATATGGATGAACTTATGAAATTATTTGCTGCTAAGAGTGCTTATTCTGATCCTAATGATATGCCTTTGTCCACTTTGATTGAAAATAACAATGAATCTTTGGATGTGAATTTTGTTGGTAGGAATAATTTTGGTAACAATGCTTATAGAGGTAATTTTAATCCTAGGCCTTTTCCTAGTAATTCCTCTAATAATTATGGTAATTCCTACATTAAATCTTATGGAAAGATGCCTTCTGAATTTGAAACTACTGTTAAGGAGTTTATGATCTTGCAAAAGAATTCAATGCTATGCTTGAAGAGAAATTGCTTAAGATTGATGAATTGGCTAGAAGTGTGGATAGAATTACTCTTGATGTTGATTCTTTGAAACTTAGATCTATCCCACGTAAGCATGATATCAATGAGTCTCTCAAAGCCATGAGAATTTCCATTGATGAATGCAAAGAGATAACCGCTAGGATGCGTGCTAAAAGAGAGAATTATATTAAAGCGTGTTCTTCTAGTTATCATGAAAATAAAGATGAAGATCTGAAAGTTATTGATGTGTCTCCTATTAGATCCTTGTTTTCTAGTATAAATCTTGATGAAGATAGGATTGGAGATGATTCTGCTTTAAGGTGTCCCAATGATTCGGAGTTTTTAGATCTTGATGCTAAAATTGTTAAAAGTGGGAGTGAAGAGATTAAAACTTTGCATAGTGATGAACCCACTACTTTGGATTTCAAGGGATTCAATTATGACAATTGCTCTTTGATTGATTGTATTTCCTTGTTGCAATCCGTGTTAAATTCTCCGCATGCTTATAGTCAAAACAAAGCTTTCACCAAACACATAGGTGATGCTTTGATGCAATTTTATCAAGAAAAACTTGAGTTAGAAGTTTCTATCCGTAGAAAGCTTTATGATGAGTGGGAACCTACTATTAAAATAAAAATTAAAGATCATGAATGCTATGCTTTGTGTGATTTGGGTGCAAGTGTCTCCACTATCCCAAAAACTTTGTGTGATTTGCTAGGGTTCCATGAGCTTGATGATTGTTCTTTAAATTTGCATCTTGCGGATTCCACTATTAAGAAACCTATGGGAAGAATTAATGATGTTCTTATTGTTGCCAATAGGAATTATGTGCCCATAGATTTCATTGTTCTTGCTATAGATTGCAATCCTTCATGTCCTATTATTCTTGGTAGACCTTTCCTTAGAACGATTGGTGCAATTATTGATATGAAGGAAGGAAATATTATATTCCAATTTCCGTTAAGGAAAGGCATGGAACACTTTCCTAGAAAGAAAATCAAATTACCATATGAATATATTATGAGAGCCACTTATGGTTTGCCTTCTAAAGATGGCAACACCTAGATCTATCTTGTATCGTGCCTAGCTAGGGGCGTAAAACAATAGCGCTTGTTGGGAGGCTACCCAATTTTCTTTTTTTGTTGTTTTTGCTGCTGTTAGGGAATAAATATTGCATCTAGCTTCTGTTTAGATGTGGTTTCATGTTTTTTTAGTGTTTGTGCCGAGTAGAACCTTTGGGAAGACTTGTGTGACGTTTACGTGATCTTGCTGTGAAAAACAAAATCGTTAGCGCTCACTAGAATGGTCATCAGATTTTACTGGAGCGTGCTACTTAGTTGATTCTTTTTGCAGATGATTAATAGACAAATTCCTCACGTTTACCAATTTAGTTTGAATTTTTTGGAGTTACAGAAGTATGCGTATCCTGCAGATTACTACAGACTGCTCTGTTTTTGACAGATTCTGTTTTTCGTGTGTTGTTTGCTTATTTCAATGCATCTATGAGTAGTATTGGCAAGTATGAACCATAGAGAAGTTGGAATACAGTAGGTTTAACACCAATATAAACAAAGAATGAATTCATTGCAGTACCTTTGAGTAGTGATTTTTTTTCTTATACTAACGTAGCTCACGAGAATTTTTGTCTAAGTTTTGTGTTTTGAAGTTTTCAAGTTTTGAGTATTGCTTTGATGGACTATGGAACAAAGAGTAGCAAGGGCATAAGCTTGGGGATGCCCATGGCACCCCAAGAAAAATTCAAGGACAATCAAAAGCCTAAGCTTGGGGATGCCCCAGGAAGGCATCCCCTCTTTCGTCTTCATCCATCGGTAACTATACTTGGAGCTATATTTGGATTCACCACATGATATGTGTTTTGCTTGGAGCGTCTTGTATAATTTGAGTCTTTGCTTGTTAGTTTTCCACAATCATCCTTGCTGGACACACCTATTTGAGAGAGTTAAATATGGCCTAGGAATTGATAGAACACTCTATGTGCTTCACTTATATCTTTTGAGTTGAATAGTTTTTGCTCTAATGCTTCACTTATATCTTTTAGAGCACGGTGGTGATTATATTTTCAAGAAATTGTTGAACTCTCATGATTCACTTATATTCATTTGAGAGTCTATTAAAATATCATGGTAATGTGTTTAGTCTATAAAACTAGTCTTCACATGATAGACATCCAATATCAATGTAGTAAAAACTTTCACACTAAGTGCATTGAATATGATGAGAAGTTGGATGCTTGATAATTGTTTTGAGATATGAGGATAGTGATATTAGAGTCATGCTAGTGGAGTTATTATGAAATTGAGAAATACTTGTGTTAAGGTTAGTGATTCCCGTATCATGCACGTATGGTGAACCGCTATGTGATGAAGTTAGAGCATGAGGTATTTGTAAAGTGCCAACCTTTGTGTGGAGGTTGGGGGCGCGCGATGGTTAACTCCTACCAACCTCCCCCCGAGGAGCATGCGTTGATTGCTTTGTTTTTGATGACTCGTAGATTTTTGCAATAAGTATATGAGTTCTTATGACAAGTGTTGAGTCCATGGATTATACGCACTCTCACCTTTCCACCATTGCTAGCCTCTCTTGTACCGCACAACTTTCGCCGGTACCATAAACCCACTATATAACCCTTCCTCAAAACAGCCACCATATTATTCCTCAAAACAGCCACCATACCTACCTATCATGGCATTTCCATAGCCATTCCGAGATATATTGCCATGCAACTTTCCACCGTTCCATTTATATGACACGCATCATATTGTCATATTGCCATGCATGATCATGTAGTTGACATCGTATTTGTGGCAAAGCCACCATGCATAATTTTTCATACATGTCACTCTTGTTTCATTGCACATCCTGGTACACTGCCGGAGGCATTCATGTAGAGTCATACTTGTTCTAGTATCGAGTTGTAATATCGAGTTGTAAATCAATAAAAGTGTGATGATCATCATTATTAGAGCATTGTCCCATGTGAGGAAAGGCCAATAAAAAAGAGATGGCCCAAAAAAATATAGAGAGGGGCTAATAAAAAAAGGGAAGCCCCTCCAAAAAAATGAGAGGAAAGAGAGAAGGGACTATTGCTACTTTCTTTTTCCACACTTGTGCTTCAAAGTAGCACCATGTTCTTCATTGTAGAGAGTCTCATGCTTAGTCATTTTACATACTAGTGGGAATTTTCATTATATAACTCCGCTTGCATATTCCAACGATGGGCTTCCTCAAATGCCCTAGGTCTTCGTGAGCAAGCAAGTTGGATGCACACCCACTAGTCTCTTTTGTTGAGCTTTCATACATATTTAGCTCTAGTGCATTTGTTGCATGGCAATCCCTACTCACTCACATTGATATCTATTGATGGGCATATCCATAGCCCGTTGATACACCTAGTTGATGTGAGACCATCTCCCTCCTTTTTGTCTTCTCCACAACCACCTCTCTATTCCACCCATAGTGTTATGTCCATGGCTCACGCTCATGTATTGCGTGAAAGTTGAAAGGTTTGAAAGAATAGAGTATGAAAACAAGTGAATGGCTGAAATCGGTGTTGTGCATGATATGAATATTTTGTGTGATGAAGAGGGAGCATAGCCAGACTATATGATTTTGTAGGGATAACTTTCTTTAGCCATAGTATTTTGAAAAGACATGATTGCTTTGTTAGTATGCATGAAGTATTATTATTTCTTATGTCAATATAGACTTTTATCTTGAATCTATCAGATCTGAACAGTCATGCCACAATTAAGAGAATTACATTGAGAAACTATGTTGGTTAGCATTCCACATCAAAAATTCTATCTTTATCATTTACCTACTCGAGGACGAGCAGGAATTAATCTTGGGGATGCTTGATACGTCTCCAACATATCTATAATTTTTTATTGTTCCATGCTATTATTTATGATGTCTTGGATGTTTATGGGCTTTGTCATACACTTTTATATCGTTTTTGGGACTAACCTACTAACCCAAAGGCCCAGTCCAAATTGCTGTTTTTTGCCTGTTTCAGGGTTTTGCAGAAAAAGAATATCAAACGGAGTCCAAAATGAATGAAACCTTCGCGAGAGATATTTTTGGAGAAAATCACGCACGGGAGACTTGAGAACCACATCATGGGAGCCACGAGGTGCCCACGAGGGTGGGGGCGCGCCCCCCTTTCCAGGGCGCGCCCCCTGCCTCGTGGGGCTCTCTTGAGTCCCCTAGAGTCCTCCTTCCTCCTATATAAGTCTACGTACCCCGAAACCATCAGCAACAGAGAGAAAACCCTAATTCCACCACCGTAACCTTTTGTTCCCGTGAGATCCCATCTTGGAGCCTGTTCTGGAGCTTCGCCGGAGGGGTGATCCATCACGGAGTGCTTCTACATCATCATCATCGCCCTTACAATGAGTTGTGAGTAGTTTACCATAGACCTTCGGGTCCATAGCTACTATCTAGATGGCTTCTTCTCTCTCTCTGGATCTCAATACAAAGTTCTCCTCGGTCTTCGAGGAGATCTATTCGATGTAATCTCTTTTTGCGGTGTGTTTGTCGAGATCCGATGAATTGTGAGTTTATGATCAAGATAATCTACGAGAAATATTTGGTTATTTTCTGAACTCTTTATGTGTGCTCATAATATCCTTGCAAGTCTCTTCGCATTATTGGGTTGGTTTGGCCTACTAGATCTATAGTTCTTGCAATGGGAGAAGTGCTTGGCTTTGGGTTCAATCTTGTGGTGTCCTTTCCCACTGACAGTAGGGGCAGCAAGGCACGTATTGTATCATTGCCATCGAGGATAAAAAGATGGGGTTTATATCATATTGCTTGAGTTTATCCCTCTACATCATGTCATCTTGCTTAAGGCGTTACTCTGTTCTTATGAACTAAATACACTAGATGCATGCTGGATAGCGGTCAATGTGTGGAGTAATAGTAGTAGATGCAGGCAGGAGTCGGTCTACTTGTCTCGGACGTGATGCCTATATACAATGATCATGCCTAGATAGTCTCATAATTATCCGCCTTTCTATCAATTGCTCAACAGTAATTTGTTTACCCGCAGTAGAATATCGCTATCATGAGAGAAGCCACTAGAGAACACTATGGCCCCCGGGTCTATTCTCAACATATCAATCTACATCTACTTTACTTTTTCCGCTTTTACTTTCTGTTCTTATAAACAAAAATACCAAAAATATAAACTATCATCTCTATCAGATCTCACTTTCGTAAGTGACCGTAAAGGGATGGACAACCCCTTATCGCGTTGGCTGCGAAGTTCTTATTTGTTTGTGCAGGTGCGAGGGACTCGCGCGTGGTCTCTTACTGGATTGATACCTTGGTTCTCAAAAACTGAGGGAAATACTTACGCTACTGTGCTGCATCTCCCTTTCCTCTTCGAGAGAATACAACGCAAGCTCGAGAAGTAGCATCGGCCTGTCCGATCAGTTTCGATCGCAGGGGTTGATACATCTCCAACGTATCTTTAATTTTTTATTGTTCCATGCTATTATTTATGAAGTCTTAGATGTTTAATGGGCTTTATCATTCACTTTTATTTCATTTTTGGGACTAACCTACTAACCCAAAGGCCCAGTCCAGATTGCTGTTTTTTTTGCCTATTTCAGAGTTTTGCAGAAAAGGAATGTCAAACGGAGTCCAAACGGAATGAAACCTTCGCAGGAGATATTTTTAGAGAAAATCACGCGGGATAAACTTCGGGGCCAAGCCAGAGGACAGGTGGCCCACCCTCGAGGGTGGGGGCGCGCCCCCTGCCTCGAGGGCAGGCCCGGTGGCCCCTGGTGCCCCTCTTCCTCCTATATATGCCTACGTACCCCAGAAACTCCATACGTAGAGAGAAAACCCTAATTCCACCGTCGTAGCTGCAGTTCCCGTGGAGATCCCATCTTGGAGCCTGTTCCGGGAGGGGGATCCATCACGGAGGTGTTCATCATAATCATCATCGCCCTCACCATGAGTTGTGAGTAGTTTACCACAGACATTCGGGTCCATAGCTAGTATCTAGATGGCTTCTTCTCTCTCTCAGATCTTAATACAAAGTTCTCCTCGGTCTTCGAGGAGATCTATTCGATGTAATCTCTTTCTGCGGTGTGTTTGTCGAGATCCGATGAATTGTGAGTTTATGATCAAGGTTATCTATGAAAGATATTTGGTTCTTCTCTGAACTTTTTATGTGTGCTCATAATATCCTTTCAAGTCTCTTCGAATTATTGGTTTGGTTTGGCCTACTAGATCTATAGTTCTTGCAATGGGAGAAGTGCTTGGCTTTAGGTTCAATCTTGCGGTGTCCTTTCCAAGTGACAGTAGGGGCAGCAAGGCACGTATTGTATTGTTGCCATCGAGGATAAAAAGATGGGGTTTTCATCATATTGCTTAAGTTTACCCCTCTACATCATGTCATCTTTCTTAAGGCGTTACTCTGTTCGTATGAACTCAATGCACTAGATGCATGCTGGATAGCGGTCGATGTGTGGAGTAATAGTAGTAGATGCAGGCAGGAGTCGGTCTACTTGTCTCGGACGTGATGCCTATATACAATGATCATGCCTAGATAGTCTCATAATTATTCGCTTTTCTATCAATTGCTTGACAGTAATTTGTTTACCCGTCGTAGAATATCGCTATCATGAGAGAAGCCACTAGAGAAAACTATGGC
Organism: Secale cereale; assembly: GCA_902687465.1. Lineage (NCBI taxonomy): Eukaryota > Viridiplantae > Streptophyta > Magnoliopsida > Poales > Poaceae > Secale > Secale cereale. The sequence continues at coordinate 190,360,202 of LR738715.1, read as the reverse complement.
CCCCGGGTCCATCTCTATCATATTACTTTCCCGTTAATTTCTTTTATCGTTGTTTATTTTCTGTTTTATTAAACCAAAAATACCAAAAATATAATTATCATCTCTATCAGATCTCACTATCGTAAGTGACCGTAAAGGGATTGACAACCCCTTATTGTGTTGGCTGCAGAGTTCTTATTTGTTTGTGCAGGTGCGAGGGACTGGCGCATGGTCTCCTACTGGATTGATACCTTGGTTCTCAAAAACTGAGGGAAATACTTATGCTACTGTGCTGCATCTCCCTTTCCTCTTCGAGGGAATACAACGCAAGCTCAAGAGGTAGCAAGAAGAATTTCTGGCGCCGTTGCCGGGGAGGCTTACGCAATAGTCATATACCAAGTACCTATCACAAACCCTTATCCTTCACAGTACATTTATTTGCCTCTCGTTTTCCTCCCCCCCACTTCACCTTTGCCGTTTTATTCACCCTTCTTCCGCCGTGTGTTTCTCGTTCGCTTGCTCCTTGTTTGCTTGTGTGGTGCTTGCTTGCTTGTCATCATGTCTAGCACACCTACCATTATCACCACTCCCGAGAGTGAGGTCTTCAACTTTAAACAAAGGAGGGAAAAAATTAAAATATGCCTAGTATAGAATTTGCAATGCTCAAGATAAGTCTAATAGGAAGCTTTCCACTTCCGTGCTTCTTCGCAATTTTTATGTTCACATAACTCCGTGGAATAGATTTATCTTAGATACCATTACCGGAGAGAATTTCTTGGGTATCCATGTCGTTGATTCTTATAAATCTATGACTAAATTATTTGGCTCACCACCTCTTACGGTTAATGGGACCGTTTTAACTTTGGAGCATGTTATGCAAAGGTTAGAAATTATTGAGAACAAAGTTGCTACGGTAGAATTGTTAGAGAGCTTGGATAGGAAAATTCACAATGAAATTACCCAATATGGATCCAAGGTAGGAGTTGTTCTAAAAAATCTTAAGGAAAAAGAACCCATGGTTAAAGAAAAGCTAGATCAGGATTCCACTAGAATCAGTAAGCTTGAGGATGCTATCACTAATGTGGGTTCCGCTCTTTCCACATTAAAAACTACTCCAAATACCTCCACTAAATTATCTAAGTTCATGTATGTCCCTAAAGACAAGGGTGAAACATCTAGACTTGCGGATCTCAAATCCATAAGTGTTCACCCTAATTTTCTTACTTTTGCAAGAGACCCTTTTGACACTTTAGAATTTCTTGATTTCTTGCCCAAGAGTTTGATTATTCAAAGGGACAAAGAAGTGCCCAAGAATCATAGGTGCTTAATCAAAGAATTTCCTTCCAAAGATGGCAATACCTAGATCATTCTTGTATCGTGCCTAGCTAGGGGCGTAAAACGATAGCGCTTGTTGGGAGGCAACCCAATTTTATGTTTTTTGTTTTTGTTGCTGTTAGGGAATAAATATTTCATCTAGACTCTGATTAGATGTGTTTTCATATTTTGTTTAGTGTTTGTGCCAAGTAGAACATTTGGTAAGACTTGTGTGAAGTTTATATGATCTTGCTGTGAAAAACAGAATCGTTAGTGCTTGCTAAAGTAGTCTTCAGATTTTACTGGAGCATGATTTTTTGCTGATTATTTTTTATGCTCATTGGTAGACAAATTGCGCAAATTTACGAATTTAGTTTGAATTTTTTGGAGTTCCAGAAGTAGGCGAACCCAGCAGGTTACTACAGACTATTCTGTTTTTGACAGATTCTGTTTTCGTGTGTTGTTTGATTATTCCGATGCATCTATGAGTAATATTGGAGGATATGAACCATAGAGAACTTGGAGTACATTAGGTTTAACACAAATATAAACAACGAATGAATTCCTTGCTGTACCTTTGAGTGGTGGTTTGCTTTCTCTTACTAACGGAGCTCACGAGAATTTTTGTCTAAGTTTTGTGTTGTGAAGTTTTCAAGTTTTGAGTATTGCTTTGATGGACTATGGAACAAGGAGTAGCAAAGGCCTAAGCTTGGGGATGCCCATGTCACCCCAAGTAAATTCAAGATAATCAAAATCCTAAGCTTGGGGATGCCTCGGGAAGGCATCCCCTCTTTCGTCTTCATCCATCGGTAACTACACTTGGAGCTATATTTTATTCGCAACATGCTATGTGTTTTGCTTGGAGCGTCTTGTATAATTTGAGTCTTTACTTGTTAGTTTGCCACAATCATCCTTGCTGGACACACCTATTTGAGAGAGTTAAATATGCCCTAGAAATTGTTAGAACACTTTATATGCTTCACTTATATCTTTTGAGTTGAATGGCTTTTGCTCTAGTGCTTCACTTATATCTTTTAGAGCACGGTGGTGGTAATATTTTGTAGAAATTATTGAACTCTCATGATTCACTTAGATCTACTTGAGAGTCTATTAAAACAGCATGGTAAAGTGTTTAGGCTAAAGAAACTAGTCTTCACATGATAGACATCCAATGTCAATGTAGTAAAAAAATCACCCCAAGTGCATTGAGTAGAAAGAGATGTTGGATGCTTGATAATTGTTTTGAGGCGTGAGGATAGTGATGTTAGAGTCATGCTAGTGGAGTTATTATGAAATTGGGAAATATTTGTGTTAAGGTTAGTGATTCCCGTAGCATGCACATGGTGAACCGTTGTGTGACTAAGTTAAAGCATGAGGTATTTGTAGAGTGTCAACCTTTGTGTGGAGGTCGGGGGCGCGCGATGGTTAACTCCTACCAACCTCCCCCCTAGGGGCATGCGTTGATTGCTTTGTTTTGATGACTCGTAGATTTTTGCAATAAGTATATGAGTTCTTATGACTAATGTTGAGTCCATGGATTATACACACTCTCACCCTTCCACCATTGCTAGCCTCTCTTGTACCGCGCAACTTTCGCCAGTGCCATAAACCCACTATATATCCTTCCTCAAAACAGCCACCATATTGTTCCTCAAACAGCCACCATACCTACCTATCATGGCATTTCCATAGCCATTCCGAGATATATTGTCATGCAACTTTCCACCGTTCCGTTTATATGACACGCGTCATATTGTCATATTGCCATTGCATGATCATGTAGTTGACATCGTATTTGTGGCAAGGCCACCATGCATAATTTTTATACATGTCACTCTTGTTTCATTGCACATACCGGCACACCGCCGGAGGCATTCATATAGAGTCATACTTTGTTGTTGTAGTATTGAGTTGTAATCTTGTGTTGTAATGAAAGTGTGATGATCATCATTTATAGGGCATTGTCTCATGGGAGGAAAGGCTGAATCTATAAAGCCCCTCCGCAAAAAAAGGAAAAAAAGAAAGGCCAAAGAAAAACAGAAAGGCCTGAAAAAAAAGAAAAAAAGAAAAAGAAAGATAAAAAGAAAAAAGGACAATTGCTACTATCTTTTTCCACACTTGTGCTTCAAAGTAACACCATGTTCTTCATTGTAGAGAGTCTCATGCTTAGTCACTTTCATATACTAGTGGGAATTTTTGTTATAGAACTTGGCTTGTATATTCCAACGATGGACTTCCTCAAATGCCCTAGGTCTTCGTGAGCAAGCAAATTGGATGCACACCCACTAGTTTCTTTCGTTGAGCTTTCATTCATATTTAGCTCTAGTGCATCCGTTGCATGGCAATCCCTACTCACTCACATTGATATCTATTGATGTGCATCTCCATAGCCCATTGATACGCCTAGTCGATGTGAGACTATCTCCCTCTTTTTGTCTTCTCCACAACCACCTCTATTCCACACATAGTGCTATATCCATGGCTCACGCTCATGTATTGCGTGAAAGTTGAAAGGTTTGAAAAGATAGAGCATGTAAACAAATGCTTGGCTGAAATCGGGGTTGTGCATGATATGAATATTTTTGTGTGATAGCAAGGGAGCATAGCCAACACTATATGATTTTGTAGGGATAAATTTCTTTAGCCATAGTATTTTGAGAAGACGTGATTGCTTTGTTAGTATTGCTTGAAGTATTGTTATTTCTTATGTCAATATAGACTTTTATTTTGAATCCTTCGGATCTGAACATTCATGCCACAATTAAGAGAATTACATTGAAAACTATATTGGTTAGCATTCCACATAAAAAAAAATTTCTTTATCATTTACCTACTCGAGGACAAGCAGGAATTAAGCTTGGGGATGCTTGATACGTCTCCAACGTATCTATAATTTTTGATTGTTCCATGCTATTATTTATGAAGTCTTAGATGTTTAATGGGCTTTATCATTCACTTTTATTTCATTTTTAGGACTAACCTACTAACCCAAAGGCCCAGTCCAGATTACTGTTTTTTTGCCTATTTCAGGGTTTTGCAGAAAAGGAATATCAAACGGAGTCCAAACAGAATGAAACCTTTGCAAGAGATATTTTTGGAGAAAATCACGCGAGATAAACTTTGGGGCCAAGCCAGAGGACAGGGGGGCCACCATCGAGGGTGGGGGCGCGCCCCCCTTCCCAGGGCGCGTCCCCCTGCCTCGAGGGCAGGCCCGATGGCCCCTGGTGCCCCTCTTCCTCCTATATATGCCTACGTACCCCAGAAACTCCATACACAGATAGAAAACCCTAATTACACCGCCGTAGATATTGTTCCCGTGGAGATCCCATCTTGGAGCCTGTTCCGGGAGGGGGGTCCATCACGGAGGCCTTCTTCATCATCATCATCGCCCTCACCATGAGTTGTGAGTAGTTTACCACAGACCTTCGGGTCCATAGCTAGTATCTAGATGGCTTCTTCTCTCTCTCCGGATCTCAATACAATGTTCTCCTCGGTCTTCGAGGAGATCTATTCGATGTAATCTCTTTTTGCGGTGTGTTCGTCGAGATCCGATGAATTGTGAGTTTATGATCATGGTTATCTATGAAAGATATTTGGTTCTTCTCTAAACTTTTTATGTGTGCTCATAATATCCTTGCAAGTCTCTTCAAATTATTTGTTTGGTTTGGCCTACTAGATCTATAGTTCTTGCAATGGGAGAAGTGCTTGGCATTGGGTTCAATCTTGCGGTGTCCTTTCCCAGTGACAATAGGGGCAGCAAGGCACGTATTGTATTGTTGCCATCAAGGATAAAAAGATGGGGGTTTCATCATATTGCTTGAGTTTACCCATCTACATCATGTCATCTTTCTTAAGGCGTTACTCTGTTCGTATGAACTCAATACACTAGATGCATGCTGGATATCGGTCGATGTGTAGAGTAATAGTAGTAGATGCAGGCAGGAGTCGGTCTACTTGTCTCGGACATGATGCCTATATACAATGATCATGCCTAGATAGTCTCATAATTATTCGCTTTTCTATCAATTGCTCGACAGTAATTTGTTTACCCGCCGTAGAATATCGCTATCATGAGAGAAGCCACTAGAGAAAACTATGGCCCCCGGGTCTATCTCTATCATATTACTTTCCCATTAATTTCTTTTGTCGTTGTTTATTTGCTGTTTTATTAAACCAAAAATACCAAAAATATAATTATCATCTCTATCAGATCTCACTATCGTAAGTGACCGTAAAGGGATTGACAACCCCTTATCGCGTTGGCTGCGAAGTTCTGATTTGTTTGTGCAGATGCGAGGGACTGGCACGTGGTCTCCTACTGGATTGATACCTTGGTTCTCAAAAACTGAGGGAAATACTTACGCTACTGTGCTGCATCTCCCTTTCCTTTTCGAGGGAATACAACGCAAGCTCAAGAGGTAGCAGGGATCACCCGACTAGTATCCGTCATGGGGGTTCGGCTGCCCTAGTGCTCGACCCAATAATCGATGGATACCATCTCACCTGAGTCCTTATGGACGGCGGTAGCAGTCTCAATCTGATATATCAGGACACCGTCCGCAAGATGGGGATCGACCCGTTAAGAATAAAGCCAAGCAGCACGACCTTTAAAGGAGTGATACCGGGCGTAGAAGCCCGCTGCACGGTCTCTTTAACATTGGAGGTCGTATTCGGCTCTCCTGATAACTTTCGAAGCGAAGAGTTAATCTTCGACATAGCTCCATTCCGAAGTGGCTATCATGCACTACTCGGAAGAACGGACTTCGCCCGCTTTAATGCAGTCCCGCATTATGCTTATCTAAAGCTTAAAATGCCCGGACCATGTGGCGTCATCACGGTCAATGGAAATATGAAGCGTTCTCTCCGCACGGGGGAAGACACTGCGGCCTTAGCAGCTGAAGTCCAAAACGGCCTATTCAAGCCGGACACCCTATCGGTCGTTAAAACCGCGAACACGGCTAAACGTGTCCGGCATATGTCTCAGTGCGGCAGCTCAGATGAACCTGAGTTGGATTAGCAGTTACGCCCCCATCGACTGCCCCATAAGGCGATAACGTACGTGCCTCGTATACATAATTATGCCCTCGAGATCCCTTGGGTGACGCTGGGGGCACACTGCATACATATAGTCCATAGTTCAGCTCGACCCTATTTGGACTCTAAACATATCTTTTAAGGTTCACTAAACGAACCAGTTCTGTTTATGGCCACACTGGATCTCTTTTCTTTTCCAGGTTTCTTCCTTTTTCTCTTTTTTACAGATGGCCATCACACTCCCCCCTTCAAGGACACATTATAGAGGAGGAAACGACGCAGACGTGTAGCAGGGGCGCGCGCTAAGGTTTCTTTTTAGATTAAGACCATGTGTAAACCTTTTTTCTCTTTTTTTTTGTTTTATACTTTTCGGGCATGTAAAATGTCCAAGAAAGTCATCGGCATTATCTGTAAGCTTACGGCTCGCCGTACTATAATGGGATATTAATAGAGCAGCTTGATTCACATTACGTTCGGAGTTTTATTCACTCACCATAAATGTTCTCTCCCCACGTCAGATCGCCACATGTGCCTTGTCAACAGGGTCTATTACCATGGGCTGTATTCAGCCTGGTATATGTCGAAAAGTCCGAACACCTATGAGGAGTGTTCGGCGTCCTGGATGTTTGCCCTATATGCATCAGTTCTGAATCATGTCTTCGGTCAATAGTTGGGTTGCCCGGCTCCTGTGCTTACCTCTACGTTCCCGATTGTTCGGCTAGGGTGTAAAGGGAGAACTACTGCGATTGTATTTCTGGCTCGTCCGGTCAAGTACCTCAGTAGAGAAAGCTGAAAACTGATTGTCATGATAGGCGAGAACCTAGTCCGCAATCCGGTGACTTAGTTTTATACTATGATCGATAGAGATCTACCCCGTGTTATACGAAGGGTTGGTTTTTCGCCCAACCGGGTGCAATCAGATACCTTAATTTGGAAATATCATATCCGCACCAGGGGCTAGTACCTAGCCCCGCTTGTCGAATTCCTATGGCTAAGTGAAAGCAATAATGCCGCATAGTCTGATTGCCTGGTTCGCTCCGCATACACCTCCTACATGGACCAAGACGTTGGATAAAGAGTGTATACGCATATGACCGAACACCCCAGTACTATGTACGTGGGGGCTGAAGCCGACGACTGGAAACTTTCAGATTTATATAAAACAGCCACACAGGAGGTAAAAGTCTCTCACATTATAAATAGCGCAAAAGTTATATACATCGGTTCATAAGCTTAAGTCTTTACAGCCGGATACAATTACTCAAAGATAACATCTTTTGAGCACCTGCCTTCTACAAGGCGGGCGCCTTCTATGACGTCCTCGAAGTATTTCTCTGGCTTGCGGTGCTCCTTGCCTGCGGGCGGGCCAGCAGTAGCTATATCCCGCGCCTTCATCTTCGCCCACTGAACCTTCACACGAGCGAAGGCCATCTGAGCACCTTCTATGCAGGCTGAACGCTTCAATGCGTCGACCCACGGACTCGCCTCGACGAGCCGCTTCACCAATCCGAAGTAGCTACTTGGAATTGGATCAGCGGGCCATAACCGGACTATCAAGTCCTTCATAGCTGAACCTGCCATATTGTGCAGCTCGACCAGCTGCTTCATCTGGTCGTTGAGGGGCACCGGATGTTTTGGCGCATAAAACTGCGACCAAAACAACTTCTCCATGTCGTTCCCCTCCTAGGCTCGGAAGTATTGGGCGACATCAGCACTCCTCGGAAGATCAGCAAACACGTCTGGAGAACTCCATAACTGTGTCAGCCCAAGATACTTCTGCCCTCCGAAGATGCTCTGTAAGAGAAAGGTCTTACCAGATGTTATCGGTCGTGCCCGCTTGATTTCTTCACAGGCGTTGCGCGCCTCGCTTCACGCATCCTGGGCAGCCTTAACTGTCGCAGTAAGCTCGAATGCTTGTTCTGAAGTCTTCTCTTCCAATGCCTCACATTTGAGAATGGCATCTTTGAGCTCAACCCCGACTTCGGACACCGAGCCTGGTGCTTCTCGCACACGGCCTTTTCGGCCTCTAGTTCAGTGACCGCCTTGTCAGCGATTGCCTTGCTCGCTTCGGCCTCCTCCTTGGCCTTCGCGAGCTCGCCCTTAAGGGACTCGAGCTCAGTGGCGCCAACTGTGTAATACAGAATATCATAAAAGAGTTTATACCCATACTCAATTAACATTATTAGTCTTCTTGACATTTTAATTTTTTAAATCCGCATACCATGTGTTTCATCTAAACGCTGGTTGACGCGGTCGAGGTCCGTGTCGGCCAACAAGAGCATCCGATTGAGTTCGGCAACCTCTGCATCTCATGCAGTTACCGTAACTAGTGAGGACTTTTCACATAACAGAAGCATAACAACTCAGCTCTATAAGCATGCTATACTATGGATACTTCGTCCGATTCTGTTCAGAATCACACAAAGAATCAGGGGCTACTGGCTATATATATGCATATAAAACAAATAAAAGTTCCATAAAGAACATTACATGGCTTACCTCAAAGCATGTTGAAGGCTTCATTCAGTCCGCCTTTGACGGACCGAAACTTCTTCATCACCGCACCCATCATGGTGCGGTGCTCCTCCACGACGGAAGCACTCTGAAGTGCTCCCTCTAGAGGGTCTCGTGCCTCTGGATTGACCCTGGGCGCCGTCGTATCCTCCCCCGCCTTGGGGGTCTGGTCTTCGGACCCCGGAGCCGCGCTAGGCTCTGGGTCAGTATTCGACGGGGCCTCGGATTGTTTGGGCCCCCCGTCTTCGGTCTCCATGGGGACTGTTTCCCCATGGTCAGCGGCAGCCGAGGTGTTACCCTCGGTCGCCCTGTCACTTGCCCCACCCCCATCTCCTTGAGCGAAAGACACCCGCTGGGAGGACACTTCGGTGCCCCCGCTGATCACGGGCGATGGAGCTCGGACCAGCGGGTCACTCTCCATCTCTCCAGGTGCTAGAGAGTTCCCCTCCGATGAGGAGGCGTCGGGATGTGCTCGGGGAGGGCTGTAGGTCAGCAGGTGAGAAATACGAAGTAAGCATCAAAATGCTAAACAAATAAGGTGCAACAATTAACATATCCAGTCAAACTTACGTTTCGGTCGGGGGTTTCTCTCCGGGATTCACCACAAAGCTATGTTCGGACGATGAATTTGAACCACCAGAGAGGTTCAGCCTCCTCCGGGGTGCGGCCGTGCCCGCGTCAGCGGCAGCCGCCCTCTTCGTCCTCCTGCCGTGCGCGGGGGGTTCTTCTTCTTCTTCTTCTTCTTCTTCTTCTTCTTCTTCTTCTTCTTCTTCTTCTTCTTCTTCTTCTTCTTTGTCATCCTCCTCCTCTTTGAAGGAGAGGATGTTGATCTTCTCGGACTTCTCGTCCGCGAGGCGTGGGCCATCTTCGGCCTCCTTGCTCTTCTTATTGGCCTTCTTGACCAGCGCCTTGTTGTTGGGGAACGTAGCAGAATTCAAAAAAATTCTACGCTTCACCAAGATCAATCTAAGGAGTTCATCTAGCAACGAGCATAAAGGAGTGCATCTACATACCCTTTGTAGATCGCGTGCGGAAGCGTTCGAAGGAACGTGGATGATGGAGCCGTACTCGTCGTGATCCTCGTCACCGATGATCCCATCGCCGAACGGACGGCACCTCCGCGTTCAACACACGTATGGTACAATGACATCTCCTCCTTCTTGATCCAGCAAGGGGGGAGGAGAGGTTGATGGAGATCCAGCAGCACGACGGCGTGGTGGTGGATGCAACGGAAAAAGCTGCAGGGCTTCGCCGAGACCCTGCGGGAAGAGTTAGAGGTGTAACAGGGGGGGAGAGGCGCCAGGAGCTGAGGTGCGGCTGCCCTCTCTCCCCCCCCCCCACTATATATAGGGGGCCAGGGGGGCGCCGGCCCTAGGAGATCCAATCTCCTAGGGGGGCGGCGGCCAAGGGGGGGTTTCTTACCCCCCAAGCCAAAGGGGGCGCCCCCACCCCTAGGGTTTTAACCCTAGGCGCATGGGGGCAGCCCATGAGGGGTGCGCCAGCCCACAAGGGGCTGGTCCCCCTCCCCTACGGCCCACGGGGCCCTCTGGGATGGGTGGCCCCACCCGATGGACCCCCGGGACCCTTCCGGTGGTCCCGGTACACTACTGGTGACCCCCGGAACGCTCCCGGTGGCCGAAACTGGACTTCCTATATATAATTCTTTACCTCCGAACCATTCTGGAACTCCTCGTGACGTCCGGGATCTCATCCGAGACTCCGAACAACATTCGGATTTCCGTGTGCATATATCTCTACAACCCTAGTGTCACTGAACCTTAAGTGTGTAGACCCTACGGGTTCGGGAGACACGCAGACATGACCGAGACGACTCTCCGGTCAATAACCAACAGCGGGATCTGGATACCCATGTTGGTTCTCACGTGTTCCTCGATGATCTCATCGGATGAACCACTGTGTCAAGGATTCACTTAATCCTGTATGTAATTCCCTTTGTCTATCGGTACGGTACTTGCCCGAGATTCGATCGTCGGTATGCCCGATACCTTGTTCAATCTCGTCATGGCAAGTCTCTTTACTCGTTCCGTAATCCATCATCCCGTGACTAACTCCTTAGTCACATTGATCTCATTATGATGATGTCTTACCGAGTGGGCCCAGAGATACCTCTCCGTCACACGGAGTGACAAATCCCGTTCTCGGTTCGTGCCAACTCAACAAACACTTTCGGAAATACCCGTTGTGTACCTTTATAGTCACCCAGTTACGTTGTGACGTTTGGCACACCCAAAGTATTCCTACGGTATCCGGGAGTTGCACAACCTCATGGTCTAGGGAACAGATACTTGACACTGGAAAAGCTTAAGCATTATGAACTACACGATCTTGTGCTAGGCTTAGGTTTGGGACTTGTCCATTACATCATTCTCCTAATGATGTGATCCCGTTATCAATGACATCTAATGTCCATGGTCAGGAAACCGTGACCATCTGTTGATCAACGAGCTAGTAACTAGAGGCTTACTAGGGACACGTTGTGGTCTATGTATTCACACATGTATCGCTATTTCCGTACAATACAATTCATGCATGAATAACAGACATTTATCATGAACAAGGAAATATAATAATAATCCTTTTATTATTGCCTCTAGGGCATATTTCCAACAGTCTCCCACTTGCACTAGAGTCAATAATCTAGTTACATTGTGATGAATCGAACACCCATAGAGTTCTGGTGTTGATCATGTTTTGCCCGTGGAAGAGGTTTAGTCAACGCATCTGCAACATTCAGATCCGTATGCACTTTACAAATATCTATGTCTCCATCTTGAACATAATTCCTGATGGAGTTGAAACGGCGCTTGATGTGCTTGGTCTTCTTGTGAAACCTGGGCTCCTTGGCAATGGCAATAGCTCCAGTGTTGTCACAGAAGAGAGTCATCGGGCTTGACGCGCTTGAAATGACTCCTAGGTCGGTGATGAACTCCTTCATCCAGACTCCTTCCTGGGTTGCTTCGCAAGCAGCTATGTACTCTGCTTCACATGTAGAATGCGCCACGACGCTCTGCTTGCAACTGCACCAGCTGACTGCTCCTCCATTCAAAATATACACGTATCCGGTTTGCGACTTGGAGTCATCCAGATCTGTGTCAAAGCTGGCATCGACGTAACCCTTTACGACGAGCTCTTCGTCACCTCCATAAATGAGAAACATTTCCTTAGTCCTTTTCAGGTACTTCAGGATGTTCTTGACCGCTGTCCAGTGTTCCATGCCGGGATCACTTTGGTACCTCCCTACCAAACTTATGGCAAGGTTCACGTCAGGTCTAGTACACAGCATGGCATACATAATAGAACCTATGGCTGAGGCATAGGGGATGACACTCATATTTTCTCTATCTTCTGCCGTGGTCGGGGACTGAGCCGTGCTCAATCTCATACCTTGTAAAACAGGCAAGAACCCCTTCTTGGACTGATCCATATTGAACTTCTTCAATATCTTGTCAAGGTATGTGCTTTGTGAAAGACCAATAAGACGTCTCGATCTATCTCTATAGATCTTGATGCCTAATATATAAGCAGCTTCTCCAAGGTCCTTCAATGAAAAACTCTTATTCAAGTAGGCCTTTATGCTTTCCAAGAATTCTATATCATTTCCCATCAGCAGTATGTCATCCACATATAATATGAGAAATGCTACAGAGCTCCCACCCACTTTCTTGTAAATACAGGCTTCTCCCCAAGTCTGTATAAAGCCAAACGCTTTGATCACATCATTAAAGCGAATATTCCAACTCCGAGATGCTTGCACCAGCCCGTAGATCGAGCGCTGGAGCTTGCATACTTTGTTAGCATTCTCTGGATCGACAAACCCTTCCGGTTGTATCATATACAGTTCTTCCTTGAGGAAGCCATTAAGGAATGTTGTTTTGACGTCCATTTGCCATATCTCATAATCATAGAATGCAGCAATTGCTAATATGATTCGGACGGACTTCAGCATCGCTACGGGAGAGAAAGTCTCGTCGTAGTTGATGGCTTCTCGCCCCTCGTTGGTTACCCCAAGTGGAAGGTTGAGATGTCGCGTAGCGGGAAATTTCCCTTGGCAAAGGTACCAAGGATCGAATCCCGTGAGACTCTGAGGGTCGACAAGTAGGTGTCAACGGCGCCAGAAACTTAGCGGTTGACGGGACCTGCACACAGATACAGATAACTTTGCTCCCAACGAGTACAAAGAGGTTGTCAATCCCTCCGGCCTTGTTGTTTACAAAGGATCAAACACAAGAGATAATAATGATAGCTATGACTGCAACTAGGAAATAAAAACAGGAAGTAAATAGAAGGTGTGATCAGCGGTGGTAATATGGACCGGGGTCCCATGATGTTCACTAGTGATGTCTCTCTCCCAAAAGACGATAAAACAGCTAAGCGAGGTAAACAAATTACAGCTGGGCAATTGACAGGATTATGTGCGCAAACCAATGCTAACTATGCTGCAAAGAAAGGTAGAGGCTCAAAAGCATGGGCGGTACGCCAAGGCAAGTAGACCGAAATCCATCTGCATCTACTACTAATCATCCACCTTGAGATATCTATCCAGAACATCTCGCTGGTATTAAGTTGCGAATCCCACCCAAAGTGTAAACTCAAAGCAATAGACAACTGCATTAAAAGAACTTTGCGTAAAGTAAACAATCCTTGCACCCGCAAGTACAAGCACCGTTGTTTTCTCCCTTGTGGCAACAGCACATCCCCTAGACTCATGTTTCTGTCACTCAAGCTAGTCATCAGGGGGCATGAACCCACAATCAAGCATAACGCTCCCTCTTGGAGTTACTACCTACTACTTGGCCAAAGCAATAAACAGCAACGGAGAACATGCAAGAATTACTCATGAACAAAGATATAAAAGAGGTGAATCAAATATATTACTCAAACACAATCTGAACATAGTCTCATAATCCATCATATCCCAGCAAACTCAGCAAAGCAACAGCAGAAAGATTACATATGTGCCTCGATCATGTAGGGCAGCTCACGAGGTCTAAACCATGAAGAGCAAAGAGGGGAGGAGAACATCACATAGCTACTGATCATGGACCCATGGTCCAAGGTGGACTACTCACGACTCATCCGGGAAGCGTCCATGGTGGTGGAGAAGCTCCTGGTCGTGGTTCTCCCCTCCGGCAGGGTGCCGGGAAGAGTTCTCCTGATGCTCCCGATCTTGGAAGCGCTGCGGTGGCGGAACAGAGGCGAGATCGCGAAAAAGGGTTCTGTCCTCGAGGGTTTCGGGATGAGAGGGAAATATAGGCGAAGGGGGGTAGCCAGAGGCGGAGCAGGGGCCCCAGGCGCCCCCCTGGCGCGGCCAGGGGTGGGGCCGCGCCAGGTGTCCGCCTGGGCCTCCCCTGGCTCCCCTCTGGCCCATCTTTGGTTCTTCGCGAAGCTTCCTATATGCTGGTTTTTCCTATATTTTTCCTGGAATTTTTGCAGCACTTTTAATATGGGGGAAACCTGAAATAGAAAAACAGTAGAAAACAGGAACTGGCACTGTGGTGCACTGAGTTAATAGGTTAGTCCAAATATGATCAAAAGTGTATGGAAGTGCATCAATATCATAGCAATATCACACAAAGGAAGCATGGAGCAAGCAGAAATTATAGATACGTTTTGGACGTATCAACATCCCCAAGCTTAATTCCTGCTCGTCCTCGAGTAGGCAAATGATAACAAGCATAATTTCTGTGGTGACATGCTACCAACCATATAAGAACTTTTTAAGTAAAGCAATCAAGGCATGTAATTCAATTCAAGTCATAACAAGCAAGAGTCTATATTAGCATTGTAACAAGCAACATAAGAACATAAAGGTGCAAGAGCTCTCGCTGTCTGTCGTGGAATTAACACGGCAGATGTCCGGTTTAACGGACTTGATAATGGAACCATCGCACGGGTTAGCTTAAAGGTGTTAAAAGCACACAAAGGACACAGAGGGTTTATACTAGTTCGGCCCCTTCGATGAAGGTAAAAGCCTACGTCTAGTTTGGTTTGGTATTGTTTGGGCGTCGATGAACAGGGAGCGGATCGCTTGCCTGTGTCTCGACGGGTTGTTTCTTGCTTGTCCTTGAACCATCGCCGGGTCGTCCCTTTATATAGAGGCGACGCCCGGTCCGGTTTACAGAGTCCCGAGGTCGGCTCATACTTGTGTCCGCCTCGGGCTCTGCTCTTTCTTCCTTATCTCTCAAGTTACATGATCCGGCGGTTTACAAACCGTAACGCTACACATGAGCCCTAAGCCTTCACGGGCCGTTACTCCTATTGAGTATTACAATTATACAACTAATTTACCATAATCCGGTTCATACTAGCCGGTTTATACCTGCTAGTAATATCCCTGACATTAGGCCCCAGAATGATTTGAACTTGTTCACATCAATCTTCTCAGTCTTGCATGATCTTCTCTTCTTGTGTCTTCTCATTTTTGTAAACCGGCCATGACGTCATCCTTGAAAATCACTTAATTTATCCGTGACATCACTTCCGTATTTAACGCGCGCAGCTGTCTATCACCTTTGTTTAAAGGTTATCCCGAGAATCGAGGCGACACGGAATCTTTATCCAATCTTCTGCCTCCTCAAATCTCACGCCTGCCGTTTCATTCTCTGCCCCTTTATAAATACTACTACCTTTCTTCCTCATTTTCCTTCCGCTCATCCTCTTCTCCCGTCGCCCGAGCTCAAACCTCCGCCGTCGTCCGTCAAGCTCTCCTTCGCCGGCCGCTGCATCAACTTGAGTGCGACCAGAAAAACTCCGCCGCCGCTTTTTGCTGTTTCAGGTATTCCATCTTCCTTTCTGTAGATCTAGAGCTTTAGGGTTCTTCTCGCGCCTCCGCCATTAATCCTCAGAGAAAGCTTCATCTGTTCGTCCTAGGCACCAAGTTCGAAGTAGTTTTCAGCCTTTAGATCTTGCCTTTAAAACTTGCCTCTGTTCCGTTGCCGTATGTTTAGATTTCGGCGTTTTAGATTCAATCTTTTAGATTTGTCCGCTCTGTATAGGATCCTTGCAGTTCTTCTTGTAATAATCTTGAATTTCTTTTTCTTTTTTCTAGGCGCTCAGATCTGTTTTACTTTAGCTATCTGTAAAAACTTGTTTCTTCACCCTTGTAGATCTGTAAAATATTCTCCGGTTTAACCAGTCATATGTTGCTTCTGTAATAACTCAACGACGAACGTGACGGTTTAGTTCCTTCTCTTTTGTTATCATGAACCGGTAGTAATATATTTTCCTGTATACTGCCGAGTTAGCCATATCATTAGTCCTCTGTTTAAACCGTCGCGTGATCTTTGCATATATCTTCTGGTTTACGCCACTGCACTTGAATAATCCGGAGTTTACACTTTATCCTTTCAGCACTGTTCTTCTGTTACTATGGCTAAACAGTTTGTTGCTTGCAATTGGGTTCCTTCCGTCATTATGGAAGAAGATTTAGTCAACGCTGCTGCAATCGGTACTCTAGGCCCTCAGTCCGTTTTAAAATGGCGGGCCCCAGGAAATGAATGTCCTCCTGCTCCCAGAGAGGGGGAGGTCATTGTTTTCTTCAACCACATAGCTCGAGGCTTCACTCCTCCCGGTTCAAAGTTTTTCCGGGACGTGCTTGCCGCTTTCCAACTCCACCCTCAGGACATAGGTCCCAATTCTGTTTCCAACATCTGTGATTTTCAAGTTTTCTCAGAGGTGTATTTACAAGAAGAGCCGTCAGTCGACCTGTTCCGGGACTTCTTCCACTTGAACCGGCGAACTGAGTTTACTAGTGGACCTCATCAAGAACTGGGTGGGGTCAGCATTCAGAAGAGAAAAAATGCAGTCTTTCCTCATGCCGCTCTCCACACGCACCCCAAGGATTGGAACAAGTCTTGGTTTTATTGCATTGACACTTCACCTGAAGGGGAAAACCCAATGCCGGGTTATCGCGAGCATCGTCTTTCGGAGGATCACCCTTTGCCGCAGCGACTCAGCTCCTCAGAACGGCCCCGGTTTGCTTCTCAACTTGCCAGGCTGAAAGCCTTTATGGCCAACGGTTTAACCGGAATTGATTTTATGCGCTGCTGGCTTTCTTGGAGTATCCTTCCTCTGAGTCCGCACCCGAGTCTGATGTGTAAATATTCTGGTAAACCGGATGATCCTCAACGTTTTTCCAAGGACAAACTTTCTGAATCGGAAGTCATTGAGTCTGCTAAGAAGATGCTCAATGTCTCCTTAGAAGAATGTAGCAAAATTGGATTGGCTCCGTATTATAAGAAGAACAAGCTGCCTGCAGTAAGTCTTACTCTCTTCTGTATGTTTTTAATCCGTTCGTGTAAACCGTTTTCCAACTATCTCTTTTCTTTTGAACAGGCCGATGATCCTTTCTGGAAAAGGAAACCTCAGGAGAAGACTGGTAAACAGTCACGCCGGAAAACTTACGCTATTAAGAAGAAAAAGGCGGCTACTGGCTCCGGTTCACATGCTGAAGATGATGATCCGGACTCTCAGGTATGAGTTAATCCAGCTATGACTTGTTCACTTTTATCCAGATTTGTGTTAATAGTATCTTTTTACAGGATTTGGCGGAAGGAGATAAACCGGCAGAAATTGAGGTAACTATTCTTTCTTCAGATTCAGAACCACCTCCGCCAAAAATTCGTCGGACACTCCGGAAATACCAGTTTTCTCACCCTTATGCTCAACTGGACCCAAATTTTCTTTTGAAGAAACAGCAACATGAAGCCCTTCGCCGGACTACCCGCCAAAGCGGCCTTGCAGTTGTATCGTCCGGAATATCTCTTACTCCGGCTCGGAGGCGCCGCTCTGAGGTTATACTCTCTCCAACTCTTCTTCATCCCAAGGCCGGGCTTATACGCAAACCACTAAAACCGCCTGACCCTAATTATCAGGAGACTCCTTTATCTTCTTCTGGTGAATCCACTGCCACACAAATCCCGGTTCTGAAGACTGTCCCTGGGTAAGTCTTTCACCTTATCCGGTTTATATTTGCATTTGCTTTACAGTTCTGACCTCTTTTCCAATTTCTTTCAGCAAGCCTAAACCCAGCAAAAGGGTGAAGGCCAACAAACCAACTGCTGAGATTGCCACTGATGATCCGGCGGTTAATCCGGATTCAACCGTCCCTCCAGAAGGCGAGCCCACAATTCCACTTGAAGATCCTGCTCCTATAGATCATACTACTGCACCTGAGCATCCCAACACTGAGAACGTCCATGAACCGGCGAGTCCTGCCCGGGCCGATCCTCCTCAAACTAGCCCTGCTCGTGCTAGTCCGGTTTACACCGCTACTCCACCACCAGCAACTGCCCCTTCTCCAGATGTCCAGATAACTGGTACTGCTTATACCGCTCCTGCTGAACCCACTGTTTTGGCCAAGCATACAGCTAAAGCAGAGAAACTTCATCAAGAAAAGGGCAAATGGAGAACTGATTTGTCTAGTTTTGTCGAGCTGAGTGCCCAGGAGCTCTATTCCGGGTATTTGAACCGGCTTCACACTTCTCGGGACTATGAAGCGGGCTTAATCAGCATGATGAAGGAAAAATACGAGGTAATCCTTTGCTTTTGATATTTGCTTTTGATGTGCTTCTGTCTATGTCATAATAGCCCCCAAGTTCTGGTTTAGCAATGTTTAGAAGGTGAACCGGTACTTTTGATTTAAGGAAATGATCTTACATTAGCCCCCAAGTGCCAGGGGCATAATTCGGTTTATGCGCCTGGGACTTGTCTGAATTTTTCCTTTGATACTTCAACTATCCATTAGCCCCCAAGTGTCAAGTAGACAACTTGTTTGTATGCTTGAGACTTGTCTTTGAATTGCTACTGTTTGATGCTTCAACTGCCCATTAGCCCCCAAGTGTCAAGTAGACAACTTGTTTGTATGCTTGAGACTTGCCTGATGTTTACCTTTATTCCACTTGATTTTTCTTGCAGGCTGATTTGAACCGGCGGGCTGAAGAAATTACTGAACTCCGGAACATACTTGCCGAAACTGAATCTACTGCTGCTAAGGCCAAGAAAGATTTGGCGGTAAGTCTAACTACCGCTGAACAGCTGAATTTTTTTTTTGAAGAGGAGCGGACAGCCTTTGAGGTACAAAAGAAGGATCTGGAAAAGAGGGCAAAGGACGCTGAGGAAGCCCTTAATCCGGCGACTGAAGAATTAACCGGGTTAAAGCGGCAAATAGAGCTGATGACTTCTGCTGTCTTTGGTAAGTACTTAATATGTTCTCCTGCTTTTATCCTTGCAATCTTTAATCCGTTCCGGTTTAACTGTGATAATCATATGCAGGGCGCCGTGTCACCCATTTTGGGGATGATTTACGGAATAAACTCAAGGCGTCTTATACTCTGGTCGAGCAGCTGTATTCCGGCGCTCAAAGGATCATAAGCGCAATGTCCTACAATAAACCGGCCCCCACTACCATCCAAGGCACTTTAGAGAAACTTTCTGTTTTGCCTGCACGCTTAGAGGAAACGAAGAAGTCTGCCACTCGAGCCGGCTCTCTCATGGCGCTCACCAGAGCCAAAGCGTGGGTTCCAGATTTTGATCCGGAAGAAGCCTTGAACGGGTATCCCGGTACTAAAGAAGACGGATCAGCTTTCACTGCCAAGGATCTTCACGCTTTCACCAAGGAGATGCGTCCTCTCGCTAGCAAGCTTGCTGCCGAATCAGATTTGTCCAGGTATCATCCGGGATATGATTTACAGAACGAGCGGGTGGATCGGCCGGTTTATGATACCGTGAATCTAATCCCACCAGTGCGCCCTCATACTTTCGCCCCAGATATTGATCCGTCTGAACTTATCACGGAAGAGATGTACTTCCGCGCTTTAATGAAAATTGATTGGTGCGTCCCTGACTTCCAGCCGCTTCAAGAAGAGGAAGAGACTCCGGAACAAGTTGATCCCCAGCCATCGCAGCAGGAGGAGGCGTAGGCCATAGTGTATCTTTGTAGTTGCAGTCTCATTTTGCTGGACAGTCTTTAATCCATTCAGGCTTGCTATGCCTTGTAATAGGATAGCATAAAACATTGTTTCGTCTTGATCCGGATGTTCCAACTTTTTACTGTGACGTTGCCAATTTAAATCTGGTCTGATATGGTTTATCCTGCATATTATCTGTTCCTGCATAGATAATACTGAAAATATGTCCTAGCGGTTTATCGCTGGACCAATTAAATTGCTCACACGATATATCAAACAAATGTTTTGTTTGTACCAGAAATAACTTCATACCTGCCATCAAGTATGCTTGATATTCTTAATCAGGCGAAATTTGCAATTTTTCTGAGGGGGCCTTTGATAGACCCAATAATAATCTCGGGTTTTATAGAAGCTACCGGTTTAGATCATGCTGGAATTCTGTCCAGACTTTTGAGGATATGTGGTCAACTCTGGAGTTGTCCCACTCCGGATTAAAGAACCATAAAACATAAATACCAGAAATGCAAGTTTGCAAATAAAACCATGTAGTCAAGGCTTTTTATGAGCTGCCAGGCTCAAAGCAAGGTTCAGCCAATCAATGGATGCGGGTACCATCCAGAGGGCCTTATGGTTCGGATACGACCATAGGAACCGGATACAACCAACAGGAGTTAAGCTAGGATTCGGGTACAATCCTGCCCCCTGCTGGCCATATAAAACTTAGCCAATCAATGGATTCGGATACGATCCATTGGGCTTATGCCATGTCCTCTTTGGTTCGGATACGACCCATGTTTGAACAGAATGGCATTGTTAGGTTTGGGTATGTTCTCTTTGGTTCGAATACGACCTATGTTTGAACAAGAATCCCTTCAGTAAGTTTGGCTATGTTCTCTTTGGTTCGAATACGACCTATGTTTGAACAGGAAGCCCTTCAGTAAGTTTGGCTATGTTCTCTTTGGTTAGAATACGACCTATGTTTGAACAGGAAGCCCTTCAGTAAGTTTGGCTATGTTCTCTTTGGTTCGAATACGACCTATGTTTGAACAGGAAGCCCTTCAGTAAGTTTGGCTATGTTCTCTTTGGTTCGAATACGACCTATGTTTGAACAGGAAGCCCTTCAGTTAGTTACTGCTCCAGAGTGCATATGCCCTGCACGACCAGTTAGACCGATTGTAATGCCCAGGATGGAGCTATATCACCTACGTGTCGAGGCATGACTTAGAGACATAACCCCATGCTGGAATGATCGCAAGTCTGGCATCTTTGCACAACTCATGTAAAAAGGGGGATGGAAAACATAAAACATAGTTGGCTTACACTCGCCACGTCACACAAATACAATACATGTCTCAATCATCATACAGTAAAACATCACAGCCCTCTAAGGGTAAAATCCAAATGATAAGATACCAAACATAAATTAAATCCACAGGTCGGATCGAATCCTAGTAGAAGTCTCCACTACTGATCATCCGGATAACGAACATAGTATCGACTACGCTCCTCGTCGTACTCCCAGTCTAGCTCGGTGCCATCACCTGGATAGCTCACCACTGGACCTGCATCTGGTGTGGTGAAGTAACTGTGAGCCACAGAGGTCTCAGCAATCCCGTTCCCGGGTAACATGACTATTTAAGCCTTGGGAGAGGATAAGGCTGAAGAAAAGAATAAGTGTCTGCAGCAGCAACTAGCACTAACTTACGTGAAAGAGTGCGAGAAGAGCAGTGCCTCGGTCGAGAGGTGATCACGAAGTGATCCTAGTCTAAAGCTCAACAATCATAACCCCACCGTGTTCAACTCCCGAATCCCTATTCGGAAATTAACAGTCACGGTACACACGCGGGTAGTGTATTGAAACATTGTGTCAAGTTATCTACAACCGGATATTAACAAGCTCCCATCTGCCACATAACCGCGGGCACGGCTTTCGAAAGTTCATAACCCTGCAGGGGTGTTCCAACTTGACCCATTACAAGCCCACGATCCGCGGAGTCGCAACTCCAAGGTGGGAAGACCCGAGTATTCTCGGAATCCCGTGCTCAAGATACTCCGAACTAAGGTAAGGCTAATCCAGCAAATCCTCCCTGCGTGCCGACACCCTGATAGTAGCCGCGCGTATCTAGTCTCAGGCCACGACCGGATGAGCACAGCATACAGTGGCCGAAATACCCAAGTTGCCAAGGGGGGCCCCGCACACGACTCTAGTTTGGACCAACACTCACATCGAGCACTGGCCCAGGGGGGTTGAATTAATTAAGCCTCGGGTTAATTACTCCCTCGGAAAGTTTTAGTTGTTTAGGCGAATAGTACCAATGTTGGGACTTGCTGGAAAAGACTTAGCACTTAGCGGTTTATCGAGGGGGTCCCATACACCCCAACCGTGTTAGGAACGCATAATCAAGGAACATAACACCGGTTTAAACGGTTCCTAACGGCATGAGTGGAACAAATCACCAAGCAAAAGGCTTAGCCTTCCACCCTTGCCAATGTATAGATGATTTCATTTTTAAGCATTTATATAGTGTGATAAAACCCAACAAACTTCAACATGAAGCAAGCATCTTCAATCTTCACCTGCAACTAGCAATGCTATAAGAGGGGCTGAGCGAAGCGTACTTAGCCAAGCAACGGTTTGCATAGGTAGGGTGGTTAAACATGGTGATGGTTACAAGTAGGAGGCTGACAAGAAAGACATGGGCATCGAGGCAAAACTATAGAGCGGAACTACTAGCAATAGGCAAAGATAGTAATGTTATCGGGGTTCGGTCATCTTGCCTGAAGAGAAGTCGTTCGGATCGTAAGAAGGGTCCTCGTGCTCAACCTCGTTGGTAACCTCGTGCTCGTACTCGTACTCGGCCTCAGCTTCTGGCTCTAAACAATACAATCACACAAGGCACGAATCAACAAGATGCAATGCGCACACAAAAATGATGGATGCATGATGGATGCACTAAGGATGCACACGGAGCACGGAAAATAGCACTCAAGCAAAACACCTCAAAACATGATAACAATAGGAGATTATGAATCTACACGGAAAATCAATCAAGTTTCATATAAGACTCGCTGAAATCGGAGCTACGGGCTAAAAGTCATGCCCGAAACAAGAAATATGCACAAGCTGAAAATTACAGCAACATAGCAACTTCGGAGCACTAAATAAATAAGCTACAGCACTCGAACAACATGGCAAAGAGCATGAACATAAACTAGACATATCCTACAGCAAATAAGTCCAAAGGTGCACCCCCAAAGGAGCCACGGATCAATAGCAACAAGCTTGGACATATTGAACTTGACAATAAAATTCTGACAGCAGAATTTTATTGAAACTTTGGAGCAAAAGTTAAACATGCTACAGCCACTTAAATAAGCATGCGAGAACATGAATGGAAAGCCAACAATATCTACTACAAGGAACCATCAAGATCCACCCCAAAACTATCATGGTTTGTCCTAGAGCAGCAAGCAAACATGGCATCGGAACGTTACAGATTTCAGACTTAGTGAAAAACCACCAAGTGTCAAAACAGCAGTTTCATCATGGCATCTAAAAGAGAAAGTTTAAGTCACCTCGGAACTAAACATGGCAAGTGGTAAGCGCCACATCAAAGTACACATGATGGTGATTCCGAAACATACAAGCATGCATCATGGAGATAAACACAACGATAGCAATGAGCTCAACAAGATGGCATTTCATAACAAGTGAAACAACATCACAGCCACATGGCACTTTGCAACGAAGATAAACATGGCAAGAATAAATCTATCATGCAACCTAACACAAACAACATGTAGAGCATTGCAAGACGAACACGTGGACATGTCATTTGCATCATTCGGATAAACGAGCTAAAAGATATCACTATGCAAAGATGGCATAAAAACAACACATAGCAGCAGTTTATACCGGGATGCACTCTTGCAACAGAAATATAAGCATCTAGATGACCACAAACATGCATGGCACAATGGAATGAAACGTAGTACATGTCTCCACGAACAATTTGACATATCATTCACTCAAATCGGAGCAACACACACAAAGTTATCCACGTTAGAAAATAGCATCAGAAACTATATCTCAGGGACTTAGCAGAAATAAGAGACTACCTCCGGTCAGATCTGGGAAAAAAAACAACGCGGTCAACGGGCGCGGGCCGGATCGGCGCGGCTCGGCCGGGCGAAGGGTTAACGGGCCGGCCCACCGGATCCGAAGCGGATCGGGCGGCCGACGGCTGGCGGGTCGGGCGGAGGCCTATCGGGCCGGGTTCACGGGCTGCACCCGCTAAGGGGAGGCGAGCTGGATCCCGATCGGGGAGTCCCGATCTAACGAGACGGCGGCGGTTGCACCGCCCCCGAGCCCGCGGCGGCCGGCGCGGCGACTGGCCCGGCGGGAGGCAAGGGGATCGGTGGGAAGGAGGGCCCCGGCGCGGCCTGGCCGGCTGCGGGCCTGGCCGGCGGCGGCGCAGCTTCCCGAGCTCCCTCGGGAGCCCACCGGCGAGGAGAGGCAGGGGGCCGCGGCGGTGGTGCCCGGCCGGCGGAGGAGGCCTGAGGGGCGGCGACGGCGAGGGGGATGGAGAGGGCCGGCCGGCGAGGAGGGCACGGCCCCGAGCGGCGGCGCAGCTTCCCGAGGACGGCGGTGAGGAGGTGGTGAGGTGGTGGAGCTCCAGCGAAGCTCCGGCAAAGCTCCGGCGGCTAGAGGTTGAAGAAGGCTGGAGGAAGGGTATGACTACTAGGGTTTTCTATTAGGGCAAAAAAATTGGGGAAGTGGACAAATATATAGGCACAAGGAGCTAGGGTTGCCCAAATGGAGTGCGGTTTTCGGCCACAGGATCAGATTTGGATGGCCTAGATGATAGAAGTGGCTAGGAGTGGTTGGTGGGCTGTTGGAGGGGTGTCTTGGGCCTCAAAGTGGATGCACTTTGAGCCCACACGAACAACTGTTGGGGTAGCAAACGGACTCGAAACGCGACGAGATTTGATAGGCTGGTTACACACAACAAAACAACAACACACGACAAGTCTCGCGCCACACCGGTAACGTTACACGGCCAAACACCAAAGTAGGCCTACGGGACGCCACGGACACGTGAGGGAGCTCCGGAACGCGAAACAGACAACGGGAAGGGACGCGTGGAACCGGAAGCAACCGACAACACAAATGCAATGCGATGCACATGACTATATGATATGAATGAATGCCACACGCGCACACAACAAAATGACGAAAACCCGAAAGACAAAGAACCCGGAATGGAATAGATGAAGCCGGAGATATATTATATGCCCAAAAGGTAAAGTATTACATCCGGGGCATTACAAACTCTCCTCTACTACAAAAATATCTCGTCCCGAGATCTAGGACTGGAAAAAGGAAGGGTACTCGGAACAAAGATGGTCTTCTCGTTCCCACGTAGCTTCTCGGTCGGTGTGATGTGACCACTTGACTTTCAAGAATTTGATGGACTTGTTGCGGGTCTTGCGTTCGGTTTCTTCGAGAATAACAACGGGATGCTCTCGGTAAGACAAGTCTTGTTGAAGATCAATCTCTTCAAACGGAATCATGCGTTCAGGTGCCTTGAAGCATTTGTGGAGTTGAGACACATGGAACACATCATGAACATTGGCGAAGTTGGAAGGGAGCTCAAGTTGATAGGCTAGATCGCCTCTTTTGCCAAGAATCTTGAAAGGCCCGACGTATCTAGGAGCAAGCTTTCCTTTGATACCGAATCTTTGGGTGCCTTTCATCGGAGACACACGGAGATAAACGTGATCATCAATGTTGAAGGCCAAATCACGATGCTTGCCGTCATAGTAGCTCTTCTGACGTGACTGAGCGGCCTTGAGATTCTCACGTATGACTTTGCACATTTCTTCGGCTTCTGAGATCAAGTCATTGCCAAGAAGTTGACGTTCGCCTGTTTCAGACCGGTTGAGAGGGGTACGGCACTTTCTGCCATAGAGGATTTCAAACGGAGCTTTGCCTGCACTTGCTTGAAAGCTGTTGTTGTAAGAGAACTCGGCAAATGGAAGGCAATCTTCCCATTTTGTGACGCCCGAGACCGACGTCCCAGAAGATTCCAGAAGGTTCCAGATGTTCCGGGTTGCCCGTGTGGTTCTTTTGTGCTAGTGTTATTTATTTTTGCATTGCATCATGCCGTCATGTCATATTTTATTTTTGCATCTCAACTTAAATAATTGTGTGGACCTTCGGTCCATTTAAATCGAGGGAAGGTGACTTCTCTTTATAACATATAAAGTCTCTCAATATTTAGGGAGCTATATTAAAAATATTCCATTGCTTCGGAATCACCGTAACACACTTGCATAATTTTCCCCATGTCTTTTCACTTCGAGTTTCACCTCCAAAAATCTTGCCGATAATTCTTTTCCGTTTTTTTTCGAGGCTCCTCTAAATCTAGACTCCTTTTAAACTCCTTGAGGCAAGCTATTTATTTAGTTTGCACTTCCTTTGTGTTGGAACTATTTTTGTTGGGTTGGTAATATCCCGTAAAGCCTTATAAAAATGTTCCATATTTTATTTTCCGTTCTTTGCCTCTTTTCTTTTTATTTTTGCTCTCTCTCTCTCTCTTTTATTTCTGTTTAAGAAATATTAAATAAGAGCATCAGCCCCCTCTCCCTCCTATTCCAGCCTGCAGGCCCAGCCAGCACCTGCGGCCTCCCTCAGCCGGACCTCCAGCCGCGCCCTGGCCCAATAGGCCCAACTCCCTTGGCCCAGCTGCCAGGACCGAACCCTAGCCTTGCGGTCGTTCTCTCCCTCTCGTCCCGACCGCCGCCGCACTCTCTCGCTCCCGATCCCCTCTCTCCCTCTCTTCGCTCGTCCCTACCTCTCTCTCCCCAAGTCCCGAGCTCCCGAGCCCGTTCCCTCCTCCTCGGGTCGTCACCTCGCCTCGCCAAGGCCCCTGCCTGGCGTCCCCTCGCCGATTCCCAGCGCCGGGAGGACCCCGCGCCGTGCGCCCCGAGTCCCTCCTCCTCCGTCCGTCCTTCTCCTCGCCATGCCCTCGGCGGCCTCCCGCGCGCGAGGACAGCCAGGGCTCGCTCTCCCCGTCGAAGCCGAGGCCCCGCGGCCCTCCTCCTCCGCGCCCCTAGCGCCATCGCCAGAAGGAGGCCCGACCGGCCAGGGAGCCGCCGCTGCGCCCCTCGTCGGCGTCCTCCGAGCAGCGGACCCCGCGCCTCTTCTCCAGAAGCCGCCGGACGCCGCGGGATCTCCTCCGCGGCCTCACCTCCGCCTCGCCGTCGCCGTTCCTCCGGTCCGGCCATCCTCACCTCCAGGCCCCCGAGCAGGCCTCGAACGGGCTCCTTCTTCGCGCCCGAGCCGGGGAGCCTCGCCTCTGGCCCCGCGACCGCGACCTCCCTCCAGCTTGAGAGCGGCAGCAGCTCCAGGCCTCGTCCTCGTCCCGAGCGCGCCTGGCTCTCCACCGCATCGCCATGGGAGCTGCTCCCTCCGTTCCTCCCTTTGGCCGGACCGCGCCGGTCGCCCCTTCCTCCAGGGCTGGCAGGAGCTGCTGTCTCCTCCTCGTCCTCGAGGCCGCAGCGCCCGAGGGCCCCTTTGCTTCTC
This sequence comes from Secale cereale, assembly GCA_902687465.1. Lineage (NCBI taxonomy): Eukaryota > Viridiplantae > Streptophyta > Magnoliopsida > Poales > Poaceae > Secale > Secale cereale. The sequence goes on along the minus strand of LR738715.1, from coordinate 190,332,845 downwards.
CGTCCAGCAAGGCCGCGACCCGCACCTCTCCGTCGCCCGCTGTTTTCCTTTTTTTCTTTGTAGTTTTGTTGCTGTAGGTTGTTTTGTGTTGTGTTGCTGTGTTGATGTCTTGTCAGATGAACCGTGAACGAGTACCCCGACTTCTACGAGCCCCATGTACGACTACGCGAACGACTACCGGCGACCCGACCAAGTACCCCTACGGCGAGTACCACTACATGACCCGACAAGTACCACTACATGTACAAGTACCTCGACGCCCGGAGCACTCGAGAACGACAAGTACCACGACACGAACGTGAACGACTACCGTCGCCGGAACAACTACTTCCCACTACGGAACGAGTTCCACTACCGTCGCCCGAACGTCTACCGTCGCCCCGTGTACCACTACGGCTCAAGTTCCTCTCCGATACGTCCAAGTACCACGACACCGACCCGAACATCTACCACTACGAGTTGCGAGAACGACTACTTCCCTCTACTACGGCTACTTCCACTACGATCTCGAACCGTCCCGAAACGATGGTTCCGAAGGTATAACCGCCGAGCCGATGACCCGTGGATGCATGCTTGTTGTGTTGTATGTAATGTCTCCTTTGTGTGTGCTCGTGCCCGTTCCGACCTTTTGTTGAGCTCCTCGGTTGCCTCGTCGCCGACCCGTGGGAACCCGGCAACGGGATCACCCCACCTCTTTCATCTCGTTTGACTCGCTCACACCGCCATCTTACCTTTTGCTCCGGACTCTCAACGAGTTACCGGAACCGAATTGTTGCGTTGCATCATTTCGGATCGTTGCCGTGGCACCCTTCTTCCACCACGGTGACAAATGCTTCATATCTTGTTAATTGTCAACCTTTTAATAAAACTTGCATAAACTTGTTCATGTCATCCGCATCATGTTAACAACATTAATATGTGTGAATTGTTGTTTGCTTATAATTATTAAACATGCTCATGGGGATTTTCCGGATATGTTGTTGTTATTTCCGGCCTCATTTAAAATGTCTTAATAGTGTAGTTTTATTATGCTTCACCTCTTGCCATGTTAAAACCCTTTTAATCTTGTCTTGTAAATAACGAGAGTCAACTAAATAATTATTGTGGTGTTTCGTCAATATGCAACTCGTTGCATATTGATCTCCACTTAACTTGTAGTGTTGTTTGTGCACTTTGCCATGCCATGCATAATTAAACCGGACATGCATCATACTTGTTTGTGCATCGTGCCATGTTTATGATGTGTGTGTTTACCGAGTTGTTTGTTTCTTTCCGGTTGCTTCTCTTGTTAGCTTCGGTTTCGTTCCGGAGTTGTGAGGTTTCTCTCGACTGTTGCTCCGTCTTCTTCTTGGATCCGTTCTTCTCCCTTGTGGAATCCCAGGCAAGATGACCGAACCCGGATACCATTACTATTTTTTTGCCTCTTGCTAGTAGTATCGCTCTGTAGTATTTGCCTCGATGCCTATGTCTTCTTGTCAGCCTCCTACTTGTAACCATTGCCATGTTTAACCACCCTACCTATGCAAACCGTTGCTTGGCTAAGTACGCTTCGCTCAGCCCCTCTTATAGCATTGTTAGTTGCAGGTGAAGATTGAAGATGCTTGCTTCATGTTGAAGTTTGGTTGGGTTATATCACACTATATAAATGCTTAAAAATGAAATCATCTATATATTGGCAAGGGTGGAAGGCTAAGCCTTTTGCTTGGTGTTTTGTTCCACTCATGCCGTTAGGAACCGTATAAACCGGTGTTATGTTCCTTGATTTTGCGTTCCTAACACGGTTGGGGTGTATGGGACCCCCTTGATAAACCGCTAAGTGCTAAGTCTTTTCCAGCAAGTCCCAACATTGGTACTATTTGCCTAATAACAAACTAATAAAACTTGAATGGGACTAGCTACCCCTTTCATCTTAATTCCACCCCCCTGGGCCAGTGCTCGATTTGAGTGTTGGTCCAAACTAGAGTCGTGTGCGGGGCCCCCCTTGGCAACTTGGGTATTTCGGCCACTGTACGCTGTGCTCATCCGGTCGTGGCCTGAGACGAGATACGCGCGGCTACTATCAGGGTGTCGGCACGCCGGGAGGATTTGCTGGATTAGCCTTACCTTAGTTCGGTTTAACTCGAGCACGGGATTCCGAGAATACTCGGGTCTTCCCAACTATGGAGTTGCGACTCCGCGGATCGTGGGCTTGTGATGGGCCAAGTTGGAACACCCCTGCAGGGTTTGAACTTTCGAAAGCCGTGCCCGCGGTTATGTGGCAGATGGGAGCTTGTTAATTCCGGTTGTAGAAAACTTGACACAATGTTTCAATACACTACCAGCGTGTGTACCGTGACTGTCAATTTCCGAATAGGGATTCGGGAGTTGAACACGGTGGGGTTATGTTTGATCGGCTTTAGTTAGGATCACTTCGTGATCATCTTTCGACCGATGCACTTCTCTTCTCGCTCTCTTTTGCGTAAGTTAGTGCTAGTTGCTGCTGCAGACTCTTGTTTGTTCCTTCACCTCATATTTCTTTCTTCAGCCTTGTCCTCACCCAAGGCTTAAATAGTCGTGTTACCCGGGAACGGGATTGCTGAGTCCTCTGTGGCTCACAGTTACTTCACCACACCAGATGCAGGTTCAGCCGTGTACGATGCAGGAGTTGGACCAGTTCTTCACCGGGAGCTCGATGAAGAGTTTGGCTGTTTGTTTGTGACGTTTCGATGTTCAGTAGTGGTTTCTACTAGGATTCGATCCTGACCTGTGGCTTTATGTTGTTTTGGTATCTTTCTTTTGGATCTTCCCCGTAGTCGGGCTGTGATGTTCTGAATGATGATTGTTTATGTAATGTTTTGTGTGAAGTGGCGAGTGTAAGCCAACTATCCTCTTTTGCATTTTAATCCCTCTTTTACATGAGTCGTGCAAAGATACCAAACTTGAGATCATTCTAGGATGGACTTATGCCTTTAAGTCGTGCCTCGACACGTAGGAGGTATAACTCCATCCTGGGCATTACACATTTCATGCCAAAGGATATGACACAGACTCTGAGCATGTCTTCTAGAATCTGATTCACTCGCTCGACTTGACCACTAGTCTGAGGGTGAAATGTAGTGTTGAACCTGATCTTAGTGCCCATGGCGGACTGAAAGGAGTCCCAGAACCTTGAAGTGAACAAACTTCCACGGTCTGAGGAGATAACTTGAGGAATGCCATGTAAGGACACAATTCTCGAAGTGTACAACTCTGCCAATTGAGCTGCATTGATGGATTCTTTGACTGGAAGGAAGTGAGCGACTTTGGTAAGCTTGTCAATCACCACGAAGATAGAATCATTCCCTCTCTTGGACTTAGGAAAACCAGTGACGAAGTCCATTTCAATGTGGTCGAACTTCCACTCGGGAATAGGAAGAGGTTGGAGAAGACCGGCTGGACGTTGATGTTCTGCTTTCACTCTTCTGCAAACATCACATTCATTCACGAATTGGGCAATCTCCCTTTTCATGCGTGTCCACCAGTAAGACTGCTTGAGGTCTTGGTACATCTTGGAGCTGCCAGGATGAATGGAAAGGAGAGAATCATGTGCTTCTTCCATTATGAGCTTCCTGAGATCACCTTTGGGAACAACGAGTCTGTCCTCGAAGAACAAGGTATCTCTCTCATCAACACGAAAGCACTTGTATTTTGGAGTGCCCTTTGCAATACCATGTTTCACCTTCTTCACCATGGTATCCCTGAGTTGGGCCTCACGGACCTGATCTTCCAAGGTAGGAGCAATTTGAAGATTTGCAAGAAAACCCTGCGGAACAACTTGGAGGTTGAGTTTCCTGAATGCTTCACAAAGCTCAGGCTGAAACGGCTTGATAAGAAGGCTGTTGCAATATGCCTTTCTGCTCAAAGCATCTGCAATCACATTCGCCTTGCCAGGAGTGTATTCAATGCTGGGATTATACTCTTGGATCATTTAAACCCAACGAGTCTGGCGGAGGTTCAGATGCGTCTGTGTGAAGATGTACTTCAAGCTCTTGTGATCAGTGAAGATGTCGACTTTTCTGCCCAACAACAGATGTCTCCACGTAATCAAAGCATGTACCACAGCTGCTAGCTCGAGATCATGCATGGGATAGTTCTTCTCACTTGGCTTGAGCTGACGAGAAGTATATGCCACAATTCTCTTATCTTGCATAAGCACACCACCAAGACCTTGAAGAGAAGCATCATAGAATACTTCATAGGGCTTGGACTCATCTGGAGGAGTAAGAACTGGAGCAGAGACGAGCTTTTCTTTGAGAGTTTTGAATGCCACTTCACACTCTGGGGACCAAAAGTATTTGACATTCTTCTGAAGCAAGTTGGAAAGAGGCTTGGCAATCTTGGAGAAGTTCTCAACGAACCTTCTGCAATAGCTGGCAAGACCCAAAAAACTTCGGAGTTGCTTGACGTTCTGAGGAGCTTCCCAGTTGACAATTGCTTCAACTTTCTCGGGATTAACCGCAATACCGTCACCTGAGATGATATGGCCCAGGTACAAAACCTTATCGAGCCAAAACTCGCACTTTGAGAACTTGGCATAGAACTTATGCTCACGGAGTCGATCAAGAACCAGACGTAAGTGCTTTTCGTGATCTTCTTCATTCTTGGAGAACACCAGAATATCATCCAGATACACAAGCACAAACTCGCCGGTATAGGGGTTGAAGATGTAGTGCATCATCCTCGAAAAGGTAGGAGGAGCATTGGCGAGACCAAAGGACATGACAGTATACTCATATGAACCGTAGCTCGTTCTGAAGGCCATCTTGGGGATGTCTTCCTCGCAAATACGAATTTGATGATAGCCCATTCGGAGGTCGAGCTTAGAGAACACTTTAGCTCCTTTGAGCTGCTCGAAGAGTTCGTTGATGTTGGGGAGCGGATACTCGTTCTTTATCGTCTTCTTGTTCAATGGCCGGTAATCAACGCAGAGATGCTCCGTGCCATCTTTCTTCTTGACAAATAAGACACCACAGCCCCAAGGAGACGTACTAGGCCTGATGAGACCCATACTCTCCTGTTTATCAAGCTGCTTCTTCAATTCCTTCAATTCATCCGGAGAGAGCTTGTACGGACACCGGCATGCTGGCTCAGTACCCGGCTCGAGTTCAATGACAAATTCCACCTGACGGTGTGGAGGCATGCCTGGAATTTCTTCAGGAAAGACGTCTTGGTATTCGTTCGCCACCGAAATTTGAGACATGGCATTAATTTCGCCCTTATCATTGAGAGAGAAAAGCCTGATAGTTTTATCCCTGGAGGCAAAGATAATCACATCTTCATCAGGATGAGTCATCTTGACTTCCTTCTGTGCACAATCAATGTGAGCATCATGCTGAGAAAGCCAATCCATCCCGAGGATGAGGTCAATATCAGAATTACCAAGAACCACCGGATTAGCCAGAAAGCGATAATCACCCATGTGAATAGACACATTCGGAACAAAGTAATTGGAGTTCATAAGCAAACCCGGAGAAAGCACAGACATCGGTCTCGGCAAAGCTTGCAATGGCATATCATGTGACAATGCAAAAGGTCTTGACATGAAGGAATGTGAAGCAGCTGAATCAAACAAGACTTTAGCTGGAAAAGAGTTAACTGAGAGGTTACCCAAAATCACATCAGAAGAATTCTCCGCTTCAGCTGCACTCATCAGATTGACCCTTGCTTGCTTGGGGTTGTGCTTGACAATAGCCGAACTCACAGGCGGAGGAGGTGGAAGGCGCTTCGGGTTCGGACATCTGTTGGCATAGTGACCCTTCTGGCCACATCTGTTGCACACCACTTCTGAGAGAGGACGGAAATGAGAACCACTTGACTTCGAGCCTTGAGACTGAAACTGGTTCTTCGACTGGTTGCTCGGGTTGGGTGGGTGGGAGAAACCACGTCCACTAGAGTTCTTGTTGCTGTTGGAGTTGTTGGAGTTGTTGTAGGGAGCTCGAATCACTGGAGGAGGAGGAAGCCAAAATTTCTGTTGCTTCGAGACCATCTGAGACGATGAGGAAGAGTGAACGGCATCTCGAATTCTCTTTTTAGAAGCATCCATCTTAAGCTGAGCCGCCTCTTGTTTCAAAGCCATGTTATAGAATTTGTCGAATTCATCGGGCTCGAACAAGGTGAGAGCAAGTTGAAGTTCATCTTTCAGACCTCCACGGAACTGGTAGATTTTGCTCTTGGCATCAGGAATGTCTTGCTTAGCTAGCGTGCGAGGTTTTGGAACTTGACATTATACTGATAGACTGTCATAGAGCCCTGCTTCAGGTTGCGGAATTGCTCACGCATACCCTCGATGACACTTGTAGGAATATGGTGAGAGCGAAAGTCCTTGCAGAAATTCTCCCAAGAGATCACACGACCTGGCCTAGAGTCTTTGTACTGCTGCCACCAGTCAGCTGCTTGGTCTTTGAGTTGGAAGGCTGCAAACTTCACATAGTCCTCTTCCTTCACGTTACTGCACTCAAAATGCTTCTTTATGTCAGTTAACCAATCTTCAGCATCAAGAGGGTCGACACAGTAACTGAAAGCTTTTGGATTATTGGCCAAGAACTGGTTGAGCGTAGCATGGTGCTGCTAGTTGAAGAAGTTGCCTTGATTCCCTGGAACACCCTGATTAGCTTGATTAGCTTGCATCTGTTGTATCATCTGCATCAACATCTGGGTGTTCTGAGTTGTAGTCTGCATAATCGCTCTCCAAGCCTCAGACGGAGGAGGAGGGGAAGGAGGACGTTCTGGAACCTCTTCACCCTCTGGGTTAGCGTTGGGAACCCTTTTCGGAGCCATCCTGAAAGAGATGACCACGAATCAGCAATTGATTGACAGAAGGTATAAGCTGAATCAATGGAATGAATTGCAACAAGTCTTCACAATAATCATTCGAACAATAGGAACGAATGAAATCATTCGAACAAGAGGAACGAATGAAATTCTCAGTTAAATGATAACATCAATCTTCACAACAAGCCACATAGGGGACAAAAGGTAAAATAAGAAAAACAACAAGGTACAGACGGGAACAAACACAAGATAGGAGCTTTGTTCTAACATCTTTGTGCTGAAAGCATATGAACGCGTTACGAAAGGGTTTTGCAATCCCCGGATCGGCATAGCCAAGGACCCTTTAGGATGCAACTCCCGATCGGAACATCGATCATAATACCACTTCACTCAATGTAGAACCCCGAACTCGCTAACCTGCATTCGTTGGAAGAATGCCTACGATCTACTGGATAAACCCACCTATTAATTTTCGAAAGATTCCAGTTATGCAATCAGGTGTTGGGGATACACCGGAAGCACCGCGCAATCAACTCTAAACCTACATCCAGGTGTATCCATCCTTCAACACATAACCGGTCTTTCTCGGAAATTGTTTACCTCGGACCTTCGAAAAGCATCCACTATAACAAGCTATGGCAATACTCCCGAACTACCTCCCCAGTACTGGGTGATGTCGAGGTTATCTTGCCACTGGCCGTATAGGAGAGATTTTCGATGTCGGCCGTCTTAAGTATTTAGTACTGCCGCGATATGCTTGTGACGACAATACCCCAAAGCTCAACTCCCCGGGACACTGCCACAACCCCTAATGTCAGGAGGCATCGAGAACAATATCCTCGTCACAAGAACATCGAAACAATCCCACAATACTCGCGAGATTCCTAAAAAACATTTGGTGCAATTTTGAAGATAGAAGAGACAAGAGTAGTCGTCAGGAGTCCTCACCAGAGAGAAAGGGGACGAGAAGCAAAGAAATCCTACTCTCCGATATAATATATAGGACTCAAAATATTTTCAGTGTGTGCCTAGACTCGACCGTCAACGATTCGATCAATCAGTGGGGGCTCCTAGGTCGGAGAAGGCTCTGAATACCAACTTGTAATGCCCAGGATGGAGCTATATCTCCTACGTGTCGAGGCACGACTTAGAGATATAACCCCATGCTGGAATGATCGCAAGTCTGGTATCTTTGCACAACTCATGTAAAAAGGGGGATGGAAAACATAAAACATAGTTGGCTTACACTCGCCACGTCACACAAATACAATACATGTCTCAATCATCATACAGTAAAACATCACAGCCCTCTAAGGGTAAAATCCAAATGATAAGATACCAAACATAAATTAAATCCACAGGTCGGATCGAATCCTAGTAGAAGTCTCCACTACTGATCATCCGGATAACGAACATAGTATCGACTACGCTCCTCGTCATACTCCCAGTCTAGCTCGGTGCCATCACCTGGATAGCTCACCACTGGACCTGCATCTGGTGTGGTGAAGTAACTGTGAGCCACAGAGGACTCAGCAATCCCGTTCCCGGGTAACCTGACTATTTAAGCCTTGGGAGAGGATAAGGCTGAAGAAAAGAATAAGTGTCTGCAGCAGCAACTAGCACTAACTTATGTGAAAGAGTGCGAGAAGAGCAGTGCCTCGGTCGAGAGGTGATCACGAAGTGATCCTAGTCTAAAGCTCAACAATCATAACCCCACCGTGTTCAACTCCCGAATCCCTATTCGGAAATTGACAGTCACGATACACACGCGGGTAGTGTATTGAAACATTGTGTCAAGTTATCTACAACCGGATGTTAACAAGCTCCCATCTGCCACATAACCGCGGGCACGGCTTTCGAAAGTTCATAACCCTGCAGGGGTGTTCCAACTTGACCCATTACAAGCCCACGATCCACGGAGTCGCAACTCCAAGGTGGGAAGACCCGAGTATTCTCGGAATCCCGTGCTCAAGATACTCCGAACTAAGGTAAGGCTAATCCAGCAAATCCTCCCGGCGTGCCGACACCCTGATAGTAGCCGCGCGTATCTAGTCTCAGGCCACGACCGTATGAGCACAGCGTACAGTGGCCGAAATACCCAAGTTGCCAAGGGGGGCCCCGCACACGACTCTAGTTTGGACCAACACTCACATCGAGCACTGGCCCAGGGGGTTGAATTAATTAAGCCTCGGGTTAATTACTCCCTCAGAAAGTTTTAGTTGTTTAGGCGAATAGTACCAATGTTGGGACTTGCTGGAAAAGACTTAGCACTTAGCGGTTTATCGAGGGGGTCCCATACACCCCAACCGTGTTAGGAACGCATAATCAAGGAACATAACACCGGTTTAAACGGTTCCTAACGGCATGAATGGAACAAATCACCAAGCAAAAGGCTTAGCCTTCCACCCTTGCCAATGATAGATGATTTCATTTTTAAGCATTTATATAGTGTGATAAAACCCAACAAACTTCAACATGAAGCAAGCATCTTCAACCTTCACCTGCAACTAGCAATGCTGTAAGAGGGGCTGAGCGAAGCGTACTTAGCCAAGCAACGGTTTGCATAGGTAGGGTGGTTAAACATGGTGATGGTTACAAGTAGGAGGCTGACAAGAAAGACATGGGCATCGAGGAAAAACTATAGAGCGGAACTACTAGCAATAGGCAAAGATAGTAATGTTATCGGGGTTCGGTCATCTTGCCTGAAGAGAAGTCATTCGGATCGTAAGAAGGGTCCTTGTGCTCAACCTCGTTGGTAACCTCGTGCTCGTACTCGTACTCGGCCTCAGATTCCGGCTCTAAACAATACAATCACACAAGGCACGAATCAACAAGATGCAATGCGCACACAAAAATGATGGATGCACTAAGGATGCACACGGAGCACGGAAAATAGCACTCAACCAAAACACCTCAAAACATGATAACAATAGGAGATTATGAATCTACACGGAAAATCAATCAAGTTTCATATAAGACTCGCTGAAATCGGAGCTACGGGCTAAAAGTTATGCCCAAAACAAGAAATATGCACAAGCTGAAAATTACAGCAACATAGCAACTTCGGAGCACTAAATAAATAAGCTACAGCACTCAAACAACATGGCAAAGAGCATGAACATAAACTAGACATATCCTACAGAAAATAAGTCCAAAGTGCACCCTCAAAGGAGCCACGGATCAATTGCAACAAGCTTGGACATATTGAACTTGACAATAAAATTCTGACAGCAAAATTTTATTGAAACTTTGGAGCAAAAGTTAAACATGCTACAGCCAGTTAAATAAGCATGTGAGAACATGAATGGAAAGCCAACAATATCTACTACAAGGAACCATCAAGATCCACCCCAAAACTATCATGGTTTGTCCTAGAGCAGCAAGCAAACATGGCATCGGAACGTTACAGATTTCAGACTTAGTGAAAAACCACTAAGTGTCAAAACAGCAGTTTCATCATGGCATCTAAAAGAGCAAGTTTAAGTCACCTCGAAACTAAACATGGCAAGTGGTAAGCGCCACATCAAAGTACACATGATGGTGATTCCGAAACATACAAGCATGCATCATGGTGATAAACACAACGATAGCAATGAGCTCAACAAGATGGCATTTCATAACAAGTGAAACAACATCACAGCCACATGGCACTTTGCAACGAAGATAAACATGGCAAGAATAAATCTATCATGCAACCTAACACAAACAACATGTAGAGCATGGCAAGACGAACACGTGGACATGTCATTTGCATCATTCGGATAAACGAGCTAAAAGATATCACTATGCAAAGATGGCATAAAAACAACACATAGCAGCAGTTTATACCGGGATGCACTCTTGCAACAGAAATATAAGCATCTAGATGACCACAAACATGCATGGCACAATGGAATGAAACGTAGTACATGTCTCCACGAACAATTTGACATATCATTCACTCAAATCGGAGCAACATACACAAAGTTATCCACGTTAGAAAATAGCATCAGAAACTATATCTCAGGGACTTAGCAGAAATAAGAGACTACCTCCGGTCAGATCTGGGAAAAAAAACAACGCGGTCAACGGGCGCGGGCCGGATCGGCGCGGATCGGCCGGGCGAAGGGTTAACGGGCCGGCCCACCGGATCCGAAGCGGATCGGGCGGCCGCGGCTGGCGGGTCGGGCGGAGGCCTATCGGGCCGGGTTCACGGGCTGCACCCTCTAAGGGGAGGCGAGCCGGATCCCGATCGGGGAGTCCCGATCTAACGAGACGGCGGCGGCTGCTCCGCCCTCGAGCCCGCGGCGGCCGGCGCGGCGACTGGCCCGGCGGGAGGCAAGGGGACCGGCGGGAAGGAGGGCCCCGGCGCGGCCTGGCCGGCGGCGGCGCAGCTTCCCGGGCTCCCTCGGGAGCCCACCAGCGGGGAGAGGCAGGGGGCCGCGGCGGTGGTGCCCGGCCGGCGGAGGAGGCCTGAGGGGCGGCGACGGCGAGGGGGATGGAGAGGGCCGGCCGGTGAGGAGGGCCCGACCCCGAGCGGCGGCGCAGCTTCCCGAGGACGGCGGTGAGGAGGTGGTGAGGTGGTGGAGCTCCGGCGAAGCTCCGGCAAAGCTCCGGCGGCTAGAGGTTGAAGAAGGCTGGAGGAAGGGGATAACTACTAGGGTTTTCTATTAGGGAAAAAAATTGGGGAAGTGGACAAATATATAGGCACAAGGAGCTAGGGTTGCCCAAATGGAGTGCGGTTTTCGGCCACAGGATCAGATTTGGATGGCCTAGATGATAGAAGTGGCTAGGAGTGGTTGGTGGGCTGTTGGAGGGGTGTCTTGGGCCTCAAAGTGGAGGCACTTTGAGCCCACACGAACAACTGTTGGGGTAGCAAACGGACTCGAAACGCGACGAGATTTGACAGGCAGGTTACACACAACAAAACAACAACACACGACAAGTCTCGCGCCATACCGGTAACGTTACAGGGCCAAACACCAAAGTAGGCCTACGGGACGCCACGGACACGTGAGGGAGCGCCGGAACGCGAAACGGACAACGGGAAGGGACGCGTGGAACCGAAAGCAACCGACAACACAAATGCAATGCGATGCACATGACTATATGATATGAATGAATGCCACACGCGCACACAACAAAATGACGAAAACCCGAAAGACAAAGAACCCGGAATGGAATAGATGAAGCCGGAGATATATTATATGCCCAAAAGGGAAAGTATTACATCCGGGGCATTACACCGATCAAAGTATTTGAAATATGACATATGATAAGAAATGTATGGTTATCACCATAAGACACTTGTATTGGAAAAAAGGCTGAGCCCCCGGTTTACCGAGGGTGCCGGTTTATTCATTAATCATAATATATACATAGGATACAGTAGAGCTCATGGCTCAGGTATAGTAGGGCCGCAAGAGGGCGATGTTCCATGGCCTCTTTGTCTCTTCTTCCGATGTCCATGAGTCTTTGTGTTCTCGAACATCCACCAGATAATATGAACCGTTGTGCAGATTCTTGCTGACCACAAAGGGCCCTTCCCAAGGCGGGGATAGCTTGTGCATATCAGTTTGATCTTGGATGAGCCGGAGCACCAAATCTCCCTCCTGGAATGTCCTGCTCTTGATCCGGCGACTTTGATATCTGCGCAAGTCTTGTTGATAAATTGCAGACCGTGCTGCTGCTATGTCACGCTCTTCATCCAGCCGGTCCAAACTGTCATGTCTTGCTTGTTCGTTGGTCGCTTCAACATAGGCCGTCACCCTTGGCGAATCATGACGGATATCACTTGGAAGGACCGCTTCAGCACCATACACCATAAAGAAAGGTGTGTAACTTGTGGACCGGTTTGGCGTAGTATTGATACTCCAAAGGACAGAAGGTAACTCCTCAACCCAACACCCTAGTGTTCTCTACAAGGGAGTCATAAGCCGGGGCTTGATACCTCGCAAAATCTCCTGATTCGCTCTTTCAGCTTGACCATTGGATTGAGGGTGAGCTACAGAAGACACGTCCAGGCGAATATGCTCCCGTTGACAAAACTCTTCCATCTCTCCTTTAGATAAATTAGTGCCGTTGTCTGTGATGATGTTGTGTGGAAAGCCAAACCGTAAAATTACCTTTTTGATGAATTTAACCGTTGTTGCCGCATCACACTTGCTCACAGGCTCTGCCTCAATCCATTTTGTAAACTTATCCACAGCCACCAGTAGATGAGTTTTCTGATCTTGGGATCGTTTGAAGGGTCCAACCATATCAAGCCCCCAAGTCGCAAACGGCCAGGTTATCGGTATCATCCGGAGCTCCTGTGCCGGAACAAGAGCACGTCGTGAAAACTTCTGGCAAGCGTCACACTTCCGGACCAGATCCGCCGCATCAGCATGGGCTGTCAACCAATAGAACCCATGTCGAAAAGCCTTAGCCACCAAGGATTTTGAACCGGCGTGATGACCACAATCCCCTTCATGGATTTCACGAAGAATATCACAACCTTCCTCAGCTGATACACATCGCTGAAACGCTCCAGAAACGCTGCAATGATGAAGTTCTCCGTTTGCAATTGTCATGGACTTAGAGCGCCGGACTATCTGTCTTGCTTCAATCTCGTCATCCGGCAGCTCTCCCCGGCTTAAATACGCCAAGTATGGGAGTGTCCAATCCGGAATAACATGAAGTGCCGCAACTAGCTGTGCCTCCGGATCAGGAACAGCCGTGTCTTCCTCTGATGGTACTTGAACCGATGGACTGTGCAGCTCATCCAAAAAAGTATTTGGTGGCACCGGTTTACGTTGAGAACCCAGCCGGCTCAGAGCATCGGCCGCTTCATTCCTTCGCCGGTCTATGTGATCCACTTGATATCCTTTGAAATATCCTGCAACTGCTTCAACTTCTCGTCTGTAAGCTGCCATGAGAGGATTCTTGAGTCCCACTTACCGGATACTTGCTGTGCCACTAAATCTGAATCGCCGAAGCACTTGACCCGGCTCAAGTTCATCTCCTTGGCCATCCGCAAGCCATGAAGCAATGCTTCATACTCTGCTGCATTATTAGTACAAGGAAACAACAAACGGAGGACATAACAAAACTTGTCTCCTCGCGGGGAAGTTAAAACAACTCCAGCCCCCGAGCCTTCTAACTGCCTTGAACCGTCAAAGTGAATCGTCCAGTATGTAAGATCCGGCTTCTCCTCTGGTGTTTGCAGCTCTGTCCAATCATTGATGAAATCCACCAATGCTTGAGATTTGATAGCGGTGCGTGGCACATATTTCAATTCGTGTGGGCTGAGCTCAATGGCCCACTTCGCCGCTCTGCCCGTAGCTTCCCTGTTCTGGATTATATCCCCCAATGGTGCTGAACTAACAACAGTTATTGGGTGGCCTTGGAAATAATGCTTCAACTTCCGGTTTGCCATGAACACACCATATACCAGCTTCTGCCAATGTGGGTACCTTTGCTTGGACTCAATGAGAACTTCACTAACGTAATAGACCGGACGCTAAACCGGGTATTCCTTCCCTGCTTCCTTGCGTTCAACCACGATTGCTACGCTGACTGCCCATGCATTGGCGGCGATGTATAACAGCAACGGATCATTATCAACAGGGGCAGCCAGGACCGGCGGCTTTGCCAGCTGCCGCTTCAAATCCTCAAACGCAGCGTTCGCCTCATCATTCCATGTAAACCGGTCTGTCTTCTTCAACATTTGATAAAGCGGGATCGCCTTCTCTCCCAAACGGCTGATGAACCGGCTCAATGCTGTGATCCGGCCAGCGATACGCTGAACATCATTGATGCAAACCGGTTTAGTCAAAGATGTGATTGCCTTGATCTTCTCCGGATTAGCTTCTATCCCTCTGTTTGACACCAAGAATCCAAGGAGCTTGCCCGCCGGAACACCAAAAGCACACTTCTCCGGATTAAGCATCATTTTATATGCTCGAAGATTATCAAAAGTCTCCTTGAGGTCCTCTATCAGTGTCTCCTCCTTCCTTGATTTCACTACAATATCATCCACATAGGCATGAACATTCCTCCCTATCTGCCCCTTAAGACAATTATGTACGCAACGCTGATAAGTAGCTTGGGCACTCTTGAGCCCAAAGGGCATAGAAACATAGCAAAAAGCACCAAAAGGCGTTATGAAGGACGTCTTCTCCTGGTCTTTAACTGCCATCTTGATCTGGTGATACCCTGAATATGCATCCAAAAAACTTAGCCGCTCACATCCTGCTGTAGCATCGACGATCTGATCAATGTGAGGGAGAGCAAAAGGATCCGTTGGACAAGCTTTGTTTAGATCCGTGTAATCCACACACATTCTCCACTTTCCATTCTTCTTTAACACTAGCACCGGATTAGCCAACCACTCCGGGTGAAAAACTTCTACTATGAACCCTGCGGCCAAAAGCCTGGCCACTTCTTCTCCTATAGCCTTGCGCCTTTCTTCATTGAAGCGGCATAGATACTACTTAACCGGTTTAAACTTCGGATCAATGTTAAGACTGTGCTCAGCGAGTTCCCTCAGTATACCTGGCATGTCAGAAGGTTTCCATGCAAAGATATCCCGGTTCGCACGGATGAACTCGATGAGCGCGCCTTCCTATTTAGGATCAAGGTTAGCGCTGATAGTGAGCTGTTTGGATGAATCACCTGGCACAAAGTCAACTTGCTTGGTCTCCTCTGCCGATTTAAACTTCAACGCCGGATCATGCTCTGTAGTTGGCTTCTTCAATGGGGACATATCCGCCGGATCAACATTGTCCTTATAAAATTTTAACTCCTCCGTAGCACACACTGCTTCCACGTAGGCAGCGTCTCCTTCTTCACATTCCAATGCAATCTTGCGACTTCCATGAACCGTGATGGTTCCTTTGTGACCCGGCATCTTGAGTTGTAAATAAACATAACACGGTCTGGCCATAAACTTGGCATAAAACGTCCTTCCAAACAGAGCGTGGTAAGGGCTCCGGATCTTAACAACTTCAAAGGTTATCATCTCTGACCTGGAATCCTGTTCATCTCCAAAGGTAACTTCTAGGTCAATTTTCCCAACTGGGTAAGCTGATTTACCTGGCACCACTCCATGAAACACCGTGTTGGCCTGTCTCAGCTTCTTATCCGTCAACCTCATGCGACGAAAAGTTTCATAATACAAGATATTGATGCTACTGCCGTCGTCCATGAGGACTTTGGTGAATTTGTAGCCACCCACCTGTGGTGCTACTACCAAGGCCAAGTGGCCCGGATTATCAACTCGCAGCGGGTGATCCTCCCTGCTCCACACAATGGGCTGCACCGACCAGCGCAGGAATTGCGGCGTCGCCGGTTCAACCGCGTGGACCGCCCGCTTCAAAACCTTTTGATCTCGTTTACACAAACTCGTGGTGAACACATGATACTGCCCACTACTCAACTCCTTCGGATTACTCTGATATCCGGATTGCTGCTGCTGTTGCTGACGTTGCTGATTACCCTGGTTACTGTGATTACCCTGGCCGTGATGTTGGTTGTTTTGGTTATTGTAACCACCTTGACCATGCTGCTGATTGCCTTGGTTATTATAGCCGCCTTGACCATATTGGTTATTGCCTCGGTTATTATAACCACTATTGTTGCCACGTATCCTGATCCGGAACCGTTCCCCTGGTGACCCGGACCATAAAATCCCGGGCCTGAACCGCCGCCTGGAGGCCCGTTGTTGGAGCTGAACCGGCTCATTACGGCTTCCATCATGTTCTTGCATTCTCCTATAGTGTGTTTTGCTGGATGTTCCCTTGAGCCGTGTTTTGGACAAGGCTCATTTAACTCTTGCTCCCAGCTAATGGTCCTTCCGCCGGTTTGCAGAGGTGGCTTACCCTTATTGCGCTGAAAACCCCCCTAAACTTGGGTATTGGCCACGAAATCAGAGCCACCCTCTGCTTTTCGCTTGCCTAAGAAGCTTGTACCAGCCGGACTAACCTGCGCCGGTTTACCAGGCTTATTGACTTTTCCAGCTTTGTCTCCCTCCGCTTCTGGATACTTGGTGTTATCGGAATCCCCGTACTTCACCAGAGCGCTCATGAGAGTTCCCATGTCATTACAATCCCGTTTAAGCCGTCCCAGTTTTAACTTTAGAGACTCAAACCGGCAATTGTTTTCCAATGTCACTATTGCCGTACTGGGATTGATACCATTCGAAGAGTGCAAGATCTCTGATACTCGCCGCACCCATGCACTTGTAGACTCCTGTTCTCCTTGTATACAGGCTGCTAGATCTACCACTGACATCGGCTGCTTGCACGTATCCTTGAAGTTTTTGATAAACTGGCAACGTAACTCTCCCCACGCCCCGATAGAATTAGGGGGTAAACCCTTTAGCCAGGTCCGGGCTGTACCTTCCAGCATCATGGTGAAGTATTTCGCACAAGCCGCTTCATCTACGTCCAGCATCTCCATGGCCATCTCGTAACTCTCAACCCAAGTTTCTGGAGCCAAGTCTGTTGTGTAATTAGGCACCTTACGTGGACCTTTAAAATCCTTGGGCAGCTTCACGCTCCGTAAAGCGGGGATAAGACATTGCACCCCAAAGGAACTCGTTGTGACTCCTGTCTCTGTTGTGGTTGTGTGAACCGGCGTCGTTTGACGGACCTCTTCACGAGCCACCGATCTAACCCGGTTTGCATCCTGAGCTTGTGCATCCGTGCCTGCCGGATTATTTTGTCTGTGACGGTGTCGCCTGCATTCACTACTAGACACTTCTGGTTCCTCCCAATGCCTAGTGTAACTCCGGCTGTGGCGTGGTGTCGAATGGAGCCTCTCCCTGCTATAAGAAATGCTTGCTGTTGTGTTAATGTCGTGTTAAGCAGATCCTTGACCCTGCGTGCCTCCAACGCCACGGGGGATGTCCCCTCAATGGGTAAAGCGGCCAGGCGTGAAGCGGCAGCAACAATGTTGTCCAAAGGATTTGAGTAATGACCCGGAGGGGTAGGAACGTGAGGCATGGACATGACCCGCCGATCTTGCTCCGCAGTGGGCTGCTGAACCGGCTCATCCCTAGCCGGGGCTGCCCTCTGGTTTGCCGCCGGATCATTGCTGGTTCCCGCTCCTGGTGTCCTGAAGAGATTCGTCGCCTCGTAAACCGGCGGTAGATGAGACTGGTATTTCCGACTCCTTACTCCCTGTACAGAGGCCTGTTCCATCCTCAACTGAAAAGTCTGAGCCTCCAGCTCTGCTTGTCTCATTGCTATCATAGCTTTTTCTGCCTTTAGATTTTCTTTTGCTTGATCAATTCGGCCCTTCAGCTGAAGGAGCTCTGCATCGTGTTGCGCCTTGTCTGCTGGAGCTACCTCTGCCATGGCTCGGGCTGTGAACTCCTCGATCAAGGTGGATAGAGCGTCAGAGGGCGAGTGGTCCTGGCCGCTCCCCCCTACACCAGCTTCTGCTGTCATCGCCCCGTTCATCGTGGACTGTGGCGTAGGTTGTGAACCGGCCATAAAGACAGCCACTCGGTTTGGCGGATCAAAGGGGTCCGGAATGCTGTTTCCGTTGGACACACCCTCAGACCGGCCGTCCCGCAACTGATACAAAGACTCAGTTTCTCCGGATGAAGATTCATCGTCGGAATAAATAATTGTCTCGCCACCAGAATCCGATCCGTCCTCGGCTTGAACCCCGTGAACTGATCCAACGAAAACGCGCTTCATGGCGGGCTGAATCCGGGCCGATCTCGCACGTTGAGCTGGCTCGACGATGTTGGGGAAGACGTCTGGTTCAGGTCCCAGTTCGCCGATCTTGCCGATGAAGACGTGGATGTCGCCGAAGGGAACCCGGTACCCGTATTCAATTGAATCAGCCTCTGGTCCCCAGCCTGCGTCGTCGATGTAGATCCGGCCGCGGCGACTCTTGGTCATCCGGCCGACCGCGTAACCCTTTAGCCCTTCGAAGCTGCCCTTCAAGAACTCGAAACCATCGTGCGTAGGCCCCACGGTGGGCGCCAACTGTCGTGGAATTAACACGGCAGATGTCCGGTTTAACAGACTTGATAATGGAACCATCGCACGGGTTAGCTTGAAGGGGTTAAAAGCACACAAAGGACACAGAGGGTTTATACTAGTTCGGCCCCTTCGATGAAGGTAAAAGCCTACGTCTAGTTTGGTTTGGTATTGTTTGGGCGTCGATGAACAGGGAGCGGATCGCTTGCCTGTGTCTCAACGGGTTGTTTCTTGCTTGTCCTTGAACCGTCGCAGGGCCGTCCCTTTATATAGAGGCGACGCCCATTCCGGTTTACAGAGTCCCGAGGCCGGCTCATACTTGTGTCCGCCTCGGTCTCTGCTCTTTCTTCCTTATCTCTCAAGTTACATGATCAGGCGGTTTACAAACCGTAACGCTACACATGAGCCCTAAGCCTTCACGGGTCGTTACTCCTATTGAGTATTACAATTATACAACTAATTTACCATAATCCGGTTCGTACTAGCCGGTTTATACCTGCTAGTAATATCCCTAACATTGTCCGTGACTCGAATGTCTCCAAATGGTGTTTGCGTGCAAGAAAGGGGATAGGGATATACGAGAGAGTAAAACATAGTTTTTGTATTGTTGAGAACTTAATCTACTAAAGTTTCACACTTGGTCTTCTTTGGAATCTTATCTTGACTCATCCCCAGACCACTAGCCAGGTACAAGTCAAAATGATCCACTCCCTTTCGATATTTTGAGCACTCATGCAATGGATGAGCGTAAGCAAGAAAGTTGACACTTAGGATGGCAAAGAGAGAAAAATGATGAAGGGGGAAGACAAAAAAGGTGTGAAAGGCTCACATCAATGAGGACAATCATAGGCGAGAGAAACCAAATGATAGATATGATGTGAGGAGTAGGGATTGCCATGCAACGGATGCACATATGAGCTAAGGTAAGCTCTCCAATGGAACTAGTGGGGGTGCATCCAACTTGCTCGCTCAAGAAGACCTAGAGCTCTTTTGAGGAGGCTCATCATTGGAATATACAAGCCAAGTTCTATAGTGTGCAGGTCCCCACATAGCTATATGCATGAATGATAATCTCTATGGAGTACAAGGTATAAGATGAAGTACGAGTGTGGATCTCTCAAAAGGAATAGTAGTGTGCCCCCTTCTCTCTTTTTATTTCTTTTTTCTATTTTTTTTATTTTTTTTGTGGCCTCAATGGCTCTTTCTATTCAACTCTCATTTGTCCTCTTTGGGATCTTTTGATTTTGTCCTCTTTGGGATCTTTTCCTCACTTTAGGGGCAACACTCTATATATTACAAGAAGTATAGAAGATCTTTCACACTTTACAAAAGTACTCAACATAAAGAAAATGAAACTATCATGATGTATGCAAATGTATGCCTCTGCCGGTGTAGCAGGATATGCAATGATACTAGCGCGTCATGTAGCAATGATTAGGGCAAGGCCCAACTAGCATGCGGCTCATCGATCAAGCAAAAAGCATGTATGACATGAAGATCAAGTCATGAGAAGATGGATGTTGCATGGCAATGTATCTTGGAAAGGCTATGGAAATGCCTTGATAGGTAGGTATGGTGGCTGTTTTGAGGAAGGATATAATGAGGCTTATGATGACAGAGCGTATCGTGCCAAGGATTTGGATGCACCGGCGAAGTATGCGCCAACTCTCGAGGTGAGAAAGGGCAATGCACGGTACCGAAGAGGCTAGAAAAATATGGCTAGGTGGAAGTGTCAACTTTCGAATACTCACATTAGTCCGAAGAACTCATGCACTTATTATCGGTAATTCTCAATCTATTTAGGAGGTTCACAAAGAGACAAGTACCCCGAGGAGGAGTGTATGGGGGTTTGGTTATCCTTGCGCATCCTCGACTCATGGTACGTGAGTGTATTCTAATATTCGATCCCTCCAAAGATTAGTGATCCATCTAGTAGCTAAAGTTCTCAACTATTTTGTAGGTTTTCGAAAATAAACACGGATTGCCCAAAATACGACATCTATCACTAATAGGCTAAAGCTCTTGACACCAAAAGTTCAGACATTACTCATGGCAATACCTCAAAACTATTGCAAGTTACTACTAAAATTAAATAGCAACCTCAATTACCTACTTTAAGTTAAGACACACAACTCAGTGCAACAGGCAAACTCTCTTAACAAGATAAACATGAAAACTCAAGAGAGTTCAGCAACCAACTAAACAAAAGCTCTTTAAAAAGAAAAGCATGAAAACTAAGAGCTAAACATGACAGCAGCTATGGAAAGACAAAGAACACACACAACAAAGATAAGCATGAAAATACTATGTTGTGTTCTAGGTTGAAGTGGAGCGTGTTTCTCTCCCACACAAAGAAAGCTGGGTTCTAACTTGTTATGAACAGCAAGCAAAGCTAAAGAAAACTAAAAAAAGAAACTAAGAGCAAGACGCTCCAAGCATAGCACATAACGCATGAAGTGATAAAATTATAGTGGAACGAAAGACGAACTGATAATTGTTGATGGAGAAGGGGATGCATGGGGGCATCCCCAAGCTTAGACGCTTGATTCTTCTTGAATATTTCTTGGGGGTGCACGGGGGCATCCCCAAGCTTGAGCCTTTGACCCTCCTGAATCTTCTTTTATCATCTTCCCTCGCACACTTGAAAACTCCCTTCATACATAACTCATCATAATCTGATTAGCGAGGTTAGTACCCACAATAAAATAATTTTCCCTACTGGAAATAAAGATAATCTTGAAGAGCTACTGTTTCTCAAGATTGCCAAAAGGTTTTTGCAAAGAAAAAGCAAGCTCAAGGTTTGCAAAACGAAGAAAAGGCAAAACAGGACAGAATCTGTGAAAAACAGACCAGCAGGTAGTAAATAATTTTTTCGGGGCACTTCTGCAACTCAAATCAAAAAACTCAGAACAGACGCTCGAAAGCCAATTGTATAGAGCATGCTGTCAAAAAAATTCAGATCAAAAAGATGATCTGGTGATTTTATTAGAATTTTTCTGTCCAAGCACAGAATCTGTTTTCTGGACAGCACGTCACAACTTTTGAACTTTCTTGCAATCGGAGGCTAAACTTGGCACAAAGCTAAAAAGAACAGATACAATGATGATGCTATTGTAGTAACAAACATCAAGACACAACAAAAGCAAAATAAAACCTAATTTGTTGTGGGCTGCCTCCCAAAAGCGCTTTCTTTTATGCCTTTAAGCTAGGCATGATGCAAAAAGAGAAGATCAAGTTTTATCAAGAGTAAGAGAATAGCTAGCCCGTGTAACAGACTCAAAAGGCAACTTAATCTTCTTTCTAGGGAAGTGTTCCATCCCTTTCTTGAGAGGGAATTGGAATTTTATATTCCCCTCTTTCATGTCAATGATAGCACCAACGGTGCGAAGCAAAGGACGTCCCAAAATAATTGGACATGAAGGTTCACATTCAATATCCATAATAGTAAAATCAAGGGGAACATAATTGTCATTGACAATGATAAGAACATCGTCAATCTTCCCCAAAGGTTTCTTTACGGAAGAATCAACAAGACGAACACCAAAATAACAAGGATCAAAAGGTTTCAATTCAAACATATCATACATTCTTTTGGGCATAACGGAGGTACTAGCTCCAACATCACATAAAGCATAGCAAGAGAAGTTATTCAACTTAATTTTAATCATAGGATCCCAACTATCTTCTAGCTTTCTAGGTATGGAGGCTTCTACCCTAAGCTTCTCCTCCCTAGCTTTGATAAGAGCATTAGTGATATGCTCCGTGAAGGCAAGATTAAGTGTGCTAGTGTGGGGATCTCTAGACATCTTGTGAAGAAAACCAATAACTTCAGAAAGGGTGCAATTATCAAAATCAAGGTCACTACTATCAAGTAAAGTGGTAGTGGTGTCCTTTAGGCTCACTTGTTTGGTAGCTTCTATGGTCATAGGAGTTTCTTCTTCTACGATTGAGGTCATAGTGTAGCGACCCGATCCAAATGGATCAAAGTCTCTGTGCTTAAGTGTCATCCCTGGATCGGTATGCTGACACACACAGTACTCGATGAATTATAACAGAGTTCAATCACACACTTTATTACATCGAGGTCCTCAAAAGAGTATTATTACAATAATATGGCCAAAGGCCATCTGGATAAAATAACTGCGGAAGCATCAAAAGTAAAATGAGTCCATCAACTCCACGGCAAACTGAGTGCAGAACAACGACCTATCGCACCTTTACTCCTCGTCGGAAAACTCTGCAACATGAGACGTTGCAGCCGTGTAGGTCAGCACATGGAATATGCTGGCAATGTCACACCATAGAAATAATAATAAAGAAAAGACTATCTCTATATGCAAATTTAGCTGGTGGAGGCTCTAAGTTTAATGTTTGCATAAAGCCAATTTTACCCTACAACAAAGGAATAAATTTTTAGTTACTACTAAGTTAAAAATGCCATTATTGAGAAGGTTCCTCCGACTCAAAAATGCCATTATTGAGAAGGTTCCTCCAACTCAATCCCAAAATTCCCAAGTTATTAGTAACCCAATAATTTCATTAAGAAGAGTGATGAGATCAACCAATAATTCACTTCTAGATACTCAAGTTGTCCATAACCGAGGACACGGCTAATCATGATTAGTTTGTACACTCTGCAGAGGTTTGCGCACTTTTCCCCACAAGACTCGACCACCTCCATGATCGGAAGATCGAGACATAGTCTTTCTGAAGTATTTCCTCCAAACCCTGGGTAGACCGGTACACCTACTTTCCCCTACATCAGCTAGTCTACCACGGAAAGAGGTCACACAACTTACTCAACTATGCCAAAGCCCATAATGGCTTGTGGCTGCACACGGAAGTTTCTAGGCATGAAATATCTTATGATCCCTTTGAGCCTGGGTGGCGGACCTAGGGTAATCACACGGGTACTCCGGGATTCCCCTTGGGCAAGAACTGGTTTCTCCAGGTGCCCCAAACAATCCACCCAGATGTGTATTAAAGTTGCCACCTTATGTTGTCCCAAAATTATTATCTCTCGCAACTTGCATGTATCACACATACCAATCCCCGTCTACGAGCATGGCTAAGCAATATATGACATAACGAATATTCCCGGGGTGATAAAAGGTCATAGGTTCCTACCAAATAAACTACATAGCATAACCACATGTTCCCAATCCTACTCATGCAATCTTTGAGGATGAAACTAATGCATAGTAAAAACTGGGTATTTAAACTTATGATCAAAGTGTGAACTTGCCTTGCTAATGTTCGTTGAACTCTAAAGATTCGTAGTAGCAAGCTTCGCACTCCGAATGGTCTAGCGTAAGCAAGCAATAACATACATAAGCATACAAGCAAAGAATAAAAAAAAACGAATAAAAGACTTCGAAAAACTCCAAAAAACTCCAAAAACACCCAAATAAAGTTTCTGTACAGAACGTAATTTTTACAGCAACAAAAATAAATGGTTTGGGTTTTAACAGAAGGTACATGTCACAAGCTTCGATTTGCAAAAAGAATCACCCAAAACGGAGTTACGAAACTCAAGTTATGGCCTAACGAAGTTTGAATTCAGATCTTTTTGAATCCAAAATTCAAATTTTCAAAAATATATTTCGTTAGGTTCTCTGGATAGAGGATATTTCTACGAAACCGTAGGAAAAAGAATCAACTAAATCGGATCTATAGACTAAAAGATATACTAGAAACAAGTTTTGGTATAGAATCTGAACTGGAAAATATACTGATAAAAGAGAAAAAAAATTGAACAGGGTGTTCACCGGACTTGTCGCCGGAGACGAGGAAGAAGGTGGCTCCGGTGTGTTTCGGCGAAGGACGCGTACGGGACGGTGTAGAGGACGATGTGGTGAACCTCTTGATCAAGTTTTGGTTGAAGATAGCTTCATGTACACACGGTGAGAGGTCGCCGGACTTCACGAACTCCGGCGAGCAATTGGCGAGGTTAGGGAGGGGGAAAAGCTCCAGAAGGAGAGGGCTTCGGACGAGGGGTGAGAGGGGCTCGCGGGGTGCCTTTTATAGGGCTTGGGGAGGTCTAGAGTTGGGTGGGGCGAGATGTGTTAATGGTGGTTGTTTCTCTGCCTCGTAATGGCCATTACAGGCGACTCCAAGGCGCACTAGGAAGGGGAAGGGGTAGAGGGAGGCGAGGGGGTTCCATTCAGAGGCGTTTTGGGGCGGGGGAGAGGAAGGGGAGGGGTGGGGCGCTGGATGGAGGATGTTCTGCGAGCTCTGTGTGAACGAACAACCAAGGAAGGAGACGACCAAGTTGGGTCGTGAGGAAGGCTGGGCCTTTCACGGCCCGCGGCTGTTTTTTTTTTTTTTTGACAGAGAGAAA
>LR738715.1:190232323-190300007 GCA_902687465.1 Secale cereale | reverse complement strand
GATAATTTTAGCAGGGGGATAGTACTTCCCAATAAAGGCATCCTTGCACTTGTCCCAAGAATCTATACTATTCCTAGGCAAGGATTGAAACCAGATTTTAGCTCCTCCTCTCAAGGAGAAAGGAAAAATCTTAAGCTTAACAATATCACCATCTACTTCTTTGTACTTTTGCATATCACAGAGCTCAACAAAATTATTTAAGTGCAAAGCAGCATCATCTCCAGCACCGGAGAATTGATCTTTCATAACTAGGTTCAGCAAAGCAGGTTTAATCTCATAAGAAGGTGCTGAAGTGGCAGGTGTAGCAATAGGCGTGCAGATAAAGTCATTGTTGTTATGACTAGTGAAGTCACACAACTTGGTGTTCTCGGTGGAACCCATAGCAGCAGCAAGCAAGATAACTATTTTTGTGATTTTTGGTAAGGGACACTAAAGCAAAAACTGAAAGGTAAACTAACAAGACTAAAAAGCAAAGATAAAAGACAGCGTGCAACTCCCCTATCTTGAAGAGTGGAGTCCCCGGCAACGGCGCCAGAAACTTGCTTGATGGCTTCTCGCCCCTCGTTGGTTACCCCAAGTGGAAGGTTGAGATGTAGCGTAGCGACAAATTTCCCTTGGCAAAGGTACCAAGGATCGAATCCCGTGAGACTCCGAGGGTCGACAAGTAGGTGTCAACGTCGCCAGAAACATAGCGGTTGATGGGACCTGCACACAGATACAGATAACTTTGCTCCCAACGAGTACAGAGAGGTTGTCAATCCCTCCGGCCTTGTTGTTTACAAAGGATCAAACACAAGAGATAATAATGATAGCTATGACTGCAACTAGGAAATAAAAACAGGAAGTAAATAGAAGGTGTGGTCGGTGGTGGTAATATGGACCGGGGTCCCATGATGTTCACTAGTGATGTCTCTCTCCCAAAAGACGATAAAACAGCAAAGCGAGGTAAACAAATTACAGCTGGGCAATTGACAGGATTATGTGCGCAAACCAATGCTAACTATGCTGCAAAGAAAGGTAGAGGCTCAAAAGCATGGGCGGTACGCCAAGGCAAGTAGACCGAAATCCATCTGCATCTACTACTAATCATCCACCTTGAGATATCTATCCAGAACATCTCGCTGGTATTAAGTTGCGAATCCCACCCAAAGTGTAAACTCAAAGCAACAGACAACTGCATTAAAAGAACTTTGCGTAAAGTAAACAATCCTTGCACCCGCAAGTACAAGCACCGTCGTTTTCTCCCTTGTGGCAACAGCACATCCCCTAGACTCATGTTTATGTCACTCAAGCTAGTCATCAGGGGGCATGAACCCACAATCAAGCATAACGCTCCCTCTTGGAGTTACTACCTACTACTTGGCCAAAGCAATAAACAGCAACGGAGAACATGCAAGAATTACTCAAGAACAAAGATATAAAAGAGGTGAATCAAATATATTACTCAAACACAATCTGAACATAGTCTCATAATCCATCAGATCCCAGCAAACTCAGCAAAGCAACAGCAGAAAGATTACATATGTGCCTCGATCATGTAGGGCAGCTCACGAGGTCTAAACCATGAAGAGCAAAGAGGGGAGGAGAACATCACATAGCTACTGATCATGGACCCATGGTCCAAGGTGGACTACTCACGACTCATCCGGGAAGCGTCCATGGTGGTGGAGAAGCTCCCGGTGGTGGTTCTCCCCTCCGGCAGGGTGCCGGGAAGAGTTCTCCTAATGCTCCCGATCTTGGAAGCGCCGCGGCGGCGGAACAGAGGCGAGATCGCGAAAAAGGGTTCTGTCCTCGAGGGTTTCGGGACGAGAGGGATATATAGGCGAAGGGGGGCAGCCAGATGCGGAGCAGGGGCCCCAGGCGCCCCCCTGGCGCGGCCAAGGGTGGGGCCGCGCCAGGTGGCCACCTGGGCCTCCGCTGGCTCCCCTCTGGCCCATCTTTGGTTCTTCGTGAAGCTTCACGTACGCTGATTTTTCCTATATTTTTCCTGGAATTTTTGGAGCACTTTTAATATGGGGGAAACCTGAAATAGAAAAACAGCAGAAAACAGGAACTGGCACTGTGGTGCACTGAGTTAATAGGTTAGTCCAAATATGATCAAAAGTGTATGGAAGTGCATCAATATCATAGCAATATCACACAAAAGAAGCATGGAGCAAGCAGAAATTATAGATACGTTTTGGACGTATCAGTAGTCAATCCCTTGAACCTGTCGATAACCTTTAGCGACAAGCCGAGCCTTATAGATGGTCACATTACCATCCGCGTCTGTCTTCTTCTTGAATATCCATTTATTTTCTATGGCGTGCCTATCAACGGGCAAGTCCACCAAAGTCCATACTTTGTTTTCATACATGGATTCTATCTCGGATTTCATGGCTCCAAGCCATTTATTGGAATCCGGGCCCGCCATCGCTTCTTCATAGTTCGAAGGTTCACCGTTGTCCAACAACATGATTTCCAAGACAGGGTTGCCGTACCACTCTGGCATGGAACGTGTCCTTGTGGACCTTCGAAGTTCAGTAGTAACTTGATCTGTATCTTCATGATCATCATCATTAACTTCCTCCCTTGTCGGTGCAGGCACCTCGGGAACAACTTCCCGCGCTGCGCTACTTTCCGGTTCGGGAAGGGTGACTGTCACCTCATCAATTTCTACTTTCCTCCCACTTACTTCTTTCGAGAGAAACTCTTTCTCCAGAAAGGATCCATTCTTGGCAACAAAAATCTTGCCTTCAGATCTTAGGTAGAAGGTGTACCCAATTGTTTCCTTTGGGTATCCTATGAAGACGCATTTTTCCGATTAGGGTTCGAGCTTTTCAGGTTGAAGTTTCTTGACATAAGCATCGCAACCCCAAACTTTCAGAAACGACAGCTTAGGTTTCTTGCCAAACCAAAGTTCATACGGTGTCGTCTCGACGGATTTTAACGGAGTTCTATTTAAAGTGAATGCGACAGTCTCTAAAGCAAATCCCAAAAAGATAGCGGTAAGTCGGTGAGAGACATAATAGATCGCACCATGCCCAACAAAGTACGATTTCGACGTTCGGACACACCATTACACTGAGGTGTTCCCGGCGGTGTCAATTGTGAAACCATTCCACAGTTCCTTAGGTGCGTGCCAAATTCATGACTCAAATATTCACCCCCATGATCTGATCGTAAGAACTTTATTTTTCTGTCACATTGATTCTCAACCTCATTCTGAAATTCCTTGAACTTTTCAAAGGTCTCAGACTTGTGCTTCATCAAGTAGACATACCCATGTCTACTCAAGTCATCTGTGAGGGTGAGAACATAACGATAGCCTCCGCGAGCTTCAACACTCATTGGACCGTACACATCGGTATGTATGATTTCCTATAAGTTGGTTGCTCGCTCCATTGTTCCGGAGAACGGAGTCTTGGTCATCTTGCCCAAAAGGCATGGTTCGCACATGTCAAATGATTCATAATCAAGAGACTCCAGAAGACCATCTGCATGGAGCTTCTTCATACGCTTGACACCAATATGACCAAGGCGGCAATGCCACAAGTATGTGGGACTATCATTATCAACTTTACATCTTTTGGCATCCACACTATGAATATGTGTATCATCACGTTTGAGATTCATCAAAAATAAACCATTGACCAGCGGGGCATGACCATAAAACATATCTCTCATATAAATAGAACAACCATTATTCTCGGATTTAAATGAGTAGCCATCTCGTATCAAACGAGATCCAGATACAATGTTCATGCTCAAAGCTGGTACTAAATAACAATTATTAAGGTTTAAAACTAATCCTGAGGGTAGATGTAGAGGCAGCGTGCCGACGGCGATCACATCGACCTTGGAACCATTCCCGACGCGCATCGTCACCTCATCCTTCGCTAGTCTCCGCTTATTCCGCAACTCCTGCTTTGAGTTACAAATGTGAGCAACTGCACCGGTATCAAATACCCAGGAGCTACTACGAGCGCTGGTAAGGTACACATCGATAACATGTATATCATATATACCTTTGACGTTGCCGGCCTTCTTATCTGCTAAGTATTTGGGGCAGTTCCGCTTCCAGTGACCCGTTCCGTTGTAATGAAAACACCCAGTTTCAGGCTTGGGTCCATTCTTTGGCTTCTTCCCGGCAACTGGCTTACCGGGCGCGACAACTCCTTTGCCGTCCTTCTTGAAGTTCTTCTTACCCTTGCCTTTCTTGAACTTAGTGGTTTTATTGACCATCAACACTTGATGTTCTTTCTTGATATCCACCTCCACTGATTTCAGCATTGAATACACCTCGGGAATGGACCTCTCCATCCCCTGCATATTGAAATTTAACACGAAGCTCTTGTAGCTAGGTGGGAGCGACTAAAGGATTCTGTCAACGACCGCTTCGTCTGGGAGATTCATCCCCAACTGAGACAAGCGGTTGTGCAACCCAGACAATCTTGAGTATGTGCTCGCTGACAGAACTATTCTCCTCCATCTTACAACTGTAGAATGCGTCGGAGATGTCATATCTCTCGACTCGGGCATGAGCTTGGAAAACCATTTTCAGCTCTTGGAACATCTCATATGCTCCGTGGTGCTCAAAATGCTTTTGGAGCCCCGACTCTAAGCTGTAAAGCATGCTGCACTGAACCAGGGAGTAATCATCACAACGCGACTGCCAGGCGTTCATAACGTCTTGGGTCGCCGGGAGAACGGGTGCATCACCTAGCGGTGCTTCAAGGACATATGATCTCTTGGCAGCTATGAGGATAATCCTCAGGTTACGGACCCAATCCGTATAGTTGCTACCATCGTCTTTCAGCTTGGTTTTCTCTAGGAACGCGTCGAAGTTGAGGGCAACTTGAGCGTGGGCCATTTGATCTACACGACATATTGTAAATATTTTTAGACTAAGTTCATGACAATTAAGTTCATCTAATCAAATTTTAATGAACTCCCACTCAGATTGACATCTCTCTAGTCATTTAAGTGATACATGATCCGAATCGACTAGCCCGTGTCCGATCATCACGTGAGACGGACTAGTCATCAACGGTGAATATCTTCATGTTGATCATATCTTCTATACGACTCATGTTCGACCTTTCGGTCTTCCGTGTTCCGAGGCCATGTCTGTACATGCTAGGCTCGTCAAGTGAACCCTAAGTGTATTGCGTGTGTAAATCTGGCTTACACCCGTTGTATGCGAACGTTAGAGCCTATCACACCCGATCATCACGTGGTGCTTCAGAACAACGATCCTTAGCAACGGTGCACAGTTAGGGGGAACACTATTCTTGAAATTTTTAGTGAGAGATCATCTTATTTACTACCGTCGTTCTAAGTAAAGAAGATGCACAATCATGATAAACATCACATGCAATCAAATAAAGTGACATGATATGGCCAATATCATTTTGCTCCTTTGATTTCCATCTTCGGGGCACCATGATCATCTTTGTCACCGGCATGACACCATGATCTCCATCATTGTGTCTTCATGAAGTCATCTCGCCAACTATTACTTCTACCACTATGGCTAAAATTTAGCAATAAAGTAAAGTAATTACATGGTGTTATTCAGTGACACGCATGTCATACAATAAATAAGGCAACTCCTATGGCTCCTGCCGGTTGTCATTGTCATCGACATGCAAGTCGTGATTCCCTATTACAAGAACATGATCAATCTCATACATCACATCTTCATGGCCATATCACATCACATATAGCATGTGCTTCAAAAACAAGTTAGACGTCCTCTAATTGTTGTTGCAAGTTTTTACGTGGCTTCTATAGGTTTCTAGCAAGAACGTTTCTTACCTACGCCAAAACCACAACGGGATATGTCAATTTATATTTACCCTTCATAAGGACCCTTTTCATCGAATCCGATCCGACTAAAGTGGGAGAGACAGACACCCGCCAGCCACCTTATGCAACTAGTGCATGTCAGTCGGTGGAACCAGTCTCACGCAAGCGTACGTGTAAGGTCGGTCCGGGCCGCTTCATCCCACGATGCCGCCGAATCAAGATTGGACTAGTAACGGCAAGAGAATTGAACAAAATCAACGTCCACAACTTGTTTGTGTTCTACTCGTGCAAGATGCTACGCAAAGACCTAGCTCAGATGTCACTGTTGGGGAACGTAGCAGAATTCAAAAAATTTCTACGCTTCACCAAGATCAATCTAAGGAGTTCATCTAGCAACGAGCATAAAGGAGTGCATCTACATACCCTTTGTAGATCGCGTGCGGAAGCGTTCGAAGGAACGTGGATGATGGAGTCGTACTCGTCGTGATCCTCGTCACCGATGATCCCAACACCGAACGGACGGCACCTCCGTGTTCAACACACGTATGGTACAGTGACGTCTCCTCCTTCTTGATCCTAGGGGGGCGGCGGCCAAGGGGGGGTTTCTTACCCCCCAAGCCAAAGGGGGCGCCCCCACCCCTAGGGTTTTAACCCTAGGCGCATGGAGGGAGCCCATGAGGGGTGCGCCAGCCCACCAGGGGCTGGTCCCCCTCCCCTACGGCCCACGGGGCCCTCCGGGATGGGTGGCCCCACCCGGTGGACCCTTGGGACCCTTCCGGTGGTCCCGGTACACTACCGGTGACCCCCAGAACGCTCCCGGTGACCGAAACTGGACTTCCTATATATAATTCTTTACCTCCGGACCATTCTGGAACTCCTCGTGACATTCGAGATCTCATCCGGGACTCCGAACAACATTCGGATTTCCGTGTGCATATATCTCTACAACCCTAGCGTCACTGAACCTTAAGTGTGTAGACCCTACGGGTTCGGGAGACACGCAGACATGACCAAGACGACTCTCCGGTCAATAACCAACAACGGGATCTGGATAACCATGTTGGTTCCCACGTGTTCCTTGATGATCTCATCGGATGAACCATTGTGTCAAGGATTCACTTAATCCCGTATGTAATTCCCTTTGTCTATCGGTACGGTACTTTCCCGAGATTCGATCATCGGTATGCCCGATACCTTGTTCAATCTCGTCATGGCAAGTCTCTTTACTCGTTCCGTAATCCATCACCCCTTACTAACTCCTTAGTCACATTGAGCTCATTATGATGATGTCTTACCGAGTGGGCCCAGAGATACCTCTCCGTCACACGGAGTGACAAATCCCAGTCTTGGTTCGTGCCAACTCAACAAACACTTTCGGAAATACCCGTTGCATACCTTTATAGTCACCCAGTTACGTTGTGACGTTTGGCACATCCAAAGTATTCCTACGGTATCCGGGAGTTGCACAACCTCATGGTCTAGGGAACAGATACTTGACACTGGAAAAGCTTAAGCATTATGAACTACACGATCTCGTGCTAGGCTTAGGTTTGGGTCTTGTCCACTACATCATTCTCCTAATGATGTGATCCCGTTATCAATGACATCAAATGTCCATGGTCAGGAAACCGTGACCATCCATTGATCAACGAGCTAGTAACTAGAGGCTTACCAGGGACACGTTGTGGTCTATGTATTCACACATGTATCACTGTTTCCGTACAATACGATTCAAGCATGAATAACAGACATTTATCATGAACAAGGAAATATAATAACAATCCTTTTATTATTGCCTCTAGGGCATATT
This sequence comes from Secale cereale, assembly GCA_902687465.1. Lineage (NCBI taxonomy): Eukaryota > Viridiplantae > Streptophyta > Magnoliopsida > Poales > Poaceae > Secale > Secale cereale. The sequence continues at coordinate 190,292,407 of LR738715.1, read as the reverse complement.
TCCAACACTTGTACGGCGCTGGGACCAGCATCGCCGTCAGTCGAGGAAATTCTGGGTCTTCAGGCAAAGGCGCCGGACACTTCATCCGGATTGCCTTCTTCGTCCAGCCCTGTATATCACGCAAAAACTCCAATTCCTGTTATCATTAAATAAGAAAGGGGATATATGTTCGCTGGAATTTTCTATTACCTCTGGGGCGGAGAACGCTGTACTATAGCCTGCGTCCTCAGATTCCTTCGGCCACTCCTTCTGACTCTTGAAGAGATGCTTCCAGATCTCTTTGTGCGTGAAGCCAAAGAGATGCTTCAGAGGCCGATCTCCTGCCGGATCGAACTCCCATAGGGAGGAGTCCCGGCTTTGGCAAGGAAGGACAAGCCGGGCCAGCATTACCTGGACCACGGTCGAAAGCTGATAGCCCTTGAAAATCACGTCAGACACACGGCTCTGGAGTGCCGTCACCTCTACTTGAGACCCCCAGTTCAGACTCTTATCATTCCAGGAGGTCAGCCTCTCCGGGGGTCCAGATCTGAAAGCAAATTCCGCTGCCCATTTAGCGTCGCGGGGTTCAGTGATATAAAACCACTCCTGCTGCCAGACCTTGTTCGTCTCCACAAACGACCCTTTTGGCCAAGTCGCATTCGGGAGCTTGCTTATCATAGCGCCCCCGCACTCCGTGTGATGTCCGTCCACCACCTTCGGCTTCACGTTGAAGGTTTTGAGCCATAGGCCGAAGTGTGGAGGGATGCGGAGGAAAGCTTCACACACCACTATAAAAGCGGAGATGTGAAGGATTGAGTTCGGGGCTAGATCGTGGAAATCTAGCCCGTAGAAAAACAGCAAACCCCGAACAAAGGGGTGGAGCGGGAATCCTAGCCCCCTAACAAAGTGCGAGTGAAACACGACTCTCTCACCCGCCTCTGGGATGGGAATCACCTGGCCCTTGGCGGGAACTCGGTGCGCAACGTCGGCAGCGAGGTAGCCCGCGCTCCGAAGATCCCACACAGTTTTCTCAGTGACCATGGAGGCCTCCCACTTGCCCTTGGCGCCGGATCCGGCCATTGCTGGGAAATGAAGTAGTGGTTGAGGGACGAAGAACGGCGGGCGCAGGAGATGAGGGTGCTGGGGTGTAATGCCCAGGATGGAACTATACCTCCTACGTGTCGAGGCACGACTTAAAGGCATAAGTCCATCCTAGAATGATCTCAAGTTTGGTAATCTTTGCACATCTCATGTAAAAGAGGGGAATTGTAAACATAAATAGTTGGCTTACACTCGCCACGTCACACAAATACAATACATGTCTCAAACATCATACATTAAGAATATCACAACCCTCTAAGGGCAAAACCAAATGTCAAGATACCAAACTTAAATAACATCCACAGGTCGGATCGAATCCTAGTAGAAGTCTCCACTACTGATCATCCGGATAACGTACATAGCACCGACTACGCTCCTCGTCGAACTCCCAATCCAGCTCGGTGCCATCACCTGGATAGCTCACAGCTGGACCTGCATCTGGTGTGGTGAAGTAACTATGAGCCACAGAGGACTCAGCAATCCCGTTCCTGGGTAACAAGACTATTTAAGCCTTGGGAGAGGATAAGGCTGAAGAAAAGAATAAGTGTCTGCAGCAGCAACTAGCAACTAGCTTACGTGAGTGAGAGCGAGAAGAGAAAGCCTCGGACGAGAAGTGATCACGAAGTGATCCTAGCTACAAGCTCAACAAACATAACCCCTCCGTGTTCAACTCCCGAATCCCTATTCGGAAATTGACGGTCACGGAACACACGCTTGTAGTGTATTAGAAACATTGTGTCAAGTTATCTACAACCGGATATTAACAAGCTCCCATCTGCCACATAACCGCGGGCACGACTTTCGAAAGTTCATAACCCTGCAGGGGTGTTCCAACTTGACCCATTACAAGCCCACGATCCGCGGAGTCGCAACTCCAAAGTGGGAAGACCCGAGTATTCTCGGAATCCCGTGCTCAAGATATACCGAACTAAGGTAAGGCTAATCCAGCAAATCCTCCCGGCGTGTCGACACCCTGATAGTAGCCGCGCGTATCTAAGTCTCAGGACACGACCGGATGGGTGAAGCTACAGGTGTATGCCAGATACCTCGGGTTGCCCCAAGGCGGCCCCGCGGGCTCCCCGTTTCGGACCAACACTCATGTGGAGCACTGGCCCGGGGTTGTTGATTAAGAAAGAGGGTTAATTACTCCCTATGCAAGTTTAATTTGTTATTAGGCAAATAGTACCAATGTTGGGACTTGCTGGAAAAGACTTAGCACTTAGCGGTTTATCGAGGGGGTCCCATACACCCCAACCGTGTTAGGAACGCATAATCAAGGAACATAACACCGGTTTATACGGTTCCTAACGGCATGAGTGGAACAAATCACCAAGCAAAAGGCTTAGCCTTCCACCCTTGCCAATATATAGATGATTTCATTTAGCAATTATATAGTGTGATATAACCCAACAAAACATCAACATGAAGCAAGCATCTTCGATCTTCACCTGCAACTAGCAACACTATAAGAAGGGCTGAGCGAAGCGTACTTAGCCAAGCAACGGTTTGCGTAGGTAGGGTGGTTAAACATGGCAATGGTTACAAGTAGGAGGCTGACAGGAAGAACATGGGCATCGAGGCAAAACTACAGAGCGAAACTACTAGCAAAAGGCAAAGATAGTAATGTTATCGGGGTTCGGTCATCTTGCCTGAAGAGAAGTCGTTCGGATCGTAAGAAGGGTCCTCGTGCTCAACCTCGTTGGTAACCTCGTGCTCGTACTCGTACTCGGTCTCAGCTTCCGGCTCTAAACAATACAATCACGCAAGGCACAAATCAACAAGATGCAATGCGCACTCGAAAATGATGGATGCATGATGGATGCACTAAGGATGCACACGGAGCACGGAAAATAGCACTCAAGCAATTCACCTCAAAACATGATAACAATAAGAGATTATGAATCTACACAGAAAATCAATCAAGTTTCATATAAGACTCGCTGAAATTGGAGCTACGGGCTAAAAGTTATGTCCGAAACAAGAAATGAGCGAAAGCTGAAAATTACAGCAACATAGCAACTTCGGAGCACAAAATAATTAAGCTATAGCACTCAAACATCATGGCAAAGGACATGAACATAAACTAGACATATCCTACAGCAAATAAGTCCAAAGGTGCACCCCCAAAGGAGCCACGGATCAATAGCAATAAGCTTGGACATATTGAACTTGACAATAAAATTCTGGCAGCAGAATTTTATTGAAACTTTGGAGCAAAAGATAAACATGCTACAGCCACTCAAATAAGCATGTGAGAACATGAATGAAAAGCCAACAATATCTACTACAAGGAACAATCAAGATCCACTCCAAAACTATCATGCTTTGTCCTAGAACATCACGCAAACATGGCATCGGAACATTACAGATTTCAGATTTAGTGAAAATCCACTAAGTCCTAAAACAACAATTTCATCATGGCATCTAAAAGAGCAAGTTTAAGTCACCTAGAAACTAAACATGGCAAGTGGTAAGCACCACATCAAAGTACACATGATGGTGATTTCGAAACACACAAGCATGCATCATGGAGATAAACACAACGATTGCAACGAGCTCAACAAGATGGCATTTCATAACAAGTGAAACAACATCACAGCCACATGACACTTTGCAACGATGATAAATATGGCAAGAATAAATCTATCATGCAACCTAACACAAGCAACATGTAGAGCATGGCAAGACGAACACGTGGACATGTCATTTGCATCATTCGGATAAACGAGCTAAAAGTTACCACATAGCAAAGATGGCATAAAAACATCACATAGCAGCAGTTTTTATCATGATGCACTATTGCAACAGAAAAACAAGCACCTAGATGATCTCTAACATGCATGACACCAAAAGATAAAACGTAGTGCTAATCACCGCGAACGCCTGGACATGTCATTTGCGCGAAACGGACAAACACATAAAAAGTTAGAGCAGTTATAAGAATGCATCAGACAATTAATCACAGTGACTTAGAGGACTAAAAGAGGCAACCTCAGATCTGGTGAAAAAAAAACAAACGGGCCCGGGGCTTCGGCGGATCTGGCCCAGGCGAAGGAAGGGCGGCGGCGAACGGGCCCTGCGGTGCGGCCCGGCTCGAAGGCGGCGGCGGCCCACGGGAGGCGGTGGAGCGGAGTGGGCCAGTGCGGGCGCGTCCCAGGCGACGCCGAGGGGAGGCGGCGGAGGGACGCCCGGCTGGGCCCTGGAGGTGGCCTGGCCTGGCGCGGGCCCAGCGGTGGTGGAGAGGCGGACGGCCGGCGGGAGGCGGCGCGGCCCAGCTGCGGCTCGGGGTGCTGGGCCGGCGGGTAGCCGTGGGATGGAGGCGGCCCGGGAGGCGACGCGGCCGAGGCCTGGAGGCGCGCCTGGCTCGGTGAGGCTGGATCGACGGTAGGGAAGTGGTCCAGGGGGATGGGCCGAGCGGGAAGACAGCGATGTGGTCCTGCCGGGCCAGATCGAAGCGGAGGGAGGAGCGATCGGCGGAGGTCGTCGCGGCCGTTGACCCTGAGCGATCGAGGGATCTGGTCGCCCTCGATCCCAGGTGCGGTTCTGCGGGAGGAGCTGCCAAGTGGCTGGCCAGATCCAAAATTTTAGGGGAGAAGTGGAGAAGAGGCTAGGGATGCCCAAATTGGACCTAGGGGTCTATTATATAGCAGATTTTTAGGGTTTGAGGGATTTGGGGGTTTTAGAAGCCCTCCGATCGCGATCCGACGGATCCGATCGCGGGGAAGTCAGGATGGGCCTAGAAGAGGGTAGTGGGCTGCTGTAGGGGTGTTTCGGGCCACAATGAAGGCACTTTGGACCCACACGAATAACTGTTGGGATAGCAAACGGAGTCCAAACGCGACGAGATTTGAGAGGCGGGTTACACACAACAAAACAACAACACACGACAAGTCTCGCGCCAAACCGGTAACATTACACGGCCAAACAACAAAGTAGGCCTACGGGACGTTACGGACACGTGAGGGAGCTCCGGAACGCGAAACGGACAACGGGAAGGAACGCGTGGAACCGGATGCAACCGACAACACAATTGCAATGCAATGCACATGTCTATATGATATGAATGAATGCCACACACTCACACAACAAAACGACGAAAACCCGAAAGACAAAGAACCCGGAAAGGAAATAGATGAAGCCGGAGATATATTATATGCCAAAAAGGGAAAGTATTACATCCGGGGCATTACATGGGGCTAGGAAGATTGGAAAACTTGAGCTTGAGGAAAGCGTGGGGCTGATGAAATGGATTGGTATCCTTTTTATAACGATGTGAATACAAAACGCCCCCCACTTTAGCCATAAACCTCGCCGGTTCACAAGGCGGTCGTGCGTAATGCACGGTTTTGATGCTCACGTCATATTGATAAGGATCCCACAATAAGCGGGCACGATCTCTATTCTGATAAGACGTGTCAATGGGGTTGTACCTCAAAACACGAAACTAGGACCAAGTAAAACGGTTCGGTATGTTAATGGGATGGACACGACGCTTCACCAAAAAGTTGTCAGTAAAGACACAATATTCGTTTTCTTTCATTGCCTTGCCTTCGAGGCTAAGCGTTGTACTAACCACGCAAAGCCGAACACAGTACACTTTTTGCAGAAGATATATTCAGAAGAAGGAACCCGTCTTGCAATGTCGAAGACAATACGGAAGCCGAACTCATCATCATCGAAGACATGTTTAGGGGCTACTGAGGGAGTCCTGGATCGAGGGGTCCTCGGGTGGCCGGATAACTCGTGGTGGGCCGGACTGGTGGACCGTGAAGATCATTGTTGAAGATCGTCTCTCGTATCCGGATACGACTCCTGTATTCGTATAATGGCAGGTTTTATGTTCGGGTGTAATATTTTCCATCCTCTGCAAGATGGTTATGTACAAACCCTAGGCCCCTCCGGTGGATATATAAACTGGAGAGTTTAGTCCTTAGAGGCTAATAGAAAATCATAAACATCCTCATAGGCTAGACTTTAGAGTTTAGCCATTACGATCTCGAGGTAGATCAACTCTTGTAATCTTATTCATCCATATTAATATAGCAGGAAGTAGGGTATTACCTCGATCGAGAGGGCCTGAACCTGGGTAAACATCGTGTCCCCAGTCTCCTGTTACCATCGATCCCCAGACGCATAGTTCGGGACCCCATACCCGAGATCCGCCGATTTGGACACCGACACCGTGTGCCGGCAACCCCGTCCCCTCTAGTTTATCCTCCGTCTAATTTCTGTAGTGCTTGGCGAAGCCCTGCGGAGATTGTTCTTCATCACCAACCGTCACCACACCGTCGTGCTGCCGGAACTCATCTACTACTTTGCCCCTCTTACTTGATCAAGAAGGTGAGGACATCATCAAGCTGAACGCGGAGGTGCCGTACGCAAGGTTGTCAGAATCGTGATTTCGAATCGGATCGGACCTTCGATGGTAGGATCGCAAATCATAGAATCTTCACTATCAGGATCGTAGAAACGTAGATTCTAAGAACGAAAATTGTAGAATCCTAGGGGCTAGTTTGGATCGTAAAATCATAGAATCGTATGATAGAATCACGATTCTGACAACCTTGGCCGTACGTTCGGTACTTGATCGGGACGGATCCTGAAGATGTATGACTACATCAACCGCGTTGATAATAAGCTTCCGCTTAGCGATCTTCAAGGGTATGAAGATGCTCTCACCCTCTCGTAGCAATGCATCTTGAGATTTTTATTTTATTTTCCATGTAACGTTCCCCAACAGTATGTACACGCGCTGCTGCTTCGGTGGCGAGCCGCGTCTAGCAGGCGGCGACGGAGGAGCTCGTGTCGGCGCAAAGCTCCCCCTCCCCTTCCTGTTGGAAAACCCCGTGGTGGTGGCTTGCTAGGGTTCTTGGTCGGTGAGGGAGCAGTGCGTGGCCAGATGTGGACGGGTGTTGGAAGTGGATGAGGCCGACCCCGCCGCATGCTTTCATTAAAAAGGACGGCCGCGCGGACCTTTCACACATTGGCAGGCGGGCCCGAGGTAAGTGCTGACATTTAATAAGACGCGGGCGGTGGTTGGGCGGCCGCCAAGTAGGACATCGGCGGACAACGAGGGGACGCGCATCGCATCCGCTTCGCGTCCCCGCCGACGTATTAGAGGCACAATTTTGGACCGAAAATAAGTCCGCCCGAACGTGAAGCGAATGAATTTTGGGAATGGATCGACGCGTTGAGCCAACGTTTTTTATCCAAGGTGATCCAAACAGATGTGGGAAGATGAAATGGGTCATATGGTTGAAGTTGCTTTGAACCACGGCACGACTTGACCCCCACTCATATGTCCGTTTGTTTCTGCCCTCCGAAAACCAGATCCCCTCCCCCCTCCCTCAAAAAAGAAAAAGAAAAGAAAACCAGATCCCCACGAAAGAGCTTGGTCTGCACCACTGCCCACCTACCGTACCGGTACCGGCCTACCCAGAGTCCCAGACGGCTAGAGCGGATCCGGAGGCGTCACCGACCCGCCCGACGCCAACGACCTGGCTCCCTCCAGTCCAGCCACCGCCAGGTACAGGTACTTCCGTCATCTTCTCAGTTTGCCGCCGCCGCTGCTTTTTTCTTCTTCTTTCGATCTGCATCTCGGCGGAGGCGCGGGGCAGAGGGCCGGGGATGCAGAGGTGAGGTCGACGGGAGCCCAGCAAAACAGATAGCACACGGATAACCGAGAGCCTTGAATCTTCCTCATTGTAATAACGCGCTGGCCGGCCGAAAAGTATAGACAGAGCCCAGCCAGCCAAAGATGACCGACCGCCGCCCGAACACAAGCCCACTCAAACAAAACCCATCTCCTCCTCCTCATCGTCGTCGTCTCTCTCCAACACTGACTTTCTTCGAGTCCCTCGCTCTCCTCTGCCCTGTTAGCCCCGTGGCGCCATCCATTGCGGGGCCACGATCTTGCGCAGGTGCTGCTGGCACCTGGTAAACCAGCAGGAGCGCCGCCCGGCGCATCGGATCAGGGTGTCCCAGGTGAGGAGACCTCATGTTCCCTCTTCTCTTCCATTGGAATTTATAATTTCAAGCTCTAGGGATTTGCGACGGCGACAATGGCTCTTTGCCGGAGGTAAGATGGGTCTTCTTTTGAAAATTGGTCTTCACAAGTTCAACTTCCTCCCAACCAAACGAAACGCGGCATCCTCTCGTCTGAGATCTGCGCCGCCGGCAGCAGCCATCCGGGTTTGGGGCCGCAAAGGCAAGGCCTTCATTGAGCTTTATCTCGCCCTCCATGCCCCTCGATGCGGGTGAGATTTGGATTTTAGGAGCGTCCAGAAAGTGGGAAAGTTAAGGGCTTTATTGAGTTCGTCCTCAGATTGGATCCAAGCGCGTGAGTTCTTGCTGTAACTGTTGTAAAAATAATCCGGGTTAAACATGACGCCTTTGTGTCCGTTCGATCTTTGGGATCAGTTTTGTGTGTGTTCCAGTACTAGATTCTGCTTTTCTGTGACCGATCTGGTTGATTGAGGAAAGGAGCGTTGTTTGTTTGGCAGATTTGAAAGGCTGAAGTTACCCTTTGTTGGAAAAGGCTCGCCATAGAGCTAGGACATGGACATGGCATTGCCGATTGTGAATGCCACCACGGCAGCGCTTGCTCGTGTCTCAGCTGCATTCAACGCTCCTCTTGCCCGTGCCGTCGTCTTCGGGGTTCATATCGATGGTAAACCTCTTCTACTTATCAACAAATAATGTCTGATTTCATGATGGTGGCGGTATGGTTTATGACATTTTGAGGCGGTGTCATTGATTCAGGTCACTTGGTTGTGGAAGGACTTCTTATTGCCGTCATAGTGTTTCAGCTTTCCAGGAAGAGCTACAAACCTCCAAAGAAGCCACTTAGCGAAAAGGTAGAGTGGTTTTTGTCCTTTGTTTACAGTTTGTTCATGTTTATATGTATTGGTTTTTGTCATTGCTTCATGAAATTTGTTGGGTCACAGTTTGCATTTTAATCTCTGCAGGAGATTGATGAGCTATGTGATGAATGGGAGCCAGAACCCTTATGTCCTCCAATCAAGGAGGAGTCCAACATTGACCCACCAATCTTGGAAAGGTTTGTGTGGCTTATTGATTTGTTAATTTGGAACGGTATTATTGAACTTGACTTTTCTGTTTGTGTCTTTGCGATTACAAGAAAGCGTAGCCAGTGTGCACTCCTATAAATTTTACAACTGTAAACTCCCTAGCTTTAGCATTGCTCTGTCACAAGTACTTCCTACCATAGAATAACTTAGGACTCTCTTATCTGGCTAACGTTCGCTGGGAGGGGGTGGCATTTGCTAACATTTATATGGCAGTTTTAGTTGTGTGTGGGGTGGCAGTTTCTTTAGAACAGCATGACAGTTTCTGAGAAGAAGGAAATTTGATGCTCGCGTCACAACTAAATCTGCCAGCAAACAACGTTCGTTCCCTTCCCAGGGAACGTCAGCCAGATAGCATTACCGATATCTTATGTTTCCTTTTCCTTGGTTACTGTTTAAGTATCTACAAAAGGAATAAGAAAACTGTGGAAGATAACCTCTCACAGTAGTATCTGCAAATGATATGATTTTGTTTGATTAAGGCTCACCGCCGGCAGATATCTTTTTCTAGAGAACCATTGGCAGCTACCATTCTAGAGATTTTTTATATGTGGCTGTCAATCTATTCTAGGTCCATTTGCTTCGATCCATGGAATATGAAATGTTTCTAGAGATTTTTTGTATGTAGCTGTCAATCTATTCTAGATCCAATTGCTTCGATCCATGAAATATGAAATGTAAATATTTACAACATGAGCAAGTTACCATTCTAGCGATTTTTTATATGTGGCTGTCAATCTATTCTAGATTCATTTGCTTCGATCCATGGAATATGAAATGTAAATATTTACAACATGAGCAAGTTACTATTCTAGAGATTTTTTGTATGTGGCTGTCAGTCTATTCTAGATCCAATTGCTTCGATCCGTGGAATATGAAATGTAAATATTTACAACATGAGCAAGTTACCATTCTAGCGATTTTTTGTATGTGGCTGTCAATCTATTCTAGATCCATTTGCTTCGAACCATGGAATATGAAATGTAAATATTTACAACATGAGCAAGTTACAATTACAGGATGTGTGTAGTTGCTGTACATCTATATTCTGTTCTTTATTTGTGGGGGATATGTAATCAGTCCTGACTTTTGAGGGTCATAATTAACACTGTTATCTGTTTTTTTTACAGTGCTGCTGGACCACATACGACCATTGATGGGAAAGAAGTTCTAAACTTTGCATCAGCAAACTACCTTGGTTTAATTGGCAACGAGAAAATTATTGTAAGAGAGAACTCTAATGTTTGACTGTATTTTCGACAGCTACATATTAGTCCGGAATTTCTGACCAATGTGAGTGAATTGTAGGATTCTTGTGTTGGTTCATTGGAGAAATATGGTGTAGGGTCCTGTGGTCCACGTGGCTTCTATGGAACAATTGGTTTGTATATTATTTGTTCATGTTCATAGCCAATTACCTGGTTACCCCTATTGCAAATATAAAGAAGCTGACTTAATGTGGAACCTTGCAGATGTCCACCTTGACTGTGAAGCAAAAATTGCTAATTTCCTGGGAACACCGGACTCCATTCTATATTCATATGGGATATCTACCATATTCAGTGTTATACCTGCCTTTTGTAAGAAAGGAGATATCATAGTGGCGTGAGTCAACCTTCATTTTCCTGTTTTGAGAATATATTTATATATTTAAAATTAGCATAGTACCTTCAGGCACCATTGTTCTTGCCTTTTCAGTTTCACAGCTTATACCTCACTAATACTTTGCACTGAATATCCTCTTTTCAAGTTAAACTGAAGCAATTTTTGCATGTGCATTGCAGTGATGAGGGTGTTCACTGGGCAGTGCAAAATGGTCTCTATCTGTCGAGAAGTACTGTTGTTTATTTCAAGCATAATGATATGGCTTCACTTGCTAGCACTTTGGAAAAGCTTACTCGTGGAAACAAACGTACCGAGAAGATTAGACGCTACATTGTTGTGGAATCTATCTACCAGGTGTGCTACCTTTCGTGGTTGTTTTCTGTTAGATAAATGTAGGTTTTTTCTTACTGTGGAGGTTTTCAACATTAAATATTGATCTTGATCGTAAACGCATGAAATACTTTAGATATGACCGTCGGATGAAACCCCCTCTTGTGGTGACTGCAGAATTCTGGTCAAATCGCCCCCTTGGATGAGATAGTCAAATTGAAGGAGAAATATCTGTTCCGTGTTATTCTGGAGGAGAGTCATTCGTTTGGTGTGCTTGGCAAGTCTGGGCGGGGCCTTGCCGAACATTATGGTGTACCGGTGAGTGCTTTGGTTTTACTCCTAGTGTTAAAGCAAAAACTTTGCTGCAACACTGAGGAGCGGTATACTTCTTGCCGTGTTCTTTCTATTTCTGAGATTTTCCTTGCATTGCGCAGATTGACAAAATTGATATCATCACTGCTGGAATGGGAAATGCATTAGCTACTGATGGCGGCTTCTGTACAGGAAGTGCCAGAGTTGTTGATCATCAGGTAGATGCAATTTCGGATTAGTGGAATGTTGATTGATACTCCCTCCGTAAAGAAATATAGGAACGTTTAGATAACTAAAGTAGTGATCTAAATGCTCTTATATTTCTTTACAGAGGGAGTATAAAACAGAATTATGTTAAATATTTTGAGCTTTGAATGACCAAGGGGTTACCTTTTTGCAGCGTCTAAGCAGCGCTGGCTATGTTTTTTCTGCCTCTCTGCCACCCTATCTTGCCAGTGCTGCAGTTTCTGCTGTAAACTACCTGGAGGAGAATCCTTCAGTTCTCGCTAACCTAAGGAGCAATGTTGCTCTTCTGCATACAGGTAAAGATGTTTCTCCTGGCATTTAGCTGCCAGTTGTAGAATTAGATATGCAACCCGTGATGTATATTTGTGAAGTACATAAGGTATGCCACAACATGTTTGTCAGCTAGCTGCGCCTGGTCACCACCGTGATTCCTTCTATGTATTTGATCGCAGGACTGTCAGGTACACCAGGACTTGAGATTTCTAGCCATGCCCTGTCACCGATCGTCTTCCTTAAGCTGAAGAAATCGACAGGTTCGCTGGCCACTGACCTAGGTCTTCTTGAAACCATTGCCGAGCAGGTAAGTTCAGATGGACTCTGACTAGACTTCCAGTTGCACTTCACATCATCCAGTTGCACTTCACATCAACTTTCATAAGCACACATTCACACGCCTTTCCTCCAACAGGTTTTGAAGGAAGATTCCGTTTTCATTGTGGCGTCGAAGAGGTCAACTCTGGACAGATGCAAGCTTCCTGTCGGAATCCGGCTGTTTGTTTCAGCTGGTCACACTGAATCGGACATCTCCAAAGCGTGTTCATCCTTGAAGAGGATTTCCGCGTCGGTTCTTTCAGATTACGTTTGACCCTGGTTTCCCTTCCAAGATGATGAGGGCTTGGTGGTTTTTGACGCCGTGTGTACTCTAAAGGCTGATTACGTGTTTGGTAAATGTACATAACAGTTATGTACATTTCTGGGTTTCGTGAGTTCCATATGTTGTTGTCGCCCATACCTGCTCGTGAAATTTTTGTAAACGCTGTGGTTAGAGATGACCAGTTCTGGTGTACATTTGACTAATTTCCATGATGTAAACTAAGCATATATGTCTTCAGTGTCCTCGGCATGCCTGTTAGCATGCACACTCTCTGCATCTTTCCTAGGTACCTGAATACACATACATACAACCATAAATTTTCTCCGAAAACGGTGACATTCACCACCAGATAAGAGCATCTTTAGTGGCTTGTCTAAATTTGATAGTCTATATTACATATACACAATGCTGTAAAAAGATTTTTTTTAGACAACCTAAGTTTTTCAGTGGATTGTCTATATACATGATGTCTATATTCTCTCTCATATATTTTAATAGTATCTTATAGCAGCTATATTTTTTAAAAATCTTATGTTGATCATTTCTGAATTGTTCTTGTTTATCTTTTTCATCTGTAAGACATGCAAAGGAGAAAATAAATCAGATGTGAAATTATTTTAGGTTCAGCACTAGCAACACCCTGTATAATTTACGAAAAATAAACAATAGCAACAGGTTTAGCCCTAATGAGGCGGTGGTCCAGGCGCAACAGCCTCCATGACCAGCGCCGGCGTGGCCGCCTCCTTGGCGACGTCCTCCAATTGCTCTGAATTGGTGCATGGACGAGCTCATGAGCCAGCATTTTTGGTTTAGACATTGTGGCTTGGTTGTCCAAATATGGACGACGGGTAGCTAGTTTGGACATTGTCTAAATTTTAGACAACGCAATAGACAAGCCACTGAAGACGTTTTTTTGCATGTGGTAGTCTAAATTTGACATAGATCACCATTTACACAAGCCACTAAAGATGCTCAACTCTAGCAGATTCCAAGAAGATAAAAAGAAACTGCTGTTATGAAGAACATACTGTAAAATTGCACTCTAGCGGATTCTCTAAAGCGAACTCCCTAAATTATTTGAAGGGCACTTCAGTTCCAACCCGTTAGCCTGCATACTTGGAGGAAGGGGAGGAGATTTTGTAGCCCACTCTATCGTGAAGAGTTTTGGCGCAAGCGATATTTCCTCTCCCGCTCTTTCTTCCTACCTCCCTGCAATTGTCTTCCCGCCTCCGGCTGCCTCCACCTAGGACTCCATGGACACGACCGCGTCCCACTCCAACGTCAATCCAAGCACCCGACACCTCCCATGCCGCCCACCATGCCGGTAAAATACCGCCTAGGACAACATGTGGTTGGCTCGAGCGGCTACAACGTGATCGCCCTGCTGAACATCGGTCCTGTCGCTCGGGACACCCCGACGCTGACTCCGTTGTAAGGTGGCGTCGGTCGGCCGCTTCGGGCGAAGGGCACGATGAACCGAAATACGAAAGTGAACGCACACTCCCCACCCCATCCGGCGTGTCTACCCCTCCTCCATACATCCCTCTGACCCAATTGCCACACAAACCATGATGAACGTCGACACCAAGCACATGTTCAGCGAAATGTCAAGTTGATAAAAAATGTCAAGTTCCTTCTCCTTGAGGGGAACCACGTCTTCGTTGGAGCGGTGTCGCCGGTGTGGAGGTACAATGCTCCTCAAGAAGCCACTAGGGTCACCGTATTCTCCTCGCGCTCTCGCACTATGCAAGATGCCGTGATTTCACTAGTGGTGCCCTTGAAGACGGCGACCGAACCTTTACAAACAAGGTTGGGGCAATCTCCACAACAAGCTTGGAGACTCCCAACAACATCACGGAGCTTCACCACAATGGAATGTGGCTCCGAGGTGACCTCAACCGTCTAGTGTGCTGAAACACCCAAGAGTAACAAGATCCGCAAGGGATTACTGGAGGGAATCATTTTTTTCTTGGTGGAAGTGTAGATCGGGGTCTTCTCAACCAATCCCTAGAAAATCAACAAGTTTGATTGGCTAGGGAGAGAGATCGGGCGAAAATGAGCTTTGGAGCAACAATGGAGTTTGGGAAGGGAAGAGGTAAGTCTTCCTGAAGAAGAAAACCTCCTTATATAGTGGGGGAACAAACCCAACCGTTACCCCCACAACTCAGCCCGCAGCGAGCGGTACTAACGCTTGGCCCAACGGTACTAACGCTAGGCCGTGGCGCAACGACAGGGAGAAAGGACCAGGAGAGAGAAGACACGAGCAACACTAGTAGCGGTGGTAGGGCGGTACTACCGCACCTACTACCGCTGAAACCAACACGGAAACATTACGTCTCGAGTCGAAGCGGCACTGAGCGAAAGCACTGCTTGAAGCCATGAGCGGTACTACCGCTGTCAAAGTGGTACTACCAATGTCACGGCGGTACTGCCGCCTGTGGCTTTAGGCGGTACTGCCGCTCAGTGTTGCAGTACTACCGCTGCCCCCCCTCTCCAAAGCCATTTCCAAGATAACGACGGATCCTCCAAAGATGCGGGAAAGAGCTAAGGGTGCAAAAGGAGACGTGTAAGTGTTGATTCCACCCTAACCTTTCCGATACAGACCCCTCTTGATAGTACGGTGTTTCCTACGACTCAAGTCCACTGTCGGTGTCAAAACCGGTAGATCTCGGGTAGGGGGCCCAATCTATGCGTTTAGAGGATCGATGGTAACATGAGGCTGGGGACACGATGTTTACCCAGGTTCAGGCCCTCTCGATCGAGGTAATACCCTACTTCCTGCTATATTAATGTGGATGAATATGATTACAAGAGTTGATCTACCTCGAGATCGTAATGGCTAAACCCTAACGCCTAGCATACGAGGATATTATGATTCCGATGTTAGCCTCTACGGACTAAACCCCCTGGCTTATATACACGCCGGAGGGGGCCTAGGGTTACAAGGGTGACTTGGGGAGGAAGTAATAGATACATCCGGACTCTACACTTGACCTTCTACATACATAGGAGTCCTGACCGAATACGGGGGAGAGTCTTCTGCTTCGACTTTCGTGGCCCATCATTACGGCCCAGCTTCATCGACCCGGACGCCTGAGGACTCCTAAATACATGACTCCCTCAGTAGCCCCCAGACTTGCCTTCAAGGACGAGATTGTTCCCGGCTTCATGTCTTCGGTCTTGCAAGGTGAGTCCTTCTGGATGATCGTTCGGCTTCTTTTAATATTATTACCCCCTTGACTGTGAAGGGAAGACGCTTATATAAGAGAATAGATCTCAGTTGCCTCTCCATTCCATTCCACGCGGAAGAAATCCTAGTGCCTGCAAAAAATCTTCAAACATGGCCAGTGCCCCAAGCTCTTCCTCGCGCCCTCACGATCCTCGTGCAGGTGATTGGAAAAGCTGTTCTGTATCCCATGCACACCTAAGAACTTTTCAAGTGCAGGGATATCTCCCTCTCGACGATCTAGTCCCCGTCCGGGCCGGACTAACTTCCATCAACAATCAAGCCCTGGCAGAGAGCTTTCCCAACCCCTCTGATGGAGAGCGGGTATGTTTTGTCCCTTTCCTTTTAAGAGGCGTAGGTTTCCCCGTCCACCCCTTCCTTAGGGGGCTCCTGGAGTTCTATGGTCTTCAATTGCATGATCTCATGCCGGGGTCTATCCTGCATATTGCGGGATTCATCGCTTTATGCGAACTGTTCTTGGGCTGCGAGCCTCACTTTGAGCTGTGGCGAAAGTTCTTCTGCCTCGTCCCTCGCTCGGAAAAGGGATCCATATTTGAAGTTGGTGGCGCCGAAGTATGGCGCATAGCAGGGACATGCTATCTGCCCGGTACTCCAAAGAAGGCATCCGCAGAGTGGCCTTCAGAGTGATTTTATATTAAGGGCGTTGCCCTGCTGGATCCAGTTTGGCAAGGCCTCCCCAAATATTCCAATTCTCTTCCAAATAAGCTTTTCAACTGGTGTCCCCGCAGTCCCTCAGAAGAAGAGAGAGCGGAGGTTAGCAGACTGACCGGCATGATCAAATTGCTCACCAGTTTGGGGCTGTCTATAATTGAAGTGATGGCGATCTCAATAAAGCGATGCGTGCAGCCGCTCCAAGCTAGAGGATTTCCAATGTGGCATTATAATGGCCTGAATGATACCTCACGCTACTTACGCCCGGGTCCGGACGACCCTGCCGCTCTAGCCATCATCCTGGAAGGTCTTTATAAGGGAGAGAAGCAAGACTTCCTTCGTTTGAAGTGTCGGGAGAGTTTTTCTATGTACAATCCTCCTGACTGGGTAAGTCTTTCCCGTGACCGCTATATTCGCCCATTTTTATTTGTTATGATGTATTGACCGAACTGAATTCGGTTTTTCCCAACAGGAGTGGAGGAAGGTGATCGAGGGGATTAGTAGTCCTGCCCCACAGCCAGAGGAATGATTCCAAAATGCGGGCCCCGGATATGATGAAGATCCGGATATAGGCATAGAGCTAGAAGATGGAGTCTTCTATCAAGCCTGCCGTGAGGGCACCATGGTGGCTATTGTAGCCGATTACCCTAGCCTCATTCCTTCTTCTCACGTAAGTACCCAGGACATATCTCATCAAAGAGAAGATTTCCAGTGCGCCTTACTCACCGCACTTTTCTATGCTCAAAAGGGGCGGCGTTCCTCACGCCGAACTGTGAGAAGACCGTCATCCCAGAGGGCGACGCCTGTATCGGGTGAGGCCTTGAAGCGAAAGAGGACCGTGAACACCAGCGAACCTTCAAAGAGGTATGGTTGTTCTGACACACGCTGGGTGGTGAAGTCGGTATTACCACTTTCCGCTTTATTTTTTTCCTTTTACGAGGAATACACACCGGACTGTTTCCGGAAATCATGCAAATCAAGCTCCAGCCAATCCGGCATCCGGACCGTCAAGGGTTAATGCAGATTCAGTGCCGGGTTCTCCCCTCCAAGAGGATTCAGATGGAATGTCAGTTACTAATTCCGAAGTGGAGGTTGCGATGGTTCACCAGCGGCGGAAAGCAGCCATGCGTGACCCAGCCTTTTCCGAGGAGACGTTTAACGCCCTCAGGTCTGCATACGCTTATACCCGAGCCGCTCAAGATGGACTCGCTGGAGCCACTCACCGGCTTTCCAAAGATACGCGGGTAAGTGTACATTTTGATGTTCCCATGCCATTAGCCCCCGAGACTTAAAGAAGTTGGTACAACTGATTTGAGGATCGTTGTGTTTTTGCAGGTGCTTCAAGAAAAGAATAACTTCTTATCCAAGGAGCTGGAAGAGTGCCGGACCCAGCTCACGACTGCCACCGCCGAATTGGAAAATTCGAAGAAATCCAGAAAGGATGCTGGTGGTAAGAACAATGGTGTCCGGACAATATGATATTTGTGCTGATCACTGAGTCGTTAAGTACATACTAATTATAATATAGAAACAGGGCTGACCGACCAAATGGAAAGGGAGCTAAGGGCTGCTTTGGCGGACAAAAAGTTTGCCGGAGGGGAAACAGCTGCTGGTAAGCGCGTATTGATGCAAGCCATAGATAAAAGAAACCAAGCGCATGATAAAAATGTTAGGCTGGAACAGGAGCTAAAGGACGTAAGAGCCCAACTCTCAACTGCCATGGAAGAGAACCGGAGGCAAAAAGGCGGCATGTTCAGTATGTCCCTTATACCTAGCTCTCCTTATAGTCCCTTATTTTGAAAGTTTTTCATAAAACTTTTCCTGCAGGTTTGTTAACCGGGCAACCCGAAAGGGAAGTGTACAGTTTTGAGGGTGACGTGCTGCAAGAGCTTTCCAGGGTCCACGAGCGAGCTCGGAAGGCCATGAAGAATATGGCCAAGGCTTTATGGCTGGGCGACTCCCCTCTAGAAACTATGGAGGACTTGACGGACTTGTTCAAAGGGGCTCGACGCCGCTTCGAACTGTGGAAAGCGTCAGCATGCCGCATGGGTGCTCGAGAAGCCTGGGCCATGGTGAAGACACGCTACACCCGTCTTGATCCGAATCATATGGCCCGCATGGGACCTCGAGGATCTGATGGGCAAGAAATCCCCTTGAACTTGGTATATGACCAAGTGGAGACAGCTGCCAAGTTTTCCCAATAGGACTGTAGACTAGACAACCTTATAGAGGGAATAGAGAAAGAGTAGTCGTTTGATTTTATGTATCAATGTACTTTTACCATCAAACTTATCTCCGACCAAAATTATAAAAAGGTTGTCATGGCCGACCTTCTGCTTTAACCTCCATAAACCCAAAGGCTGGAGTGTTTCCGAATACTATATTTGTGGCGAACATGTGGTATGTTCGGAAACCAGGCAATCCGGTCATAATTGCTTGAACAAACAAACAAACTATTTTCAGGGAGTTATGTTATATTACTGTTTAACGTAAGAAACATCTTTCAGAGAGAATAGTTCCGTTAAGGGTTCCTTTCCCTAGGTCAGCGTGCATACATTAATGTAAGAAACATCTTCGAGAGAGAATAGTTTCGTTAAGGGTTCCTTTCCCTGGGTCAGCGTGCATACATATGCATGTATAGGCTTTTGATCCTGTAAAAAAGGATTGTAGGATGCCATATCCTGTCATAGTTTAAAATATATGCGTTAAAAGCAATATGTCGTGTATTCGCCGACCGATTATTCCCTTAAGAGCGCTAGCTTTCGGCTTCAACTAGTCCGAGGTACATGTTCGGATTACCCGGCTGTAACAATCGCAGAGGTGCTGCCTTTACGCCCTAGCCGAACAATCGGAAACGTAGGGGTAAGCATAGGAGCCAGTCAACCCAGCTTGGCCAGAACTTAAGTCATATTGGTGCATATAATGGCAAGGAAGGACTGTAAAAACATACGACATTTTAAGCAAGAAGCTTTTTTGGTAATGAGCTTCGTCAAAGAAGCCCCCCAGTATATTTGAGGTAGATACATTCCAATATGTACTTATCTTGCGGTAGTTTGGGTGAGCCGAATATTTACCAATAAGAGAAAAGGTAAAAAAAAAGGAGAAGGAGAAAAATAAAAGATAAGAGACAAGACCTAACTTAAAAGGAGGAAAAAATTGCTACCGAACTATCCATAGAATCTTTGGAGCCTGGCAGCGTTCCACAGGTTCGGCTCAAGGCGGTTGTCCTGTGCATTCTGAAGGCGATATGCTTCACCGGTGAGTACTTCGATAATGAAGGGCCCCTCCCATTTTGGTTTGAGCTTGTCCTTCTTCTTATCCGGGAGGCGTAAAACGAGTTCGACGACGTTGTATGTCTTGGTCTGCACTTCTCTGCTCTAGTATCGCCTAGCCTGTTGTTGATAAAAAGCGGAACGAGCCTGTGTTGTATTGCGCTCCTCTTCAAGTCCATCTAGGTCGTCCTACCGATCTAGCTCGGCTTCTCTCTCCTCGTACATGCGCACTCGAGGTGAGTCATGAATAATGTCACAGGGCAGAACAACCTCTGTGCCATACACCATGAGGAAAGGTGTGTATCTGGTCATCCGATTAGGTGTGGTCCGCAACCCCCAGTGTACGGAGTCAAGCTTTTCGACCCAGTGTTTATCAGACTCCTGTAGGGAGTGCATCAGTCGGGGTTTAATGCCGCTCATTATCAGACCATTGGCTCTTTCGACTTGACCATTTGTTTGAGGATGGTACACGGAAGCATAGTCAAGTTTAATACCTAACTTTGCGCACCAATTTTGTACCTCGTCAGCTGTAAAGTTGGTGCATTATCTGTGATAATGTTGTGCGGGACACCATAACGGTGTACTACACCGGATATAAATCTATCACTGGCCCTGCCTCAGCTGTTTTTACAGGCTTGGCTTCTATCCATTTAGTGAATTTATCTACCATCACCAGCAAGTATTTATTTTTATGGCTTCCCCCTTTAAGAGGTCCGACCATATCGAGCCCCCAGACTGCAAAAGGCCAAGTAATGGGGATTGTTCTCAAAGAGGTGGGAGGCATGTGACTTTGATTTGCAAAGAGCTGGCAGCCAACGCAATGTTGGACTAAGGTCTGGGCATCTGCTCGGGCAGTGGGCCAGAAAAAGCAAGCTCAAAAAGCTTTGCCTACGAGCGCCCGGGCTGCGGCATGGTGGCCGCCCATTCCAGCGTGTATTTCAGTGAGAATTTGCCTTTCCTCCTCTCCGGAGATGCACCTTTGTAGAACACGAGTAGTGCTTTTCTTATATAGTTCACCTTTGTGAACTTTATAGGCTTTAGAACGCCGGACTATGTGGCGGACCTCATTTTGTTCATCGGGGAGCTCCTGCCTTTCAAGGTATGCTAGGAAGGGCTCTGTCCAGGAGGCTATGACAGCCATGATCTCGTGAGCCGAAGAAGTTATCTCCATGTCTGGGTCTCCAATGACGTCTAGGTTAAGTTCGGCCTGGTGTGTGTTCGGATCTGAATCCGTATCGCCGCCCGCGTCCTGCCATGTTACTGATGGCTTAAATAGCCTTTCCACGAAGGTGTTAGGCAGGACGGGGTCGTGTTTAGCGCCCATACGAGCGAGTATGTCAGCGGCCTGGTTATTATCCCGGGCTACGTGATGGAATGCCAACCCCTCAAATCTAGCCGATATTTTCAATATAGCATTGCGATAAGCTGCCATTTTTGAATCCTTCCCATCAAAATCTCTGTTTATTTGGGAGATAGCGAGGTTTGAGTCTCCGCGTACCTCGAGGTGTTGTATGCCCATGGATATAGCTAGGCGGAGACCATGCAATAGGGCCTCATATCCGGCCGCATTGTTCGAGTCCGTGTACATAATTTGTAGGACCTACCAGACTGTATCCCCAGTTGGAGATATCAATATTACGCCGCCCCCCAATCCAGCTAGCATTTTGGAACCGTCAAAGTACATTGTCCAGTGGGAATATGAGCCATACTCTTTAGGGAGTTCGGCTTCAGTCCATTCTGCGACAAAGTTAGCCAACACTTGGGATTTAATAGTCCGACGTGGCTTATAAGATATTTTGAAGGGTAAGAGCTCGATGGCCCATTTGGCTATGCGTCCAGTGGTGTCTTTATTGTTAATAATATCGTTGAGTGGTACTTCAGATGCCACTGTGATCGAACACTCTTGAAAGTAGTGTCGAAGTTTGCGAGATGACATGAAGACCGCATATGCAATTTTCTGATAGTGGGGGTACCGTGATTTGCACGATGTTAGAACCTCAGATACATAGTATATGGGTTTTTGAACGGGGAATTTATGTCCCTCTTCGGCTCGTTCGACGACGAGCACGGCACTCACTACTTGGTGAGTGGCTGATATATACAGCAACATTGGTTCACCAACATCGGTTTGCTCGCTACTAGAGTTTTTATTTCCTCCAATCCAGCTGTGACTGCGTCCGTCCATTCGAAGTTGTCAGTGCGTCGTAGCAATCTATAAGGTGGCAATGCTTTTTCTCCTAACCTGGAGATGAAGCGGCTTAAGGCCGCTACGCAGCCTGCTAGTTTTTGCACTTGTTTGAGATCGGTTGGCGTTTTGAGCTCTAACAAGGCCCAGATTTTAGCTGGGTTAGCTTCCATTCCTCTATGGGATACGATGAACCCTAGTAGCTTTCCAGCTGGAACGCTGAAAACACATTTTTTCCGATTGAGCCTTATGTCATATTCTCGAAGGTTATCAAACGTAAGGTGGAGATCTTCCACCAAAGTCTCGACATGTTTGGTCTTAACGACTACGTCGTCAACATATGCCTCCACTGTCTTGCCAATTTGTTTTTCTAAGCATGTTTGAATTATGCATTGATATGTGGCGCCAGCGTTTTTGAGTCCAAAGGGCATAATGTTGAAATAGAAGGGACCATACGGGGTGATAAATGCCGTTGCGGCCTGATCGGATTCCATCATCCTTATTTGATGGTTTTCGGAGTAAGCATCAAGGAAGCACAACGAGCCGTGTCCGACTGTTGCATCGATAATTTAATCAATGCGGGGCAAAGGGAAGGGATCCTTGGGGCAGGCCTTATTTAGGTCTGTAAAGTTGACGCAGAGGCGCCATGATTTATCCTTCTTCGGCACCATGACTAGGTTGGCTAGCCAATCCGGATGTTTAATTTCTCTGATAAATCCGGCTTCCAATAGCTTGGCTAGCTCTTCTCCCATTGCTTGTCTTTTGGGTTCGGAAAACCGTCGCAGTGACTGCTTGACTGGTTTGAACCCTTTGATAATATTGAGGCTATGTTCGGCCAGCCAGCGTGAGATTCCTGACATATATGAAGGGTGCCAGGCGAATATATCCCAATTTTCCCGAAGGAAGGAGCGTAACGCGCTGTCTACCGCTGGATCCAGCTGTGCCCCGATAGACGTCATCTTGTTAGGGTCCGTTGGGTGCACTTGGAATTTTATGATTTTGTCTGCTGGTTTGAAGGAGATAGATTTCGATCTTTTGGCGAGGATTACATCGTCCTTGTCCACCGTTGATCGTAAAGTACTTAATTCTTTAGCCGCGAGGGCTTCGGATAATGCCTCTAAGGCTAAAGATGCCATTTTGTTCTCAGCGCGGAGTGCTCTATCCGGATCACTTGTTAATGTGATTACTCCATTGGGCCCTGGCATTTTAAGCTTCATGTACCCATAATGGGGTATAGCTTGAAAGCGTGAAAAAGCATCCCGTCCTAAAAGGGCATGGTATCCGTTATTGAAGGGAACAATGCGGAAGAGGAGTTCCTCCGACCTGTAGTTGTCAGATGTACCGAATACTACGTCAGACTTAATGCTTTCCGAACACCTGGCTTCTCGGCTAGGTATAATTCCTCTAAAGGTTGTGTTAGTGTGCTCAATGCGGGATTTGTCAACCTGCAGTTTTGCAAGCGTTTCCTCATATATGAGGTTCAGTCCGCTTCCTTCGTCCATAAGTACTTCAGTGAGGCAAAAACCATCCACTATTGGGTCTAGTACAAGAGCTATTGTTGCTCGGATCGGCCGGACTTGGGGTGCGTCTTCGGCAGAAAAACTAATTGCTGCGTCGCTCCCTGGGCTAGCAGAGCTAATTTGGTAGACCTCGGCAAGTTCGCGATTCACTCTTTTGCAACGGTTATTTGAGGAGAATGTCTCAAAGACAGGGAAAACACCAACGTCTTTCTCCCCTGATACGGTGGTGGCAAGGAGTGCTGCACCGCTCTTTGCTACCTGCCGGAGTACCCAACATGCCCTAAGGCAGTGGTTTGGGGTATTGTACGGGGTTGCATGTAGTTGGCAAGGTTTATCGAGCAGCTCGTCCAGTACGGACCTGTGCCTTAAAAAATCTTTGTTCTTCTTGCCAATAGGCATATTATCGGATGACCTGCTATGGTGTGTCCGTGTAGCCTTAATAGTGTGTTGTACGGATATGGACTGTTCGAGAGGTGTATTCTAGGCTTTCCAAGTATTTTCCATTGCGCAGTACTTTCGTACTAAATGCGACAGTTCTGTGAAACTCAGAACACGACATCGGTTGAGGGCGTTCAAGACTCCCTCGTCCGTAAAATTGCGGTAAAATAGGGAGACCGCCTCATCGTCGCAGTAGTCCTTGATCTCGTTTTTAA
Source organism: Secale cereale (assembly GCA_902687465.1). Taxonomy (NCBI): domain Eukaryota; kingdom Viridiplantae; phylum Streptophyta; class Magnoliopsida; order Poales; family Poaceae; genus Secale; species Secale cereale. The sequence goes on along the minus strand of LR738715.1, from coordinate 190,268,345 downwards.
CAAGCAGGAATCTGGCCCAGAAGTGGTTGACCGTTTCCTCAGGCTGTTGCTGTATGTTCGCGAGATCATCTATGTCCGGGAGTCCGGATTTACTTGGAGAGTTGTTCCCAGGGTGGGTGGGTGTTGGTAATTTTGAGTCCTGACCCAAAGTGGTATTTAGGGTTTCGACAACCTCCGATGTGGATGATTCGGGCTCGACAGGATCTAATCATTTCGTGGGCCCGGCGTCAATCCGAGAGCTAAAAAACGCAAAGTGCCACCCGACAGGGGCGTGTTCGGCTCGATGGGTTCGGAGATCCGAACTGTGACGGTCTCCGTCTCAAGAGGTGGAGGCTCTTCGGCTCCGTCCTCAACTGCTACCACTAGATGAGTGATCGGGATGGGATCAATCTCTTCATGACCGGATTTAGATCTGATCTGATCTCCTGGCGATGAAAGCCCCAGGGCGGCGATGCAATCCAGCAGCTCATTTAAAGGTGAGAGATCTGCTGAAGTTGTGTCATCAGAGTGGCCGGAGTCAACATAAGGGTGGTGCTCGATGACCGCAGGGAGTGCGGCCGACCTCGAGGCCACGCGGGCGCATATAGAGAACCCGCCGAGCTGGAGAACCTGACCGATGGCCAAGTTGTTTCCGAGGGTGATCCTATCGCTGATGATGAGACGAGCCATCGATCACTCATCGCGAGCGCACATCGGAGCTCTCAATGAAAGCGCCATTGTCGGTGTCAAAACCGGTAGATCTCGGGTAGGGGGGCCCAAGCTATGCGTTTAGAGGATCGATGGTAACAGGAGGCTGGGGACACGATGTTTACCCAGGTTCAGGCCCTCTCGATCGAGGTAATACCCTACTTCCTGCTATATTAATATGGATGAATATGATTACAAGAGTTGATCTACCTCGAGATCGTAATGGCTAAACCCTAACGCCTAGCCTATGAGGATATTATGATTATGATGTTAGCCTCTACGGACTAAACCCCCTGGCTTATATACACGCCGAAGGGGTCCTAGGGTTACAAGGGTGACTTGGGGAGGAAGTAATAGATACATCCGTACTCTACACTTGCCCTTCTACGTACATAGGAGTCCTGACCGAATACGGGGGAGAGTCTTCTGCTTCTACTTTCGTGGCCCATCATTACGGCCGAGCTTCATCGACCCGGACGCTTGAGGACCCCTGAATACAGGACTCCCTCATCCACCAAAACAGAAACTAAGTAAACAACACCGTCTTGTCTTTAAACACCAAGGGGTACAAATCGTCTCGTGCCATGTGAATGAATATCTGAAGCACTCAATGCACACGATTAGTCCGTAAACGTATTGTCATCAATCACCAATATCACTAAGGGAGAAATATGCCCTAACAATCTCCCCCTTTTTGGTGGATTGATGACAATACATGATTTGCACAAAGATAAGACAATGGAGCAAGCAAACCCCAAAGTCTACAGAATATAGACGGGACCCCCCTAGATGCGTGCACTTAATCAATAGTGCTTTTTGGAATGCAAAGCACACACACTAGGATCAACACTCCCCCTATATTTTATAGACCGACAATACTAGCACCTACAAACTTGGAGAGGAATAACTAGGATGCTAGAAGAAACAAGTGAGCAAAACGATATTATAAGACAAAACATAACGTTCACAACCTAACAAAGTACAAGACATGCAAAGGATAGTAGTAATTAATAAGATGGCACATGTCTCACACCATATGATAGGATAACCAAGTATCACAAGCATAAACCGAAACAAAGCAAATGACAGAAGGAAGGGTTCATGAGAGATAAAGACACGAAAAAAAAGACAGACTCGCAACACGACAAATTCCTAAACTCTCTCTCCCTTTGGCATTGAGACACTAGAAAGAGAAAGAGGATCACAGTGGCAACATGTGATAGCAACTCCAGATATCTCCCTCCTCACAACTTCGCGTGGTCGCCCGCATGTCCGTCATCTGTAGTAGCAGGCTGGTCGGTCTCTGAATCAATCCACGGACAGTGCCGAGATATCCACTCCTCCTCATGTGTGATCTTATCCTCGGATCCACTGACAACCTCAACACCAAGCTGACGCATAAGAACCTTGTGACGACTGCGAGAGTTCTTCTCAAACATATGTGCCATATACTGCCCATGGGAATCCATACAAAATAGCTTCTTCACCTTGAGCTTGAGCTTCTTAGCCCAAGATGGCTCCACACCCGAGGGCTCATAATAGTCATCATCGTCAGCTTCAACCTCGTCATCTCCCAAAGGAGTCTCAGTACCCTGATCAGGAGCGCCCTGGTGCTCCTTGTGCCTCATATGAACAATCTCATGTCACACCAACTCCCCAGTCTCGAACATGACATCGGGGTAGGTGTAAGCCCATGCCTTCTCAATGAGCAGCATCAGAAAGGGCCCATAGATAATACACTTGCGCTCAGTGATGGCCGAGAGGAGCTCTGACCACATGACATGAGAGACATCCAAAGTTTCTCCGATGCTTGCCTCCTTCTCATGGTGACAAAAGAGCAACATATCCACAAGATAAGAGTCATCCACGTCATGATCCTTTCATCATCAGTGCCAAGGTGAACAGTGGTATAAAACTGAGCCACAATGTTAGCATCAAAATCCTTGTTGAACTCCATGATCTTGGTGATATTCAGTGAGAGCACATATCAAGAGCCTCTCCAAAGTAGGCACAGTCCTTCTCCAAATAAGCAATGTCAATGGACCGAACACTCACGAACAGGTTCTTCTTGGCCTTGAGCACATCAAAGTAGATGGACCGCTGCATCCTGTTCCAAAAAGGGCGGTTGACAAGAGCAAGATCTTGATCTTGAGAATATGGATTGCGGTGACGAGCCACGCAAAACTCCTTGGCAGACATCTCTGACACATATGTGAACTTTGGCTTTGGCTTGCTCGCAACTTGCTTGGATGGCGGCTTGGGCTGCGAAGGTTGAGCACTGGAAGATGCATCAGCCTCAAAAGTGCGATAGCATTTGGACCCGCCACGACGCCCGGGGTTGATGCGACGGGCTTGCTGCTCCGAAGTGCCATTTATAACCCACAAGTATAGGGGATCGCAATAGTTTTTGAGGGTAGAGTATTCAACCCAAATTTATTGATTCGACACAAGGGGAGCCAAAGAATATTCTCAAGTATTAGGAGTTGAGTTGTCAATTCAACCGCACCTGAAAGACTTAGTATTTGCAGCAAAGTATTTAGTAGCAAAGTAGTATGGAAGTAACGGTAACGGTGGCAAAAGTAACAGTAGCAGATTTTGTAGCAACTGTAACAGTGGCAACGGAAAAGTAACTAAGCAAAGATCAATAGGTGAAAAGCTCGTGTGCAATGGATCACTGATGGATAATTAAGTCGGACGCGATTCATCATGCAACAGTTATAACACAGGGTGACACAGAACTAGATCCAGTTCATCAATGTAATGTAGGCATGTATTCCGAATATAGTTATACGTGCTTATGGAAAAGAACTTGCATGACATGTTTTGTCCTACCCTCCCGTGGCAGCGGGGTCCTATTGGAAGCTAAGGGATATTAAGGCCTCCTTTTAATAGAGTACCGGACCAAAGCATTAACACTTGGTGAATAAATGAACTCCTCAAACTATGGTCATCACCGGGAGTGGTCCCGATTATTGTCACTTCGGGGTTGCCGGATCATAACACATAGTAGGTGACTATTGACTTGCCAGATAGGATAAAGAACTCACATATATTCATGAAAACATAATAGGTTCAGGTCTGAAATAATGGCACTCGGGCCCTAAGCATAGCAAAGTCATAGCAACATCAATCTTAGAACATAATAGATACTAGGGATCAAACCCTAACAAAACTAACTCAATTACATGGTAAATCTCATCCAACCCATCACCGTCCAGCAAGCCTACGATGGAATTACTCACGCACGACGATGAGCGTCATGAAATTGGTGATGGAGGATGGTTGATGATGACGATGGCGACGGATTCCCTTCTCCGGAGCCCCGAACGGACTCCAGATCAGCCCTCCCGAGAGAGATTAGGGCTTGGCGGCGGCTCCGTATCGTAAAACGCGATGAATCCTTCTCTCTGATTTTTTCTCCTCAAACGTGAACATATGGACTTGGATTTGAGGTCGGTGGAGCTCTAGGGGTCCCACGAGGCTAGGGGGCGTGCCGGGGGGGGGGGGGCAGGCGCGCCCCTACCCTCGTGGACAGGGTGTGGGCCCCCTGGTGTTAATTCTTTCGCCAGTATTGTTTTATTATTTCCAAAACAAGTCTCCGTGGATTTTCAGGTCATTCCGAGAACTTTTATTTCTGCGCAAAAATAACACCACGGTAGTTCTGCTGAAAACAACGTTAGTCCGGGTTAGTTCCATTCAAATCATGCAAGTTAGAGTCCAAAACAAGGGCAAAAGTGTTTGGAAAAGTAGATACATTGGAGACGTATCAACTCCCCCAAGCTTAAACCTTTGCTTGTCCTCAAGCAATTCAGTTGACAAACTGAAAGTGATAAAGAAAATCTTTTACAAACTCTGTTTGCTCTTGTTGTTGCAAATTTGTAAAGCCAGCATTCAAGTTTTCAGCAAAGATTATGAACTAACCACATTCACAATAACATTTTGGTCTCATGTTTACTCATATCAATGGCATAATCAACTAGCGAGTAGTAATAATAAATCTCGGATGACAACACTTTCTCAAAACCATCATAATATGATATAACAAGATGGTATCTCGCTAGCCCTTTCTGAGACTGCAAAACATAAATGTAGAGCACCCGTGAAGATCAAGGACTGACTAGACATTGTAATTCATGGTAAAAGAGATCTAGTCACAGTCATACTCAATGTAAATTAATAGCAATGCATGCAAATGACAACCGTACTCTCCAACTGGTGCTTTTTAATAAGAGGATGATGACTCAACATAAAAGTAAATAGATAGGCCCTTCGCAGAGGGAAGCAGGGATTTGCAGAGGTGCCAGAGCTCGAGTTTTGCAACAAAGATAAATAATATTTTGGATGGCATACTTTCATTGTCAACATAACAACCAAGAGATCTCGATATCTTCCATGCTACACACATTATAGGCGGTCCCCAAACAGAATGGTAAAGTTTATACTCCCCCACCACCAACAAGCACACTCCACCGCTGGTTCGAAACAACGGGTACCGTCCATACCAACAACATTCCTGGGGGAGTTTTGTTTGCAATTATTTTGATTTGATTTGATCATGGGACTAGGCATCTCGATTACTGACCATTTTCTCGTGAATGATGAGCGGAGTCCACTCATCGTGAGAATAACCCACCTAGAATGGAAGATATAGACATCCCTAGTTGATACATGAGCTATTCGAGCATACAAACCATAATTTCATTTGAAGGTTTAGAGTTTGGCACATACAAATTTACTTGGAACGACATGTAAATACCGCATATAGGAAGGTGTGGTGGACTTATATGGAATAACTTTTGGGGTTTATGGAAGTGGATGCACAAGCAGTATTCTCGCTTAGTACAAGTGAATGCTAGAAAGAAATTGGGAAGTGACCAGCTAGAGAGCGACAAAAGTCATGAACATGCATTAAGATTAATCAACAATGAGTGCAAGCATGAGTAGGATATAAATCACCATGAACATAAATATCGTGGATGCTATGTTGATTGTTTTTCAACTACATGCGTGAACATGTGCCAAGTCAAACCACTTGAATTGTTCAAAGGAGGATACCACCTTATCATACTACATCACAACCATTTTAATAGCATGTTGGCACACAAGGTAAACTATTATAAACTCCTAGCTAATTAAGCAAGGCATGAGCAACTATAATCTCTAATTGTCATTGCAAACATGTTTCATTCATAATAGGCTGAATCAGGAACGATCAACTAATCATATTTACAAAAACAAGATAGGTCGAGTTCATACCAGCTTCTCTCATCTCAATCAGTCCATCATATATCGTCATTATTACCTTTCACTCGCATGACCAAACAGTGTGGATAATAATAATAGTGCACATGCATTGGACTAAGCTGGAATCTGCAAGCATTTAATACAAGGGAGAAGACAAGATAATATGGCTCTTGGTTAAATCAACAATAATGCATATGAGAGCCACTCCAAATTTTCATCATGGTCTTCTCCTCTCGACCCCCAAAGAAAAGAAAAGAAATAAAACTATTTACACGGAAAAGATCCCAACAAGGAAAAGAAGAACGAGAAATCTTTTTGGGTTTTCTTTTAATTACTACTACTACCGGCATGGAAAGTTGAAAGCTACAACTAATTTTCTTGGCTTTTCTTAAGGTTTTTGTGACACACAAGAAGAAGGCTTAGAAAAGAAAATAAACTAGCATGGATAGTACAATGAAAAAGTATGAGCACCGACGACTGACATGAGTGTGTGAACATGAATGTAATGTCGGTGAGAAATATGTACTCCCCCAAGCTTAGGCTTTTGGCCTAAGTTGGTCTATGGACACTGCTGGCCTGGTGGATATCCAAAGTCGTAGTTGGGGTTGTACTGCGATGCAGCAGCTATTGCCTGATGAGCTGCAGCTTGGAGACGAGCCGCCTCCGTCGTCTCCTTATACTCGTTCGCCTCCTCCCTGGTTATAACATATCTCCTTTTTGCCTGAAAGTTAAAGAAAGTAGGAGCAAGGAGGGCAACATGGACGGTGTGCTGTCTGTCAAAGATTAGTCAGTACTGGAGGAATTGTTCATTCCTCTCAATAAACTGATGGCGAACCATAGCATTATAATCTAGATAAGCAGGAGGTAACTCTATATCATTTCCCTATATGGGTACACGAAGATAATTAGCTACACGAGTTACATAATTTCCACCACACAAATCTCCACCTATACCGTTAAGATGCAACCTTCGTGCAACAACAACCCCCAAGTTATATTGTTTATCACCTAATACCGCACTCTTGAGGACACTAAGATCTAGAACGCACATGTGACAAGCCTCATCTTTACCGTTAATGCATCTACATATAAACAGAGCAAAATAATGCATGGAGGGAAAATGAATGCTCCCTATGGTAGCTTGTGTGATTTCTCTAGATTCCCCCACAGTGATACTAGCTAAAAAGTCTTTACATTCAGATTTGCGAGGTTCACTAACATTGCCCCACTGCGGGAGTTTGCAAGCAATATTAAAATCTTCTAGGTCCATGGTATATGATTTATCATACAGATCAAATAAAACAGTGTGAGAATTGCGTGAGGATGTAAATTAAAACCTTCTCACAAAGGAATCAGTTAGGTAGTGGTACTGGGGGAACTTATCTGACACGAAGTCCTTAAGATCAGCATTACGCACATACATGTCAAATTCATCCTTGATGCCTACCTGGACCATCAACTCCTCTAACGGCCATTCACAAGGCCACACTTGAGCTTCCCTCGGTGGTTCATCGTCCGGCTCACGTATCGCGAGCCTTGATCCTTGTTTCCTTGAGGAACCACCTTGGTATATTTTCCTATGCATTTTTTTCTGAAAAATTTCTTAAATTTTAGTGACTCAAAATAAAAGTGAACCAAACTGAACAAGATTGATAGCAACTACTCCCATAAGTGCACAGAGGCTATATCATGCATTAAAACTTCTTTTGACCTCATAAATTTGACATGCAAGCTCAAGAACAGGGTCACCTTAGCAGCAAAAAATGGCAATAAATAAAGCACTAGAACAAAAACTAATTGGACCATTGGAGGAGTTACATACTGAAGAACAATCCCCCAAAACAGTTTTGTGAATGAAGTTTTGAGCAAGGAGATTGAAAATGGTAGCAAGATGAGCTAGAACACGGGTTTGAGCTATGGGAGGACTTTTTTTGGAGGAAGACGAAGTGAGTGGGTGCATGAATAAGTGGAGGGGGTCCACATGGGGCCCACGAGGTAGGGGGCGCGCCCCAGGGGGGTGGGCGGGCCCTGGACCCTCGTGGCCAAATGGTGGGTCCCCCTGGTGTGTTATTAGTGCCAGAAATTCTTAAATATTCTACAAAAAATCATATTTCATTTTTAGGACATTTGGAGAACTTCTATTTTTGGGGTACTTTTATTGCAAGGATAATTCAGAAAACAGACAGAAAATACTATTTTGCTTTATTTAATCTAAATGACAGAAAGTAAAAGGAGGGTATAGAGAGTTGTGCTTTCTAACTTCATCCATCTCATGCTCCTCAAAAGGAATCCACTAACAAGGTTGAATAAAACTTGTTAACAAACTCTTTCTGAATAACATGAAACCGGAGAATTTTCGAATAACACTAGGTTACCTCAACGGGGATATGTATGTCCCCTACAATAAGAATATCATATTTCTTCTTGACAGTAGGAAGAGGGAATTCAAAACCTCCAATGGTAATCGTTGAAATTTTTCCAATAGAATTAATACTTTGGACTTGAGGTTGTTTCCTTGGAAAGTGTACCGTATGCTCATTACCATTAACATGAAAAGTGACACTGCCTTTGTTGCAATCAATAACATCCCCTGTAGTATTAAAAAAAGGGTCTACCAAGGATAATTGACATACTATCATCCTTGGGAATATGAAGAATAACAAAGTCCGTTAAAATAGTAACATTTGCAACCACAACAGGCACATCCTCACAAATACCGACAGATATATCAGTTGATTTATCGGCCATTTGCAAAGATATTTTAGTAGGCGTCAACTTATTCAAATCAAGTCTACGATATAAAGAGAGAGGCATAACACTAACATTAGCTCCAAGATCACATAAAGCAGTTTTAACATAGTTTCTTTTAATGGAGCATGGTATAGTTGGTACTCATGGATCCCCTAGTTTCTTTGGTATTCCACCTTTAAAAGTATAATTGGCAAGCATGGTGGAAATTTCAGCTTCTGGTATCTTCCTTTTATTTGTGACAATATCCTTCATATACTTAGCATAAGGATTCATTTTAAGCATATTAGTCAAATGCATACGCAAAAATATAGGTCTAATCATTTCAGCAAAGCGCTCAAAATCCTCATCATCCTTTTTCTTGGATGGTTTAGAAGGAAAAGGCATGGGTTTCTGAACCCATGGTTCTCTCTCTTTACCGTGCTTCCTAGCAACGAAGTCTCTTTTATCATAACATTTATTCTTTGATTGTGGGTTATGAAGATCAACAATAGGTTCAATCTCTACATCATCGTTATTACTAGGTTGAGCATCAACATGAACATCACCATTATCATTATCACTAGGTTCATGTTCATTACCAGATTGCGTTTCAGCATCGAAAATAGAAATATCATTGGGATTCTCAGGTGTGTCAACAACAGGTTCGCTAGAAGCATGCAAAGTCCTATCATTTTTCTTTTTCTTCTTCTTAGAAGGACTAGGTGTATCAACATCAGTTCTTTGAGAATCTTGCTCAATTCTCTTAGGGTGGCCTTCAGGGTACAAAGGTTGCCGAGTCATTCTACCCCCTCTAGTCACAACTGTAACAGCATTATCGTTTTTCTTATTATTTAATTCATTGAGCAGATCATCTTGAGCTTTAAGTACTTGTTCTACTTGAGTGGTAACCATAGAAGCATGTTTACTAATGAGTTTAAGTTCACCTTTAACTCTAGACATATAATCACTCAAGTGTTCAATCATATAAACATTACGTTTCAATTGTCTACCAACATAAGCATTGAAGTTTTCTTGTTTAACAATAAAGTTATCAAACTCATCTAAGCATTGGCTAGCAGACTTATTGTGAGGAATATCACCTTCATCAAATCTATAGAGAGAATTTACCTTTACTACCCGTGTCGAGTTATCAAGACCATGTATTTCTTCAATAGGTGGTAAATTCTTAACATCTTCAGCTTTAATACCTTTTTCTTTCATAGATTTCTTTGCCTCTTGCATATCTTCAGGACTGAGAAATAGAATACCCCTATTCTTCGGGGTTGGCTTAGGAGTTGGTTCAGGAAGTGTCCAATCATTATCATTATTCAACATATTATTCAATAGCAATTCAGCTTGATCAACAGTTCTTTCCCTGAAAACACAACCAGCACAACTATCCAGGTGATCTCTGGAAGCATCAGTTAGTCTATTATAAAAAATATCAAGTATTTCATTTTTCTTGAGAGGATGATCAGGAAAAGCATTAAGTAATCGGAGAAGCCTCCCCCAAGCTTGTGGGAGACTCTCTCCTTCGATTTGCACACAATTATATATTTCCCTTAAGGCAGCTTGTTTCTTATGAGCGGGGAATATTTAGCAGAGAAGTAATAAATCATATCCTGGGGACTACGCACACAACCAGGATCAAGAGAATTAAACCATGTTTTAGCATCACCCTTTAATGAGAACGGAAATAACTTAAGGATATAGTAGTAACGAATTTTTTCCTAGTGAGTGAATAGGGTGGCTATATCATTTAATTTAGTAAGATGTGCCACAACAGTTTCAGATTCATAGCCATAAAAAGGATCAGATTCAACCAAAGTAATTATCTCCGGATCGACAGAGAAATCATAATCCTTATCAGAAATACAGATAGGTGAAGTAGCAAAAGCAGGGTCGTATTTTATTCTAGCATTCAAAGACTTTTCTTTCAGCTTAGCTAACAGTTTCTTAAAATCATATCTATCTTTGCAAGCTAAAATATCTCTAGGAGTTTCTTCATCCATAACATAACCTTCAGGCACAACCGACAATTCATATCTAGGGGGAGAATCTTCATCATCACTTTCACAAATATTATCAGGTTCAATAATTTCATTCTCTCTAACCCTAGCAAGTTGTTCATCAAGAAATTCACCTAGTGGCACAATATTATCAAGCATAGAAGTAGTTTCATCATAAGTATCATGCATAGGAGAAGTGGCATCATCGATAACATGCGAAATATTAGAATTAATAGCAGGAGTAGGTGTCACAAGTTTACTCATAACAGAGGGTGAATCAAGTGCAGAGCTAGATGACAGTTCCTTACCTCCCCTCGTAGTTGAGGGAAAAATCTTGATTTTTTCATCTGTCAAGTTCTTCATAGTAATCAACAGATATAAATCCCAAGTGACTCAAAGAATACAGCTATGCTCCCTGGCAACGGCGCCAGAAAATAGTCTTGATAACTCACAAGTATCGGGGTCGCAACAGTTTTTGAGGGTAGAGTATTCAACCCAAATTTATTGATTCGACACAAGGGGAGCCAAAGAATATTCTCAAGTATTAGCAGTTGAGTTGTCAATTCAACCACACCTGAAAGACTTAATATCTGCAGCAAAGTATTTAGTAGCAAAGTAGTATGGAAGTAACGGTAACGGTGGCAAAAGTAACAGTAGCAGCTTTTGGAGCAATTGTAACAGTGGCAACGGAAAAGTAACTAAGCAAAGATCAATATGTGAAAAGCTCGTAGGCAATGGATCAGTGATGGATAATTATGTCGGATGCGATTCATCATGCAACAGTTATAACATAGGGTGACATAGAACTAGCTCCAGTTCATCAATGTAATGTAGGCATGTATTCCGAATATAGTCATACGTGCTTATGGAAAAGAACTTACATGACATCTTTTGTCCTACCCTCCCGTGGCAGCGGGGTCCTATTGGAAGCTAAGGGATATTAAGGCCTCCTTTTAATAGAGTACCGGACCAAATCATTGACACTTAGTGAATACATGAACTCCTCAAACTACGGTCATCACCGGGAGTGGTCCCGATTATTGTCACTTCAGGGTTGTCGGATCATAACACATAGTAGGTGACTATTGACTTGCAAGATAGGATCAAGAACTCACATATATTCATGAAAACATAATAGGTTCAGATCTGAAATCATGGCGCTCGGACCCTAGTGGCAGGCCTTAAGCATAACAATATCATAGCAACATCAATCTTAGAACATAATGGATACTAGGGATCAAACCCTAACAAAACTAACTCGATTACATGGTAAATCTCATCCAACCCATCACCGTCCAGCAAGCCTACGGTGGAATTACTCACACACAGAGGTGAGCATCATGAAATTGGTGATGGAGGATGGTGATGATGACGATGGCGATGGATTCCCCTCTCCGGAGCCCCGAACGGACTCCAGATCAGCCCTCCCGAGAGAGATTAGGGCTTGGCGGCGGCTTCGTATCGTAAAATGCGATGAATCCTTCTCTCTGATTTTTTTTCTCCCCGAACGTGAATATATGGTGTTGGAGTTGAGGTCGGTGGGGCTCCAGGGGGCCCACGAAGCAGGGGGCGCACCCCCACTCTCGTGGACAGGGTGTGGGCCCCCCTAGTGTTGATTCTTTCGCCAGTATTTTTTTATTATTTCCAAAACGTGTCTCCGTGGATTTTCAGGTCATTCCGAGAACTTTTATTTCTACATAAAAATAACACCACGACAGTTCTACTGAAAACATCGTTAGTCCGGGTTAGTTCCATTCAAATCATGCAAGTTAGAGTCCAAAAAATGGGCAAAAGTGTTTGGAAAAGTAGATACGTTGGAGATGTATCAGCCATCATCTGGAACCCACACACAACAACGAGGAAAGCAAAAGTAGAACAAAGCATAAGCCTAGAGAAAAACACAACAAGAATCAGAGATTTGTACGAGAATAATGGAGCCCGGCATCCCAAGCGGTAGTGCCACTTAAGTGGAGCGGAAGTGCCGCCTGGAGCGGTAGTACCGCCCGAGGCAGAGAACAGACGTCAAACCACTCCCGTGCGTAGATCCGGTACTACCAGGGGTGCCAAATTCAAAAATACCCCTACCAATCGCTAATCCACCTAGTCTAGCATACTTCTATGCCCTACTCATGCCTTGATTTAGCCGAAAATCGACGGATGCTAACAATATCGCCCTAAAGACTAGATCCAACAAAGAGAACCAAAGGAGAGGAAAACGGAGGCAATACCGGCATCCATGGTAAGAGGAGAAGGTGGGGAACGATCCCACTGGATGGAAACGTAGAAGACGACACAGAGGCGGCGGCCCGGCGGCGGCCTCCCGTTGCTTGATCATCGGTGGAGAGAGGAAGAGGCGAGGAGAGAAAGACGAATGGGTAACCCCCACACCCCGCCTCACAGCGGTAGTACCGCGCGGCCGGGCGGTAGTACCGCTTGACGCCACAAGTAGAAGTGCCGCCCAACCAGAGCGGTAGTGCCGCTCCAGCGATCACAAGACGAACCATGAGAAAAAACAGCTTAGCAAAAAGAGATACAAAGATAACACCGAGAAACCGTGGGAGCTACTTTGAGAGCAAAACACAGACAACCCAAAAAACACCCTTAGAGGGACTCAACACACAAACATAATCAACAAAACTAGAAAAGATCAAAGAACAACAAACACCTCTCGAGGAGAGGGCGGTGGTCAAAGCCACCTATGTTTGAGTCGATTGATATGGCACGGTGAAGATTTCAACCTTGGGCCCATGACCAAAACTCATCTTTGAAGCACAAGTACCATCAAAATGACTAATGTGAAAGACGTGATTGATTTATGCATAATGGGGGGGGGGGGAGTGAGAGAGTCCATTGAGAAAACAACACTCCCCCTATGTCCATGCCTACATTTAGAGCAAGATAAAATGATGAGTGCGGTGGGGTGTGCCAAGATTCAAGCCACATTGCTTGAATCAATGATATTTAGCTCATGCCTCAACTCGTGAAATCTTGCTTCATCCAAAGGCTGTGTGAAGATATCCGCTAGTTGCACTTGAGTACCTACATGAATAACCTCAATCTCCCCATGCTTGATGTGATCCCAGATAAAGTGATGGCGAATCTGAATATGCTTCATCTTGCTGTGTTGCTCCAGATTGTAAGAGATCTTGATTACACTTTCATTGTCGCATAATAGAGGCACTTTGTCCCAAATGACACTGTAATCCTTTAAAGTTTGCCTCATCCATAAGAGTTGATCACAACAACTAGCAGCAACAACATACTCGTCTTCGGTGGTGGAGAGGGACACACAATTTTGTTTCTTTGAAGACCAACTTACCAGAGAGCGACCAAGGAATTGGCACCCTCCGGAAGTTGACTTCCTATCCACACGGTCTCCCGCCCAATCTGAGTCCGAATATCCAATGAGATCAAAGCATGAACATTTGGGGTACGAGAAGCCAAAGTTTGAGGTATGAGCCAAATATCGAAAGATTCGCTTGACTGCCACAAAGTGACTTTCCTTAGGCGCTGCTTGAAACCATGCACACATTCCCACACTCAACATGATATCCAGCCTAGATGCACAAAGGTAAAGCAATGATCCAATCATAGAACAATATACCTTTTGATCCATCGCTTTACCATTGGAATGAATGTCAAGTTGGCGTTTGGTAGGCATTGGAGTAGAGGTCCACCTGACATCACTTAGGTTGAATTTCTTGACCATGTCTTGAGTATATTTGGCTTGATTGATGAAGGTTCCTTCTCTTATTTGCTTGATTTCGAATCCGAGGAAGAACTTCATCTCTCCCATCATAGACATCTCAAAATGCCCGGTCATAAGTGCGGCAAACTCATCATTGAAAGCTTTGTTAGGATAACCAAAAATAATATCATAAACATATAGTTGGCATATGAACAAATCCCCATTAACCCTCTTAGTAAAAAGAGTGGGATCGATTTTACCAATTTCAAACCCACGATCTTGCAACAACTCGGTAAGGTGCTCATACCACGTACGTGGGGCTTGTGTAAGGCCATAGAGAGCCTTATCGAGTTTGTATACATGATTGGGGAACTTGGGATCCTCGAACCCCAGGGGTTATTTGACATACACCAACTCATTAAGAGGACCATTAAGAAATTCACTCTTCACATCCATTTGTTACAATATAAAGTTTTGATGAGATGCATATGCAAGCAACATGTGAATATATTCAAGGCGAGCAACGGGAGCAAATGCACCGTAGTCGATACCCTCGACTTGGGAGTAGCCTTGTGCAACCAATCTTGCCTTGTTTCGAATGACAACACCGTTCGGATCTTGCTTGTTCTTGAAGATCCATTTGGTTCCAATGACATTATGATTCTCCGTTGGCCTTGGCACCGATGACCACACTTTGTTGTGCTCGAAGTTGTTGAGTTCATCATGCATAGATTCAAGCCAATCTGATTCCTCGAGCGCTTCATGTACCTTTTTGGGGTTCAACACAAGAAACAAACGAGTGATGATCACAAAAGTTTGCTAATTGTCTACGAGTAGTTACCCCCTTTCTTAAGCTACCAAGCACATTCTCCAACACATGTTGTTGACACTTGCGAGTGGAGGATATCTTGGCGTCTCGACGCTCCAAAATTTCCTCAATAGGCATATGATTGTCAACTTGAGGATCAACATGTTGATCGCCTTGAGCGCCGTCTTGAGCTTGCTGATGTCTATTACACAACCTTCTTCTTGTAGATGTTGTTGGGCCTCCAAGTGCATATGTTTGTAGGACAGTAGCAAATTTCCCTCAAGTGGATGACCTAAAGTTTATCAATCCGTGGGAGGCGTAGGATGAAGATGGTCTCTCTCAAGCAACCTTGCAACCAAATAACAAAGAGTCTCTTGTGTCCCCAACACACCCAATACAATGGTAAATTGTATAGGTGCACTAGTTCGGCGAAGAGATGGTGATACAAGTGCAATATGGATGGTAGATATAGGTTTTTGTAATAAGAAAATATAAAAACAGCAAGGTAGCAAGTGGTAAACGTGAGCATAAACAGTATTGCAATGATAGGAAACAAGGCCTAGGGTTCATACTTTCACTAGTGCAAGTTCTCTCAACAAGGATAACATAATTGGATCATATTACTAGCCCTCAACATGCAACAAAGAGTCACTCCAAAGTCACTAATAGCGGAGAACAAACGAAGAGATTATGGTAGGGTACGAAACCACCTCAAAGTTATTCTTTCTGATCGATCTATTCAAGAGTCCATAGTAACGTTCAATCTATCATAGAGTTCGTACTAGAATAACACCTTAAGATACAAATCAACCAAAACCCTAATGTCAGCTAGATACTTCATTGTCACCTCAAGTATCCGTGGGCATGATTATACGATATGCATCACACAATCTCAGATTCATCTATTCAACCAACACAAAGTACTTCAAAGAGTGCCCCAAAGTTTCTACCGAAAAGTCAAGACAAAAACATGTGCCAACCCCTATGCATAGATTCCCAAGGTCACGGAACCCGCAAGTTGATCACCAAAACATACATCAAGTAGATCACATGATATCCCATTGTCACCACAGATAAGCACGTGCAAGACATACATCAAGTGTTCTCAAATCCATAAAGACTCAATCCGATAAGATAACTTCAAAGGGAAAACTCAATCCATTACAAGAGAGTAGAGGGGGAGAAGCATCATAAGATCCAACTATAGTAGCAAAGCTCGCGATACATCAAGATCGTGCCATCTCAAGAACACGAGAGAGAGAGATCAAACACATAGCTACTGGTACATACCCTCAACCCCGAGGGTGGACTACTCCCTCCTCGTCATGGATAGCGTTGGGATGATGAAGATGGCCACCGGTGAGGGTTCCCCCTCCGGCAGGGTGCCGGAACAGGGTCTAGATTGGTTTTTTGTGGCACCAGAGGCTTTCGGCGGCAGAACTCCCGATCTAGGTTATTTTCCGGAGGTTTCAGTATATATAGGAGGTGTTGGAGTCGGGGCCAAGCAAAGGGGGGCGACGGGCTGACCACGAGGCAGGGGCGCGCCCAGTAGGCGGGGCGCCCCGCACCCTCGTGGGCAGCCCGTGGGTCCTCTCGTCCCCCTCCGGCACTCCATGGGCTTCTTCTTGTCCAAAAAAGATCTCCGTTGATTTTCAGGTCAATTGGGCTCCGTTTGATAATCCTTTTCTGCGAAACCCTAAAACAGGAGAAAAACAGAAACTGGCACTGGGCTCTGGGTTAATAGGTTAGTCCCAAAAATAATATAAAAGTGTATAATAAAGCCCATACAACATCCTAGAAGGACAATATAATAGCATGGAACAATAAAAAATTATAGATACGTTGGAGACGTATCAGCATCCCCAAGCTTAATTCATGCTCGTCCTCGAGTAGGTAAATGATAAAAACAGAATTTTTGATGTGGAATGCTAACCAACATAAATTTTAATGTAGTTCTCTTTATTGTGGCATGAATGTTCAGATCTGAAAGTTTCAAGACAAAAGTCTATATTGACATAAGAAATAATAATACTTCAAGCATACTATCAAAGCAATCATGTCTTCTCAAAATACTATGGCTAAAGAAAGTTATCCCTACAAAATCATATAGTCTAGCTATGCTCCCTCTTCATCACACAAAATATTCATATCATGCACAACCTCGGTTTCAGCCAAGCACTTGTTTTCATACTCTATTCTTTCAAACCTTTCAACTTTCACGCAATACATGAGCGTGAGCCATGGACATAGCACTAGAGGTGGAACAAAGAGGTGGTTGTGGAGAAGACAAAAAGGAGGGAGATAGTCTCACATCGACTAGGCGTATCAACGGGCTATGGAGATGCCCATCAATAGATATCAATGTGAGTGAGTAGGGATTGCAATGCAACGGATGCACTAGAGCTAAAAATGTATGAAAGCTCAACAAAAGAAACTAAGTGGGTGTGCATCCAACTTGCTTGCTCACGAAGACCTAGGGCATTTGAGGAAGCCCATCGTTGGAATATACAAGCCAAGTTCTATAATGAAAATTCCCACTAGTATATGAAAGTGACTAAACATGAGACTCTCTATCATGAAGAACATGGTGATACTTTGAAGCACAAGTGTGGAAAAAGATAGTATCAATTGTCCCTTTTTCTCTTTTTTTCTTTTTTTGGGCCTTTCTTTTTTTCTTTGGCCTTTCCTTTTTTTTCTTTTTTCTTTTTTCTTACCTTTTTTTCTTTAGGACAATCCTCTAATAATGACGATCATCACACTTCTATTGATTTACAACTCGATGCAAGAACAAAGTATGACTCTATACGAATGCCTCCGGCGGTGTACTGGGATGTACAATGAATCAAGAGTGACATGTATGAAAAATTATGCATGGTGGCTTTGCCACAAATACGATGTCAACTACATGATCATGCATGGCAATATGACAATATGAAGTGTGTCATATGAATGGAACGGTGGAAAGTTGCATGGCAATATATCTCGGAATGGCTATGGAAATGCCATGATAGGTAGGTATGGTGGCTATTTTGAGGAAGGTATATGGTGGCTGTTTTGACGAAGGTATATAGTGGGTGTATGGTACTGGTGAAAGTTGCGCGGTACAAGAGAGGCTAGCAATGGTGGAAGGGTGTGAGTGCGTATAATCCATGGACTCAACATTAGTCATAAGAACTCATATACTTATTGCAAAAATCTACGAGTCATCACAACAAAGCAATCAACGCATGCTCCTAGGGGGGGAGGTTGGTAGGATTTAACCATCGCGCGCCCCCGACCTCCACACAAAGGTTGACACTTTACAAATACCTCATGCTCTAACTTCGTCACATAGCGGTTCACCATACGTGCATGCTACGAGAATCACTTACTTTAACACAAGCATTTCTCAATTTCATAATAACTCCACTAGCATGACTCTAATATCACTATCCTCATATCTCAAAACAATTATCAAGCATCCAATTTCTCTTCTTATTCAATGCACTTAGTGTGAAAGTTTTTACTACATTCATCTTGGATGCCTATCATGTGAAGGCTAGTTTTATAGCCAAAGCACATTACCATGCTGTTTTAATAGACTCTCAAAAGGATATAAGTGAAGCATGAGAGTTCATCTATTTCTTCAAAATAAAACCACCGCCGTGCTCTAAAAGATATAAGTGAAGCACTAGAGCAATAACAAACTACTCCGAAAGATATAAGTGAAGATCAATGAGTAGTTGAATAATTGTGTAACTATGTGACGACTCTATAACATGTAAGAATTCCAGATCTTGGGACATTATTCAAACAGCAAACAAAACAAACTAAAATAAATTGATGCTCCAAGCAAAACACATATCATGTGGTGAATAAAAATATAGTTCCGAGTATAGTTACCGATGGATGAAGACGAAAGAGGGGATGCCTTCCCGGGGCATCCCCAAGCTTAGGCTCTTGGTTATCCTTGAATTTTACCTTGGGGTGCCTTGGGCATCCCCAAGCTTAGGCTCTTGCCACTCTTCGTTCCATAGTCCATCAACGCAATACTCAAAACTTGAAAACTTCACAACACAAAACTTAGACAAAAATCTCGTGAGCTACGTTAGTATAAGAAAACAAACAACTACTCAAAGGTACTGTAATGAATTCATTCTTTGTTTATATTTGTGTTAAACCTACTGTATTCCAACTTCTCTATTATTCATACTTCCCAATACTACTCATAGATGCATTGAAATAAGCAAACAACACACGAAAAACAGAATCTGTCAAAAACAGAACAGTGTGTAGTAATCTGTAACTTTCGCATACTTCTGTAACTCCAAAAAATTTGAAATAAATTGGGAAACGTGAGGAATTTGACTATTAATCATCTGCAAAAATAATCAAATAAATAGCACACTCCAGTAAAATCTGGTTACCATTCTAGCGAGCGCCAACGATTCTGTTTTTCACAGCAAGATCAAATAAACTTCACAGAAGTCTTCCCAAAGGTTCTACTTGGCACAAACACTAATTAAAACACAAAACCACATCTAAACAAAAGCTAGATGCAATATTTATTCCTAAACAGAAGCAAAAAGCAAAGAACAAAAATAAAGTTGGGTCGCCTCCCAACAAGCGCTATCATTTAACGCCCCTAGCTAGGCATGATGATTTCAATGATGCTCGCGTAAATGATAAGAATTGGAACATAAAGGGAGCATCATGAAGAATATGACTAGCACATTTATGTCTAACCCACTTCCTATGCATAGGGATTTTGTGAGCAAACAACTTATGGGAGCAATAATCAACTAGCATAGGAAGGGAAAACAAGCATAGCTTCAAAGCTTTAAGCACATAGAGAGGAAAGTTGATATTATTGAAATTCCTATAAGCATATGATCCTCTCTCATAATAATTTTCAGTAGCATCATGAATGAATTCAACAATATAACCAGCACATAAATCATTCTTTTCATGATCTACTTGCATAGAAATTTTACTACTCTCCACAAAAGCAAAATTCTTCTCATTCGGAATAGTGGAAGTATCATAAGAGACTTGAATACTATAGATTGTCTCCACATTAAAAGAGTAATGTTCAGAAAAAGGGTAATCATAATCATGACAAGTTTTATAAATATAATCATCACTACTTTTTATAGCATAAGTGGCATCACAATAATCATCATAAATGGGAGACATGCTTTCATCATAATAGATTTGCATATCAAGACTTAGGAGGCTAAAAATATCATCTTCATCAAGCGTAGCATCCCCAAGCTTAGGACAAACATTAATTGCAGCAAATAAATTCTCAAACATGTCATTCTCATCAAACATAGCATCCCCAAGCTTGGGCCTTTTCATATCATAAGCATAATCACTCTCATAGTTAATAGTATGGATAGCACCGATAGTATATCATTTATCATCATCACAATGAGTAATAGAAGCAACATCATTTGGAAGAGATACCTCTTTGTCACTGCTTCTCCGTTTTTTCTTTTTTTCTTCACATTAAGTATGGGTTTGATCTTCTTATTGGAGCTCCTTATTAATGAGATTGGTAGGATAGGAGGCTCCTCCTCATTACCTGATTCATCATAAGAAATAATAGGAGGATATTGGGAAATCTCTTCCCTTTCATTAGTATTCTCTTCATCTCCTATTTGTTTTCTTGACTTAAGGTAATTGTCAATATAAGGATTTCCAATGCAATTCACCGCACAATACATATAAATTTCCTCTATATCAAAATCAAGAAGTTTATCAAGGGAAAATCCTGGAAGATGCTTAGTTCTACATTTGATTTCTTCATAACCCAAAAGTAAGATAAGTTCATTATGACGTGCAAGGGAAATCATGTCATCACAATTTTTGGACACGATTCGATCATGAAACAATTCGCATTGGGTAATGAAATGACCACGTTCATTGCAAAGTTCACAAGTACGGCTAAGAAATTTTAAATTTTCAGCACAATCATCTAACATCTATAGCAACCATTTAGTTTCTAAATACTTATGCCTCTTGCAAAATCTATCTTCCCTATTTAGTATGTACTTGCAAACTCTATGCACTCCACAAAAATCAACATGTTTATAAGAGATATTTTCATCATGACTAGTGCAATCATCATTAGTACCATGGATATTCGAAGAATTCACACTAACAATATTGCAAGCATGCTTATCATTCAAGTCTTTAGTGCCAACCATTCTATGTAATTCTTCTTCTAGTACTTGAGCACAATTTTCCTTTCCATCATATTCACGAAAGATATTAAAATGATGAAGCATATGAGGTAACCCTAATTCCATTTTTTGTAGTTTTCTTTTATAAACTAAACTAGTGATAAAGTAAGAAACTAAAACATTCGATTGCAAGATCTAAAGATATACCTTCAAGCACTAACCTCCCCGGCAAGGGCGCCAGAAAAGAGCTTGATGTCTACTACACAACCTTCTTCTTGTAGACGTTGTTGGGCCTCCAAGTGAAGAGGTTTGTAGGACAGTAGCAAATTTCCCTCAAGTGGATGACCTAAGGTTTATCAATCCGTGGGAGGCGTAGGATGAAAATGGTCTCTCTCAAGCAACCTTGCAACCAAATAACAAAGAGTCTCTTGTGTCCCCAACACACCCAATACAATGGTAAATTGTATAGGTGTACTAGTTCGGCGAAGAGATGGTGATACAAGTGCAATATGGATGGTAGATATAGGATTTTGTAATAAGAAAATATAAAAACAGCAAGGTAGCAAGTGGTAAACGTGAGCATAAACGGTATTGCAATGATAGGAAACAAGGCCTAGGGTTCATCTTTCACTAGTGCAAGTTCTCTCAACAAGGATAACATAATTGGATCATATTACTAGCCCTCAACATGCAACAAAGAGTCACTCCAAAGTCACTAATAGCGGAGAACAAACGAAGAGATTATGGTAGGGTACGGAACCATCTCAAAGTTATTCTTTCTGATCGATATATTCAAGAGTCCGTAGTAACGTTCAATCTATCATAGAGTTCGTACTAGAATAACACCTTATGATACAAATCAACCAAAACCCTAATGTCAGCTAGATACTCCATTGTCACCTCAATTATCCGTGGGCATGATTATACGATATGCATCACACAATCTCAGATTCATCTATTCAACCAACACAAAGTACTTCAAAGAGTGCCCCAAAGTTTCTACCGGAGAGTCAAGACGAAAACGTGTGCCAACCCCTATGCATAGATTCCCAAGGTCACGAAACCCGCAAGTTGATCATCGAAACATACATCAAGTAGATCACATGATATCCCATTGTCACCACAGATAAGCACGTGCAAGACATACATCAAGTGTTCTTAAATCCTTAAAGACTCAATCCGATAAGATAACTTCAAAGGGAAAACACAATCCATTACAAGAGAGTAGAGGGGGAGAAGCATCATAAGATCCAACTATAGTAGCAAAGCTCGCGATACATCAAGATCGTGCCATCTCAAGAACACGAGAGAGAGAGAGAGAGAGAGAGAGAGAGAGAGAGAGAGAGAGAGAGAGAGAGATCAAACACATAGCTACTGGTACATACCCTCAGCCCCGAGGGTGGACTACTCCCTCCTCGTCATGGAGAGCGCCGGGATGATGAAGATGTCCACCGGTGAGGGTTCCCCCCTCCGGTAGGGTGCCGGAACAGGGTCTAGATTGGTTTTTGGTGGCACCAGAGGCTTTCGGCGGCGGAACTCCCGATCTAGGTTATTTTCCGGAGGTTTCAGTATATATAGGAGGTGTTGGAGTCGGGGCCAAGCAAAGGGGGGCTATGGTCTGTCCACGAGACAGGGGGCGCCCCCACCCTCATGGGCAGCCCGTGGGTCCTCTTGTCCCCCTCCGGCACTCCGTGGGCTTCTTCTGGTCCAAAAATGATCTCCGTTGATTTTCAGGTAAATTGGGCTCCGTTTGATAATCCTTTTCTGCGAAACCCTAAAACAGGAGAGAAACAGAAACTGGCACTGGGCTTTGGGTTAATAGGTTAGTCCCAAAAATAATATAAAAGTGTATAATAAAGCCCATAAACATCCTAGAAGGATACTCTAATAGCGTGGAACAATCAAAAATTATAGATACGTTGGAGACATATCACTTGCTCTTGATCTTGAACTTGTTCTTGATCTTGAGGTTGCTTGGAGGAGTGAACTTGATCTTGGGCATCACTTGGTGAACCATCATCACCATTAGGTTGATCTTGCCCTTGGTCTTGTTCACGGGGTCTAGGGCCTTTAGTTTGTTCTTCGGAAGCGTGTGGGTCTAGTGTTGGTGATTGCTTCACTTGAGTGGAGCATTGTCTTCTACTTGGGCCACAAGGGGTTCCTCAATGGGGAGTATTTGACCAATCCCCGTTCTTCTTATGGCTTGAGGAGGAATTCCATAACCTACATCACAAAGATCACTTTGCTCCACTTGGGAGCCATTATTTTCATCAGACTCCATGTTACATGTCTCCTCAATGAGTCCGATGGACTTGTTCAGGGCACGGTAAGCATGAGAGTTTGTAGGATAACCAACAAATATGCCATCTTGAGCTCTAGGTTCAAATTTACAAACGAGCACCTTTCTTGAGAATGAAACACTTACACCCGAACACCCAAAAGTACTTGAGGTTTGGCTTTTTACCGGTAAGTATCTCATATGGAGTCTTGTTCAAGCCTTTGTAGAGATAGAACCGATTTGATGCATGATGAGCGGTGTTGATGGATTCGGCCCAAAAGTTGTACGGGGATTTGAATTCCGTCATCATGGTCCTTTCCACATCCATTAATCTCTGGTTCTTCCTCTCCGCCACACCATTTTGTTACCAGTAAGTATATCATATTAGCAACAAGGATCTTAGGAACCCAGATAGACCATTCAATGTACTCATATGGAGAACCAACAAATTTGGAATAAACATGCCCATCACTAGCACGACATAAGTCATAAGATGGGTTAAAACCGCCGGAGTTCTTGGGAGGAATGGCATTTCCCTTCTTGCCACTACCACCCGCCACCTTATTCTTCTTCTCCACATGAGCACCCTCTCCCTCTTTGATAAAAACCTCCTTGAGAGAGAGAGGTTGCTTGGTCTTGCTTTTCTTATTCTTGGACTTGGGTGCAAACCCAATTCCCTCCTTGGCCACAACCTCCTTTTGATTACTCAAAAGGTCATTGAGGTTCTTCTTAATAAGACACAAGTGTAGGGGATCAGTTGTAGCCTCTTTCGATAAGTAAGAGTGTCGAACCCAACGAGGAGCTAAAGGTACAACAAATATTTCCTCAAGTTCTATCGACCACCGATACAACTCTACGCACGCTTGACGTTCACTTTACCTAGAACAAGTATGAAACTAGAAGTACTTTGTAGGTGTAACGGGATAGGTTTGCAAGAACATAAAGAGCACGTAAATAAAACCTAGGGGCTATTTTAGGTAAAGAAGTGATAAAGTTAGTATAGCGAGTGTGGAAAAGTGGTGGTAGGAGTTGCGAAATTGTCCCTAAGCAATTGACTACGTTACTAGACCGATAACAAGTTTTATGTGGGAGAGGCCACTGCTAGCATGTCATCCCTGACTTGGAATTCTATGCACTTACGATTGGAACTATTAGCAAGCATCCGCAATTACTAACGTTCATTAAGGTAAAACCCAACCATAGCATTAAGATATATTGGCCCCCCTTCAATCCCGTATGCATCAATTTCTATGCTAGGTTGAAGCTTCTGTCACTCTTGCCCTCCAATACATAGTCCTATCAACATACAACAAACCCAATGGTGTGATCCACATGCGCGCTCATATGATGGGCACCAAAGGACAACAACATAACCACAAGCAAATTAAACCAATCATAGCAATTCACCAATTACCGATAGGACAACAAAAATCTACTCAGACATCATAGGATGGCAATAGATCATTAGATAATAATATGAAGGATAAAGCACCATGTTCAAGTAGAGGGTACATCGGGTTGCGGGAGAGTGGACCGCTGTAGATAGATGGGGGAAGGTGATGAAGATGTTGGTGAAGATAACAGAGGTGTTGGTGTAGATCGCCGTCACACGATGATGGCCCCGGCGGCGTTCCGGTGCCATCGAGAGAGAGAGGGAGAGAGCCCCTCCTTCTTCTTCTTCCTTGACCTTCTCCCTGGGTTTACCCTCTGGTCCATGGCCTCCATGGCGGCGGATCTGTCTCTATGTCTCTCTCTGTTACCGCGTTCCTAGATTCTGCCCTTTCACCGTTTCTTATATTCCCGGAGATCCGTAACCCCGATTGGGCTGAAATTTTAACATGATTTGTATCTGGATATTGGCTTTCTTGTGGCGAAAGAAGGGCACCAACCACCTTACGGGGTGGCCACGAGGGTCAAGGGCGCGCCCCCTGCCTCGTGGCCCCCTGGGGCATCGTCTCGCGTTGATTCTTCCCAAAAATCACATATATTCCAAAAAAAATCTCCGTAAGTTTTATCACGTTTGGACTCCGTTTGATATGGATCTTCTGTGAAACAAAAAACATGCAACAAACAAGAACTCGCACTGGGCACTGGATCAATATGTTAGTCCCAAAAATAGTATAAAAAGTTGCCAAAAGTATGTAAAATTTGTACAATATTGGCATGGAACAATCAAAAATTATAGATACGATGGAGACGTATCAGCATCCCCAAGCTTAATTCCTGCTTGTCCTCAAGTAGGTAAATGATAAAAAATATAATTTTTGATGTGGAATGCTACCTAGCATAATCTTGATCATGTAATCTAATCATGGCATGAATATTAAGACACGAGTGATACAAAGCAATAGTCTATCTTTTGACAGAAAAGAATTTAATACTCGGGCATCCCAACAAACAATCAAGTCTTTCAAAATATCAATGCTAAAGAACGTTATCCCTACAAAATCATATAGTCTTTTATGCTCCCTTTTCTTAACACAAGGTACCCCTCATGCCCATCCCGGTGTCAGCCACGCAATTGTTTTCATACTTTACTTTTTTGAACATTTTCAACTCTTCACGCAATAGATGATCGTGAGCCATGGACATAGCACTATGGGTGGAATAGAAGGTGGTAGTAGACAAAAGTATGGAGAAAGTCTCACATCGACTAGGCAAATCAATGTTCTATGGAGATGTCCATCAATTGGTATCAATGTGAGTGAGTAGGGATTGCCATGTAACGGATGCACTAGAGCTATAAGTGCATGAAAGCTCAAAGGAAAACTAGTGCGTGTGCATCAACTTGCTTGCTCATGAAGACCCAGGGCAATTTGAGGAAGCCCACCATTGGAATATACAAGCCAAGTTCTATAACAAAAAATTCCCACTAGTATATGAAAGTGACAATATAGGAGACTCTCTATATGAAGAACATGGTGCTACTCTGAAGCACAAGTGTGGTAAAAGGATAGTAACATTGCCCCTTCTCTCTTTTTCTCTCATTTTTTTGTTTTCTCTTTTTTTTGACGGGCTTCTTTGCCCCCCTTTTCTTATTTAGGCTTCTTTGGCCTCTCTTTTTTCTCACATGGGAAAATGCTCTAATAATGATGATCATCACACTTTTATTTACTTACAACTTGATACTAGAACAAAAATATGACTCTATATGAATGCCTCTGGAGGTGTATCGGGATGTGCAATGATCTAGCATAGCAATGACATCAAAAAAACGGACAAGCCATGAAAACATCATGCTAGCTGTCTTACGATCATGCAAACCAATATGACAATGATGGTGCGTGTCATAACAAACGGAATGGTGGAGTTACATGGAAATATATCTTGGAATGGCTATGGAAATGCCATAATAGGTAGGTATGGTGGCTGTTTTGAGGAAGGGTATAAGGTGGTTTGATGCACCAGCGAAAGTTGCGCGGTACTAGGGTGGCTAGAAAGGTGGAAGGGTGAGAGTGCGTATAATCCATGGACTCAACATTAGTCATAAAGAACTCACATACTTATTGCAAAAAATCTATTAGCCCACGAAGCAAAATACTACGACGCATGCTCCTAGGGGGAGGTTGGTAGGAGTTAACCATCGCGCGCCCCTGACCTTCACGCAAAGATAAACAATCAAAATACAATGCGTGCCAATTTGGTTACATAGTTAGGAGACCATACGTGCATGCTTCGGGAATCACAAACCTTAACACCAATATTTTTGCTAAACCACAATCATTCACTAGTACCTCCAACATATTAGCATCTCTATACCACAAAACTATTGCAAGGAATCAAACATATCATATTCAGCGATCTACAGTTTATGTAGGATTTTATGACTAACCATGTGAATGACCAATTCCTGTCAACTCTCCAAATAGATATAAGTGAAACAAGAGAGTTTTAATTCTTTCTACAAAAGATATGCCCTGCTCTAACAAATATAAGTGAAGCAAAAGAGCATTCTACAAATGGCGGTTTTCTATGTGAGGAGAAACAGGCAATCCAAACTTCAAATTATATAAGTGATGTACATGAAGCATTCTATAAAGCCGTACTCAAATGATATAAGTGAAGTGCAAAGAGCATTCTATAAATCAACCAAGGACTATCTCATACCAGCATGGTGCATTTATTAATATAAAAATAAAAAGCACACGACGCTCCAAGAATTTACGCATATCATGTAACGAAACGAATCTGAAAACATACCGATACTTGTTGAAGAAAGATGGGATGCCTTCCGGGGCATCCCCAAGCTTGGATGCTTGAGTCTCCTTGAATATTTACTTGGGGTGCCTTGGGCATCCCCAAGCTTGAGCTCTTGCCTCTCTTCCTTCTCCTCCCATCGAGACCTCCTCGATCTTCAAACACTTCATCCACACAAAACTTAATCGAACTTTTAGTGGCGGGGTTAGTGCATATGATCAATGAAATCCCATCATGTACTGCTCTAACATTATTGTATAATTATGAACAAACATTACCCACTGTATGCTATCACAATTCTATGGCCCCAAGTCAAGGAGGCTTCAACAAGAATTCAAACATATGCAAATAATGAAGCTATAACAACAATCTGTGAAAACAGGACAGTCTGTAGTAATCTGAACATTAACCATACTTATGTAAATCTAAAAATTCTAAAAAAATTAATAAAAATCAACAATTTGTATAGCAAGACTGTGCAAAAAGTTTCAGATCCTTTCGACGTTCTAGTAAAACATGTTAAATCGCGCACTACAGCCAAGGTTTCTGTTTTTGCACCGCACAAACCAACAAGCAGTTTAATCATCCTAAAGGAAACTCTTGGCACATTATTTTTTTAATACAATGGAATTGTACAAGGGGATAATTGTTTTTGTTGAAAAGTTTCTGTAATCAAGGTTCACAAAGTTTCCATGGGCATGAACAAAGTTCAAGGCTAGCTCCCACTTTAACAATGCTCGTCTTTCTCACTTTCGCTTTCCTTTTTGATAAAGTTTTTGGTTCCCCTCTTTATTTATTTTTTGTTTCTAAACTTTATAAAAGCACACAACAGAAATAAATGACTCTCTACAACTTCCGGGTTGTCTTCCTGGCAGCGCTTCTTTAAAGCTGTTAAGCTAGGCATATAGTGCTCAAGTAATGGATCCACCCGGATCCCAAGGTATATCAAAGCCAATTTTAATTAACAATGATTAGTGATTTAGTAGTGAGCACAAAGTAACATATATCATGCAACAACGAAGTATAACTCTCTTCCTATGCATCGGCATGTCATAAAAGAACAATTCATGCACACATAGTAAATGCCAATGCATAGTATAAACAGTTTCTTGCAATTTTATCATATTGGAAACATAGAGAGGCGGAGATGTAGTTCCTCTCTCGTAGTAATTGCAGGTAGGAGTAGCAAACACATGCATATTATATCTATTAAAATCATTATGTGTAGTAGTAAAACGCAACCCATCAATATAATCCTTAATAAGAGGAAACTTTTCCGATATAGTGTAGTTGGGAGAATTCAAGAAGATAATAGGACTATCATGTGTGGGTGCAATAGCAACAACTTCATTCATAACATAAGGAACTATAGCAAGTTCATCTCCATAAGCATAATTCATATTGGCGTCATGGCCACAAGCATAGCAAGCATCAATTTCATCAAAAAGGGATATTTCAAATGAATCCAAGGGATCATAGCAATCATCATAACATTCATCCTTCGGTAAGCACGAAGGAAAATTAAACAATGTATGAGTTGAAGAGTTACTCTGATTAGAAGGTGGGCACGGGTAGCTAATCCGCTCTTCCTCCTTTTGTTCTTCACTCTCCTCCTCATCTTTTTCATCCAATGAGCTCACAATGTCGTGAATTTCTTCTTCCATAGACTCCTCCAAAATATTAGTCTCTTCTTGGACAGCGGAGGAGTCCTCAATATATGGTTTAATATAAGGATTAGAAGCATAATTATCATAACAATATTTAAGTATGGCCAAATTTTCAGATTTGTAGAGAGTAGTATCACACTCTTCAATAAAAGAAGCAATTTCACAAGTACCCCTAAAAGCAACAAATTCTTGAATTTGTTGAACATCATAGTAATTATAAACACCCTTAGTATACGAAGATACGATTCCGTTATCACTAAACTCACATTGGTAAGGAAGGTGTTTCTTAGGGTCTTTAGAACAACAAGTACAATCATATATTTCACATAAATTCCAACCATAGCACTGCAAACGATGAATTTGATCCAGTAAAAGTTTCCCTTTTTCAGATATGCGGTGTCGCACATAACAAGCATGCTCAT
This sequence comes from Secale cereale, assembly GCA_902687465.1. Classification (NCBI taxonomy): domain Eukaryota; kingdom Viridiplantae; phylum Streptophyta; class Magnoliopsida; order Poales; family Poaceae; genus Secale; species Secale cereale. Next base: position 190,238,448 of record LR738715.1, on the reverse strand, counting down.
CTAAAGATTTTCCCTCAACTAAGCTAGTTGGGGTTTCAGCTCGAGCACATAGGGATCGAAGATGATCCAAGTAACAAGCTTCAGGAGTGTGATAGATTTTGAGTGGTTCTTCAACCATTGGTTCAGTAGGTACCACTATTTTTTTGGTATTTTGCGTTTCCTACCCATAACTAAAGATAGAAAACAAGAGCACAAATTAAAAACTACTTAGTGATAAAGCAAACAAGCACACACGAGAATATTCACCCCATTCTATATCTCCCGGCAACGGCGCCAGAAAAAGGTCAGGATAACCCACAAGTGTAGGGGATCAGTTGTAGCCTCTTTCGATAAGTAAGAGTGTCGAACCCAACGAGGAGCTAATGGTAGAACAAATATACCCTCAAGTTCTATCGAGCACCGATACAACTCTACGCATGCTTGTCGTTCGCTTTACCTAGAACAAGTATGAAACTAGAAGTACTTTGTAGGTGTAACGGGATAGGTTAGCAAGAATATGAAGAGCACGTAAATAAAAACTAGGGGCTGTTTTAGGTAAAGAAGTAATAAAGTTAGTATAGCGAGTGTGGAAAAGTGGTGGTAGGAGTCGCGAAATTGTCCCTAAGCAATTGACTACGTTACTATACCGATAGCAAGTTTTATGTGGGAGAGGCCACTACTAGCATGTCATCCCTGACTTGGAATTCTATGCACTTATGAATGGAACTATTAGCAAGCATCCGCAACTACTAACGTTCATTAAGGTAAAACCCACCAATAGCATTAAGATATATTGGCCCCCCTTCAATCCCGTATGCATCAATTTCTATGCTAGGTTGAAGCTTCTGTCACTCTTGCCCTCCAATACATAGTCCTATCAACATACAACTAACCCAATGGTGTGATCCACGCGTGCGCTCATATGATGGGCACCAAAGGAGAACAACATAACCACAAGAAAATTAAAGCAATCATAGCAATTCACCAATTACCGATAGGACAACGAAAATCTACTCAGACCTCATAGGATGGCAACACATCATTGGATAATAAAATGAAGGATAAAGAACCATGTTCAAGTAGAGGTTACAGCGGGTTGCGAGAGAGTAGACCGATGTAGATAGATGGGGGAAGGTGATGAAGATGTTGGTGAATATGATGGAGGTGTTGGTGTAGATCACCGTCACACGATGATGGCCTCGACGGCGTTCCGATGCCACCGGGAGAGAGGGGGAGAGGGCCCCCCTCCTCCTTCTTCTTCCTTGACCTTCTCCCTAGATGTGAGAAGGGTTTCCCCTGTGGTCCATGGCCTCGATGGCGGCGGAGGGGCAAGAGCCCCTCCGAGATTGGATCTGGCTCTATGTCTCTCTCTGTTTCCGTGTTCCTAGATTCTGGCCTTTCACCGTTTCTTATATTCCCAGAGATCCGTAACTCTGATTGGGCTGAAATTTTAACATGATTTGTATTCAGGTATTGGCTTTCTTGCAATGAAAGAAGGGCACCAACTGCCTTACGGGGTGGACACGAGGGTCAGGGGCGTGCCCACCCCCCTGGGGCCCCTGCCTTGTGCCCCCTCGGGCATCGTCTCGCGTTGATTCTTCTTCCCAAAAATCACATACATTCCAAAAAAAATCTTCGTAAGTTTGTATCTCGTTTGGACTCCATTTGAGATGGATTTTCTGCGAAACAAAAAACATGCAACAAACAGGAACTAGCACTGGGCACTGGATCAATATATTAGTCCCAAAAATAGTATAAAAAGTTGCCAAAAAGTATGTAAAAGTTGTATAATATTAGCATGGAACAATAAAAATTTACAGATACGACGGAGACGTATCACTTCTCGCCTTGTATGCAAGTCACAAGGCCCTTTTCAAGTTGCTCTTTTAGCTTGACATTCTCCTCCACGAGATGAGCATGCTCACAACACGGGTTAGTAGCATCTGCATTATCAATAAGAACAAAAGGAGGACAAGTAGCAATTTCCTTAGTTAGCTTCACTTGGAGTTGATCATGAGACTCCTTGAGAGAGGCATGAACACCCTTCAAGACCTTGTGGGCCTTGTCAAGTGTGTCAAACTCTTCCTTGAGTTTATCATGGCCAACCCCAAGTGCAACCTTCTCGAATTTAATTACACGAGTAAGAACAATAGCATGATCAACATCTTTTTGAAGTTTAGAAAGATAAACGATGTGTGACTCCTCAAGAGCCAAACGAAGACCTTGCTATTCCTCAAGAGCAATGGAAAGATCCGCAATCTCATCGGCATAGTCACGACTATGGCCCTCCATCTTGGAGACAGTATCCTTGTGTGACTCAATGATATCATTGGCCTCACCAAGTTGTTCCAAGAGAGCAACAAAGTACTTATTGGGTTCTCCCTTGAGCATACTCAAGAACATGTCAAACTCATTCTTTTCACCGTTCACCACCTCACTATCATCTACACAATCTAACAAAGAGGGGGTAGTAGTGATGGTGGTTTTTGATGATGGGTGTTACCTTATTGATACCTTTAGCCATGAGGCATGTAATGCCCAGTATGGGATTATACGTCCTACGTGTCGAGGCACGACTTAAAAGTATAAGCCCATACTAGAATGATCTCAAGTTTGGTATCTTTGCACGACTCATGTAAAAATAGGGATGAAATTGCAAAAGGATAGTTGGCTTACACTTGTCACGTCACACAATACATTACATAAGCAAATCATCATCCAAATAACATCACAGTCCGACTACGGACGAAGATCCAAAAGAAAGATACCAAATACATAAAGCCACAAGGTCCGAATCGCCCCTAGTAGAAGCCACTACAGATCATCGGGATAGTGCACATAGTATCGACTACGTTCTTCATAGAACTCCCAGTACAGCTCCGTGCCGTCACCTGAGTAGTTCACCATGGTACCTGCATCTGGTGTTGTGTAGAATCTGTGAGCCACGGAGGACTCAGCAATCCCATTCCCGGGTAGCAAAACTATCTAAGCCTTGGGTGTGGAACAAGGCTGAAGAAAGATAAAGGTTGCAGCTGCACTAGCACTAGCTTACGTGTTTAGAGCGAGAAGAGAAGTGCCACGAACGTCAAAGTGATCACGAAGTGATCCTATCTAAGCACGTCAATCATAACCCCACCGTATTCACTTCCCGAACCCCTTTCGGAAAATGACCGTCACAGTTACTCACACTGGTAGTGTGTTCTGAACATGGTGTCAAGTTTTCTACAACCGAATATTAACAAATTCCCATCTGCCACATAACCGCGGGCACGGCTTTCGAAAGTTCAAAACCCTGCAGGGGTGTCCCAACTTAGCCCATGACAAGCTCACGATCTACGGAGTCGCAACTCCAAGGTGGGAAGACCCGAGTATTCTCGGAATCCCATTCTCAAGATATTCCGACTAAGGTAAAACTAATCTAGCAAATCCTCCCGGCGTGCCGGCAACCTGATAGTAGTCGCGCGTATCTCGTCTCAGGCCACGACCGGATGGGCGATGCTACAGGTTTTTACTAGCCCTCGGGTTTCCCCAAGGTGGCCCTGCAGGACCCCCAGTTTGGACCAACACTCATGTGGAGCACTGGCCCGGGTTGTTGATTAAGAAGAGGGTTTATAACTCCCTATGCAAGTTTTAGTTGTTTAGGCAAATGTAGAACCAATGTTGGGACTTGCTGGAAAAGCTTTAGCACTAAGCGGGTTATCAAGGGGGACCATAAACCCCAACCGTGTTAGGGACGCATAATCAAGGAACATAACACCGGTTTATACGATTCCTGGGCGGCATGAGTGGAACAAATCACCAAGCAAGAGGCTTATCCTTCCACCCATTACCAATATATAGATGATTTAGTTTAAGAGTTTATATAGTGTGTTATCCCAACAATAACTTCAACATGAAGCAAGAATCTTTAAATCTTCTCCTGCAACTAGCAATGCTATAAGAGGGGCTGAGCGAAGCTTACGTAGCCAAACAAAGGTTTGCTAGGTTGGGTGGTTAGATAGATTCATGGTTATAATAGGAGGCTGACAAACAAACATGGGCATCGAGGCAATGAGCTAAAGAGCAAGACATCTAGCAATAGGCAAAGATAGTAATGATATCTGGGTCACGTCATCTTGCCTATCGAGTCGTCGATGGGAACGTAAGACGGCTCCTCGTACTCAACCTCGATAGTAACCTCGTTCTCGTTCTCGGTCTCGACTTCCGGCTCTACTCAACACAAGAACACAACATGGCCCAAAATCAAACAAGGTGCAATGCACAATCAACATGATGCAAGTATTATGCATATATGATGCAATACATGTCAAGGTATGAAGCACACAAGAACAACACAAGACAACAAGTTTAAATGAGGCCGGAATCAACATATAGCAAATCCGGTAAGTCCTCATATGCATATTTTGAAATTGGTCCAGATCTGAACAAACCTTAAGTTAAAGTTGTTAAACAGCAAGTTAACATGCACCATGATGATCTACACAAAATTCTAGTCAAGTTTCATATAAAGTTTGTTTAATTCGGAGCTACGGTTTAGAAGATATGAGCAAAACAAGACAAGCATGGCAACGGTGCAAGATGCACTCAAACATCAAGCAAACACACTCCAAACATTTTAACAACATGATATTATTATTCTACATGCAAAATCACACAAGTTTCATATAGGGCACGCTCAAAACGGAGCAACGGTTCAACACATACACACGAAACAAGATTCAATGCAAAGCTGAAATTAACAGCCACATAGCAACTTTGGAGCAAGAAATATATACTCTACAGCACTAAAACATGGTGACAAGAAGCATGGACATGAAGTAGACATATCCTACAGCAAACAACTCCATTGGAGCAACTCCATAGGAGGCATGGATCAATAGCAACAAGCTACGCCAAATTGATCATGCTGTTAAAAACCTGACAGTTATAATTTATAGCAACTTGGGAGCAAGAAATAAATAAGCTACATCAAGCCAAAAGGGAAAGTGAGGGCATGGATGGATAGACAATAACACGTATAGCAAGGAATGATCATTGGCCACTCCAAAACAAGCATGGATTTGACTAGGGCATCAAGCAAACATAGCATCAGGTTATGACAGATTCCAGACTTAGCAGAAATTTCACTAAGTATAAAACAATTATTTTGGCATGGCATGTTTACAACCATGTTTAAGTCACCTCAAGGCATATCATGGAAAATGGTTTGCACCACAACAAAGACCATATGATGGAGATTCTAAAACATATTGACATGTGACATGGGGACAAACACATCAATAGCAACGAGCACTTCAAATCAGCATCTCATAACATGTTTCATAACTTAACAGCCACATGCACTTTTGCAACCAAGTTTAACATGACAATATGAACCCTAACATGAATGCTACAGCAACCATCATGTAGAGCATCTCACAATGAACATTTTGACATATCATTTGCTTCATTTAGATAAACATGCACCAAGTTATCACATCTCAAACATGGCATGAAAATAATAAGTACCAGCAGTTTATAACAAGTAGCACTCTTGCAACAGAGATTAGGACCTCTAGATGAACTCAAACAAGCATGCCACAATGGAACAAAACGTAGATCACATCACCACGATCATTTTGACCATCTGCACAAATTGGACAAGCACAATAAAAGATACAGCCATGCAAAGATGCCATCAGACAACAAGTTTCAGGGACTTAGAGGAAAAAGACAACAACCTCCGCGGATCGGGTCGAACGGAGCTGGTCGGGTCGGGTCGGACCCGACCGAACCCGTTAGGGTTGCGCCGGCTGGATCGGATCCGGCGCCCGACGGGATCGAGGCGGCCGGTGACGCTCGAACGGCAAGCTCGGCCGGGCAGCGGATCTGGCCCCAGGACGGGATGGCGGTGGCGAGGTCCGGCTCCGGCGACCTCTTGCCAGAGCGGCGGCGAGCTGGTGGCGGGGCGGAGCACGCGGCGGCGGAGAAGATCGCGGCGGCGCGGCGCGGAGGTCACGGCGGGTGGAGGTGGCCCGATGGCGGCGGTCCTCGGGTCGGAGGAGGCCGGCGGCGGTGGTTGCGTGGAGGCGCGGCGGCCGCGATCGCCGGAGGCGGCGGGGAAGAGGCACGGTTCGGCGGCGGATCGAACAGGCCGTGGGGGCCGT
>LR738715.1:190207895-190232175 GCA_902687465.1 Secale cereale | reverse complement strand
TGGGGGCCGTGCGCGGGCCTGCGGGTCGTTCCATCCGCCGCTGCACCGCGCCTCTTCCCCGCCGCCTCCGGCGATCGCCGCCGCCGCGCCTCCATGCAACCACCGCCGCGGGTCGGAGTGGAAGCGGCGGTGGCGGGGATGGGCTGCCACGTGGCGGACGGAGATTGGCCGGGCGCGTCCGGGCGGACGTGTCCGGTCCTTTCCGGACTTGTCCGGCGGCGAGAGGAGGGAGAAGCTAGGGTTTGGACGCAAAAATGGATGTGGGGGACTAATTTATAGGCACAAGGAGCTAGGAGACTCCAAATGGGGTGCGGTTTTCGGCCACGGGATCATGATTCGACGGCCGAGATGATGGGAAGGGTTGTGCTGGGTTTGTGGGCTGGTGTGGAGGGGGTCTTGGGCCTCAAAGAAGAGGTTCTTTTAGCCCACTAGGTTAACCGTTGGAGTACCAAACGAACTCCAAACGCGACGAAACTTGACAGGCGGCCTACACGTACCAAAACAACATCGCACGACAAGTCTCACGTCATTCCGGGAACGTTACACGTCCACACACGAAAGAAGGACTCAGGGATGCCACGGGCACGTGTGTGAGCGCCGAAACTCGAAACGGACAACGGGTAGAGGCGAGTGGAACCGGGCGCAAATGACAACGCAAATGCAATGCAATGCACATGACAACATGACATGGATGAAATGCACACACGCACACGACAAAACAAAGAAACCCGAAATGAAAGAAGAGCCCAGAATGGAATTGATGAAGCCAAAGTTTCATATATTGCCATATTTGGAAAGTGTTACATCTGGGGCATTACAAACTCTCCTCTACGACGAAAAGATCTTGTCCCGAGATCTAGGACTGGAAGAAGGAAGGGTACTAGGAACGAAGGTGATCTTCTCGTTCCCACGTAGCTTCTCGGTCGGTATGGTGTGACCACTTGACTTTCAAGAACTTGATTGACTTGTTGCGGGTCTTGGGCTCAGTTTCTTCAAGAATAGCAACGGGGTGCTCACGGTAAGACAAGTCTTGTTGAAGATCAATCTCCTCGAACGAAATGGTGCGTTCAGGTGTCTTGAAGCACTTGCGGAGTTGAGACACGTGAAACACATCATGAACATTTGCAAAGTTGGAAGGGAGCTCAAGTTGATAGGCTAGGTCGCCTCTTTTACCAAGAATCTTGAAAGGGCCCACGTATCTAGGAGCGATCTTTCCTTTGATACCGAATCTTTGGGTGCCTTTCATAGGAGAAACACGGAGATAGACATGGTCTCCAATGTCGAAAGCCAAATCACGATGCTTGCCATCATAGTAGCTCTTTTGATGCGACTGAGCGGCCTTGAGATTCTCACGTATGACTTTGCACATTTCTTCGGCTTCTGAGATCAAGTCATTGCCAAGAAGTTAACGTTCACCAGTCTCGGACCAGTTGAAAGGAGTACGACACTTTCTGCCATAGAGGATTTCAAAAGGAGCTTTGCCGGCACTTGCTTGGAAACTGTTGTTGTAAGAGAACTCGGCAAACGGAAGGCAATCTTCCCACTTCATGCCAAAAGAGATGACACAAGCTCTGAGCATGTCTTCGAGGATCTGGTTCACTCTTTCGACTTGACCACTAGTCTGAGGGAGACGCAGTGCTGAAACGGATCTTAGTGCCCATGGCTGACTGAAAGGAGTCCCAGAACTTGGATGTGAACAAACTTCCACGGTCCGAGGAGATAACTTGAGGAATGCCATGTAACGACACAATTCTGGAAGTGTACAACTCTGCCAGCTGAGCTGCATTGATGGATTCTTTGACGGGAAGGAAGTAAGCTACTTTGGTTAGCTTGTCAATCACAACAAAGATAGCATCATTCCCCTTCTTGGACTTGGGAAACCCAGTGACGAAATCCATTTCAATGTGGTCGAATTTCCACTCGGGAATAGGGAGAGGTTGGAGGAGACCGGCTGGACGTTGATGCTCTGCCTTCACTCTTCTGCAGACATCACATTCATTCACGAATTGGGCAATCTCCCTTTTCATGCGAGTCCACCAGTAAGATTGCTTGAGGTCTTGGTACATCTTGGACCTTCTGGGATGAATTGAGAGGAGGGAGTCATGTGCTTCGTTCATTATGAGCTTCCTGAGATCACCCTTGGGAACCACAAGTCTGTCCTCAAGGAATAAGGTGTCTTTTTCATCAACGCGATAGCACTTGTATTTGGGAGTACCCTTTGCAATACCATGTTTCACTTTCTGCACCATAGCATCACTGAGTTGGGCCTCACGGATCTGATCTTCCAAGGTAGGAGCAACTTGAAGATTTGCAAGAAAGCCTTGCGGAACAACTTGGAGGTTGAGCTTCCTGAATGCTTCACAAAGCTCAGGCTGAAACACCTTGATAAGGAGATTGTTGCAATATGCCTTTCTGCTCAAGGCATCTGTAATGACATTGGCCTTGCCAGGTGTGTATTCGATGCTTGGATCATACTCTTGGATCATCTCAACCCAACGAGTCTGGCGAAGGTTCAGGTTCGGCTGTGTGAAGATGTACTTCAAGCTCTTCTGATCGGTGAAGATGTCCACTTTTCTGCCCAACAGAAGGTGTCTCCACGTGACCAAGGTGTGTACCACTGCTGCTAGCTTGAGATCATGTGTGGGGTAGTTTTGCTCATTTGGCTTCAATTGACGAGAAGTGTATGCCACAATTTTCTTGTCTTGCATTAGCACACCACCAAGTCCTTGAAGAGAAGCATCACAGAATACTTCGTAGGGCTTGGACTCATCCGGAGGAGTAAGGACCGGAGCAGAGATGAGCTTTTCTTTGAGAGTTTTGAATGCCACATCACAATCCGAAGACCAGTTGTACTTGACATTCTTCTGTAGCAAGTTGGAGAGAGGCTTGGCAATCTTGGAGAACTTCTCGACGAACCTTCTGCAATAGCTAGCAAGACCTAGGAAGCTTCGGAGTTGCTTGACGTTCTGAGGGGGTTCCCAGTTGACAATCGCTTCAACTTTCTCGGGGTTGACAGCAATACCGTTAGCAGAGATGATATGGCCAAGATATAAGACCTTATCGAGCCAGAATTCACACTTGGAGAACTTGGCATAGAACTTATGTTCACGAAGCCTGTCCAGAACCAAACGGAGGTGCTTGGCATGATCCTCTTCATTCTTGGAGAATACCAAGATGTCATCTAGATAGACGAGAACGAATTCGTTGGTGTAGGGGTTGAATATGTAGTGCATCATCCTCGAGAAGGTGGGTGGAGCATTAGCGAGGCCAAAAGACATGACTGTGTATTCATAGGAGCCGTAGCTTGTTTTGAATGCAATCTTGTGAATATCTTCTTCGCGGATACGGATTTGGTGGTAACCCATCCGGAGATCGAGCTTTGAGAACACTTTTGCTCCTTTGAGCTGCTCGAACAATTCATTGATGTTGGGGAGCGGATACTTGTTCTTTATTGTCTTCTTGTTCAATGGCCGTAATCAACGCAAAGGCGCTCCGTGCAATCCTTCTTCTTGACAAATAGAACACCACAGCCCCAAGGAGAAGTGCTAGGCCTTATTAGACCCATACGCTCTTGCTCATCGAGTTGTCTCTTCAGCTCCTTCAACTATTCAGGGGAAAGCTTGTACGGACACCGACATGCTGGCTCGGTACCGGGCTCGAGTTCAATGACGAATTCAACTTGATGATGTGGAGGCATGCCTGGAAGCTCTTCAGGGAAAACATCTTCGTATTCATTGACCACCGGAATTTGAGAGATGGCATTAATCTCGCCCTTGTCATTGAGAGAGAATAGCCTTATTGTGTTATCTCGAGAGGCGAAGATAATCACGTCTTCGTCGGAATGAGTAAGCTTGACTTCCTTATTTGCACAATCAATGTGAGCATCATGCTGGGAAAGCCAATCCATCCCGAGAATAAGATCAATGTCGGAGTTGCCGAGAACAACCGGAGAAGCCAGAAAGCGGTAATCACCCATGCGAATAGATACATCCTGAGCATACACACTAGAATGCATTCGTCTCCCCGGAGAAATAACTGATAACTCCCTTGGCAAATTTTTGGTGACAACATTATGCTTGGTTGCAAATGGATGAGACATGAAAGAACATGATGCACCTGAATCAAACAACACTTTTGCAGGAATAGAGTTAACTGGAAGGTTACCAAGTATCACATCTGAAGAATTCTCTGCTTGAGCTACATTCATCAGATTCACTCTTGCTTGCTTTGGATTATGCTTGACAATAGCAGTGCTGACACGTGGAGGAGGCGGAAGGCACCTTGGGTTGGGGCACTTGTTAGCATAATGACCCTTCTGAGTGCACTTGTTGCAAACCACTTCTGAGAGAGGACAGTGATAAAGAGCACTTGACTTCGAAGCTTGAAAGTGATTCTTGGACTGATTGCTTGGGTTGGGTGGGTGGGGGAAACCATGGCCACCAGAATGCTTGTTGTTGTTGTTGTTGTTGGGAGGTCGGATCACTGGAGGAGGTGGAAGCCAAAACTTCTGTTGCTTTGCAACCACCTGGGAAGAAGAGGAGTGAACAACGTCTCTAATCCTCTTTTTGGAAGCTTCCATCTTGAGCTGGGCTGCCTCTTGCTTAAGTGCCATGTTATAGAATTGATCAAATTCATCCGGCTCAAACAAGGTGAGAGCTAGTTGGAGTTGATCCTTCAGACCACCACGGAACTGATAAATCTTGCTCTTGGCATCTGGGATGTCTTTCTTGGCATAGCGGGCAAGGTTCTGGAACTTGACATTGTATTGATAAACAGACATTGAGCCTTGCTTCAGGTTGCGGAATTGCTCACGCATACCTTCGATGACACTTGTTGGAATGTGATGAGAGCGAAAATCCTTGCAGAAGTCAGCCCACGAGATTTCACGCCCTTCTCTGGAGTCTTTGTACTGCTGCCACTAATCAGCGGCTTGGTCCTTGAGTTGGAAGGCGGCAAACTTCACATAGTCCTCAGGTCTCACGTTACTGCACTCGAAATGCTTCTTGATATCTGTTATCCAGTCTTCAGCATCTAGAGGGTCCACACAGTAACTGAATGCCTTTGGTTGGTTTGCCAGGAACTGGTTGAGTGTAGCAAAGTGAGGTTGGTTGAACAAATTGCTTTGGCCTTGGTTCCCATGACCACCTTGATTTTCTTGAATGTTCTGCATCATTTGCATAAGCATCTGGGTGTTCTGGTTCGTCGCTTGCATAATTGCTCTCCAGGCCTCAGACGGAGGAGGAGGGGAAGGAGGACGATCAGGAACTTCTTCACCCTCTGGGTTAGCGTTGGGAACCCTTTTAGGAGCCATCCTGAATGAGATGACAACTATTAGCCATTGATTGAGAGAATATATAAGCTGAATCAACGGCTAGAAATTGCAACATAAGTCTTCACAAGAACATTCAGACAAGATGAACGAATGTAATCCACAGTTTAATGATACAACAATCTTCACGAGAAGCCACTTGGGAGAACAAAGGGTGAATAAAAACAACAAGGAGCAGATAGAACAAATACAAGATAGAAGCTTCGTTCGACATATTCGTGCTGAAAGCTTATGGAACGTGTTACAAAAGGGTTTTGCAATCCCCGGATCAGCATAGCCAAGGACCCTTTAAGATGCAACTCCCGATCGGAACAACGCCCATAAAACCACTTCACTCAATGTAGAACCCCGAACTCCATATCATGCATTCGTTGGAAGAATGCCTACGAACTACTAGATAAAACCACCTATTAATTACCGAAAGTTTCCAGTTATGCAATCAGGTGTTGGGGATACTGGGGAAGCATCGCGCACTCAACTCTAATCCTACATCCAGCTGTATCCATCCTTCAACACATAACCAGTTATTTCCGGAAACCGTTTACCTCGGACCTTCGAAACACATCTGCTATACAAGCTATGGCAATACTCCCGAACTATCTCCCCAGTACTGGGTGATGTCGGGGTTATCTTGCCACTAACCGCATAGGAGAGTTTTCGATGTCGGCCGTCTTAAGTATTCCAGAACTGCCGCGATATATTTGTGACGACAACACCTCGGAGCTCAACTCCCCGGGACACTGCCACAACCCCTAAATGACAGGAGGCATCAAGAACAATGTTCTCGTCACAAAGACATCGAAATAATCCAAACAATACTCGCGTGATCCTAAAAAAAAATTTGGTGAATTTTTGAGAGTAGAAGAGATAAGTAATCGTCAGGAGTCCTCACCAGAGTGAAAAGAGATGAGGAGCAAAAATAAATCCTACTCTCCGATATATATATATATATAGGACTCAAAACATTTTCGAGTGTGTGCCTAGACTCAACCGTCAACGATTCGATCAATTAGTGGGGGCTTCTAGGTCGAAGAAGTCTCCGAATACCAACTTGTAATGCCTAGTATGGGATTATACCTCCTACGTGTCGAGGCACGACTTAAAAGTATAAGCACATACTAGAATGATCTCAAGTTTGGTATCTTTGCACGACTCATGTAAAAATAGGGATGAAATTGCAAAAGGATAGTTGGCTTACACTCGCCACGTCACACCATACATTACATAAGCAAATCATCATCCAAATAACATCACAGTCCGACTACGGACGAAGATCCAAAAGAAAGATACCAAATACATAAAGCCACAAGGTCCGAATCGCCCCTAGTAGAAGCCACTACTGATCATCGGGATAGTGCACATAGTATTGACTACGTTCTTCATCGAACTCCCAGTACAGCTCCGTGCCGTCACCTGAGTAGTTCACCATGGTACCTACATCTGGTGTTGTGTAGAATCTGTGAGCCACGGAGGACTCAGCAATCCCGTTCCCGGGTAGCAAAACTATCTAAGCCTTGGGTGTGGAACAAGGCTGAAGAAAGATAAAGTTTGCAGCTGCACTAGCACTAGCTTACGTGTTTAGAGCGAGAAGAGAAGTGCCACGAACGTTAAAGTGATCACGAACTGATCCTATCTTAGCACGTCAATCATAACCCCACCGTATTCACTTCCTGAACCCCTTTCGGAAAATGACCATCACGGTTACTCACGCTCGTAGTGTGTTCTGAAGATGGTGTCAAGTTTTCTACAACCGAATATTACAAATTCCCATCTGCCACATAACCGCGAGCACGGCTTTCGAAAGTTCAAAACCCTGCAGGGGTGTCCCAACTTATCCCATGACAAGGTCACTATCTGCGAAGTCGCAACTCCAAGGTGGGAAGACCCGAGTATTCTCTGAATCCCGTGCTCAAGATATTCCGACTAAGGTAAAACTAATCCAGCAAATCCTCCCGGCGTGCTGACACCCTGATAGTAGCCGCGCGTATCTCGTCTCAGGCCACGACCGGATGGGCGATGCTACAGGTTTTTACCAGCCCTCGGGTTTCCCCAAGGTGGCCCTGCAGGACCCCCGGTTTGGACCAACACTCATGTGGAGCACTGGCCCGGGTTGTTGATTAAGAAGAGGGTTTATAACTCCCTATGCAAGTTTTAGTTGTTTAGGCAAATGTAGAACCAATGTTGGGACTTGCTGGAAAAGCTTTAGCGCTAAGCGGGTTATCAAGGGGGGCCCATAAACCCCAACCGTGTTAGGGACGCATAATCAAGGAACATAACACCGGTTTATACGATTCCTAGGGCGGCATGAGTGGAACAAATCACCAAGCAAGAGGCTTAGCCTTCCACCCATTACCAATATATAGATGATTTAGTTTAAGAGTTTATATAGTGTGATATCCCAACAATAACTTCAACATGAAGCAAGAATCTTCAAATCTTCTCCTGCAACTAGCAATGCTATAAGAGGGGCTGAGCGAAGCTTACGTAGCCAAAAAAGGTTTGCTAGGTTGGGTGGTTAGATAGATTCATGGTTACAATAGGAGGCTGACAAACAAACATGGCCATCGAGGCAATGAGCTAAAGAGCGAGACATCTAGTAATAGGCAAAGATAGTAATGATATCTGGGTCAGGTCATCTTGCCTGTCGATTCGTCGATGGGATCGTAAGACGGCTCCTCGTACTCAACCTCGGTAGTAACCTCGTTCTCGTTCTCGGTATCGACTTCCGGCTCTACTCAACACAAGAACACAACATGGCCCAAAATCAAACAAGGTGCAATGCACAATCAACATGATGAAAGTATGATGCATATATGATTCAATACATGTCAAGGGATGAAGCACACAAGAACAACACAAGACAACAAGTTTAAATGAGGCCGGAATCAACATATAGCAAATCCGGTAAGTCCTCATATGCATATTTTGAAATTGGTCCAGATCTGAACAAACCTTAAGTTAAAGTTGTTAAACAGCAATTTAACATGCACCATGATGATCTACACAAAATTCTAGTCAAGTTTCATATGAAGTTTGTTTAATTCGGAGCTACGGCCTAGAAGATATGAGCAAAACAAGACAAGCATGGCAACGGTGCAAGATGCACTCAAACATCAAGCAAACACACTCCAAACATGTTAACAACATGATATTATTATTCTACATGCAAAATCACACAAGTTTCACATAGGGCACGCTCAAAACGGAGCAACGGTTCAACACATACACACGAAACAAGATTCAATGCAAAGCTGAAATTAACAGCCACATAGCAACTTTGGAGCAAGAAATATATACTCTACAGCACTAAAACATGGTGACAAGAAGCATGGACATGAAGTAGACACATCCTATAGCAAACAACTCCATTGGAGCAACTCCATAGGAGGCATGGATCAATAGCAACAAGCTACGCCAAATTGATCATGCTGTTAAAAACCTGACAGTTATAATTTATAGCAACTTGGGAGCAAGAAATAAATAAGCTACATCAAGACAAAAGGGAAAGTGAGGGCATGGATGGATAGACAATAACATGTACAGCAAGGAGTGATCATTGGCCACTCCAAAACAAGCATGGATTTGACTAGGGCATCAAGCAAACATAGCATCAGGTTATGACAGATTCCAGACTTAGCAGAAATTTCACTAAGTATAAAACAGTTATTTTTGCATGGCATGTTTACAACCAAGTTTAAGTCACCTCAAGGCATATCATGGAAATTTGTTTGCACCACAACAAAGACCATATGATGGAGATTCTAAAACATATTGACATGTGACATGGGGACAAACACATCAATAGCAACGAGCACTTCAAATAAGCATCTCATAACATGTTTCATAACTTAACAGCCACATGCACTTTTGCAACCAAGTTTAACATGACAATATGAACCCTAACATGAATGCTACAGCAACCATCATGTAGAGCATCTCACAATGAACATTTTGACATATCATTTGCTTCATTTAGATAAACATGCACCAAGTTATCACATCTCAAACATGGCATGAAAATAATAAGTACCAGCAGTTTATAACAAGTAGCACTCTTGCAACAGAGATTAGGACCTCTAGATGAACTCAAACAAGCATGCCACAATGGAACAAAACGTAGAGCACATCACCACGATCATTTTGACCATATGCACAAATTGGACAAGCACAATAAAAGATACAGCCATGCAAAGATGCCATCAGACAACAAGTTTCAGGGACTTAGAGGAAAAAGACAACAACCTCCGCGGATCGGGTCGAACGGAGCGGGTCGGGTCGGGTCGGACCCGACCGAACCCGTTAGGGTTGCGCCGGCTGGATCGGATCCGGCGCCCGACGGGATCGAGGCGGCCGGCGACGCTCGAACGGCGAGCTCGGCCGGGCGGCGGATCTGGCCCCAGGACGGGATGGCAGTGGCGAGGTCCGGCTCCGGCGACCTCTTGCCGGAGCGGCGGCGAGCTGGTGGCGGGGCGGAGCACGCGGCAGCAGAGAAGATGGCGGCGGCGCGGCGGCTGGAGGCGGCCCGACGGCGGCGGTCCTCCGGTCGGAGGAGGCCGACGGCGGTGGTTGCGAGGAGGCGCGGCGGCGGCGATCGCCGGAGGAGGCGGGGAAGTGGCGCGGTGCGGCGGTGGATCGAACGGGCAGCGGGGGCCGTGCGCGGTCCTGCGGGCCGGCGCGGTGGAAGCGGCGGCGGCGGGGACGGGCTGCCACGTGGCGGACGGAGATTGGCCGGGCGCGTCCGGGCGGACGTCTCCGGTCCGTTCCGGACGTGTCCGGCGGCGAGAGGAGGAGAAGTTAGGGTTTGGACGCAAAAATGGACGTGGGGGGCTAATTTATGGGCCCAAGGAGCTAGGAGACTCCAAATGGGGTGCGGTTTTTGGCCACGCGATCACGATTCGACGGCCGAGATGATGGTTGTGATGGGTTTGTGGGCTGTTGTGGAGGGGGTCTTGGGCCTCAAAGAAGAGGTTCTTTTAGCCCACTAGGTTAACCGTTGTAGTACCAAACGAACTCCAAACGCGACGAAACTTGACAGGCGGCCTACACGTACCAAAACAACATCGCACGACTAGTCTCATGTCATTCCGGGAACGTTACACGGCCACACACGAAAGAAGGACTCGGGGATGCCACTGGCACGTGTGTGAGCGCCGGAACTCGAAACGGACAACGGGAAGAGGCGAGTGGAACCGGGCGCAAATGACAACACAAATGCAATGCAATGCACATGACAACATGACATGGATGAAATGCACACACGCACACGACAAAACGAAGAAACCCGAAATGAAAGAAGAGCCCAGAATGGAATTGATGAAGCCAAAGTTTCATATATTGCCATATTTGGAAAGTGTTACATCTGGGGCATTAGAAGGCACTTGGCAATGATGTTCTCATTAGGGGCGTCGGAGAGAGACACCTTGGAGGGAGAATAGGTGGAAATGGCCACGGGCACCGTTGCCATTCCTTCACCACTTGCATCCCCATCATGATCATGAGAGGAATACTCTTCCTAAACCGCCAAAGCCTTTTGAGGCTCCCTCTTGGAAAAGTTGTTCTTGTTGGCAAGAGGCTTGGCCTTGTCCTTGTGAATGAGTTTGCTACCATTTGATTCACGATTCTCATAGTGGCAATCCGCAACAAAGTGACTCACCTTTCCAAAATTGTAGCATGTTCTTATCCGTTGCTTACCCTTTGAACCACTTGAGTTGTTCTTGGTGAAATTGGGTCTTGAGTTTCTCTTGCCCCAAAATTGCCTCGAAGCAAGAGCCATGTGCTCATGATAATCATATTTGGTGTCCTCGGGGCAACTCTCCTCTTCATCAACCTCAACTTCATCCGGAATGGCCTTGGCCTTCAAGGCAAGGGTGAGTGAGCTTTTCTTGGACCGCATGATACGTCTAAATCGTATCTACTTTTCCAAACTCTTTTGCCCTTGTTTTGGACTCTAATTTGCATGATTTGAATGGAACTAACCCAGACATACGCTGTTTTCAGCAGAATTGCCTTGGTGTTATTTTTGTGCAGAAATAAAAGTTCTCGGAATGACCTGAAACTTCACGAAGAATATTTTCAGAATATATAAAAAATATTGAAGGAAAGAATCACCGAAGGGGGCCCACACCCAGGCCACAAGGGTGGGGGCGCCCCCTAGGGCGTGCCCCTACCTTGTGTCCCCCCTGGACCTCCACCGATGTCAACTCCAACTCCATATAATCTCTTATGGGGAGAAAAAAAATTAGAGAGAAGACCCCATCATGTTTTACGACACGGAGCCGCCGCCACCTCTCGTTCTTCATCGGGAGACCTGATCTGGAGTCCGTTCGGGGCTCTGGAGAGTGGAGATCGCCGCCGTCGTCATCATCAACCATCCTCCATCACCAATTTCATGATGATCACCACTGTGCGTAAGTAATTCCAGCATAGGCTTGCTGGACGGTGATGGGTTGGATGAGATTTATCATGTAATCGAGTTAGTTTTCTTAGGGTTTGATCCCTAGTACCCACTATGTTCTGAGATTGATGTTGCTATGACTTTGCTATGCTTAATGCTTGTCACTAGGGCCCAAGCGCCATGATTTCAGACCTTAACCCTTTACGTTTTCATGAATATATTTGTGTTCTTGATCCTATCTTGCAAGTCTCTTTATGTTTTCATGAATATATTTGTGTTCTTGATCCTATCATGTAATTCTATAGTCACCTACTATGTGTTATGATCCGACAAACTCGAAGTGACATTAACCGGGCACTTCCTGGTGATGACCATAGTTTGAGGAGTTCATGTATTCACTAAGTGTTAATGCTTTGGTTTGGTACTCTATTAAAATGAGGCCTTAGTATCCCTTAGTTTCCATTTGGACCCCACTGCCATGGGAGGGTAGGACAAAAGATGTCATGCAAGTTCTTTTCCATAAGCATGTATGATTATATTCGGAAAACATGGCTACATTACATTGATGAATTGGAGCTAGTTCTATGTCACCCTAGGTAATAACTGCTACATGATGAATATTATCTGACACTTATCATTGCTGATCCATTGCCTACGAGTTCGTTCCATATTGATACTTGCTTTGTTACTGTCGGTGTACTAGAGTAGGGGTACCCTAGTATCCCGAACTTGTGCACGGGCAGTCGCAGCATCCCGCGGCAAGGCTTGCCGGGTGACCTCCAAGGTCCTCCGTGGTTCCTTTGGAGCCATTCAAGAACAAAGTATTCAAGCCAAGGAGACAAGGCCCCAGTGAGAGGAGCTTGCCGGGAAGGCCAACCAAGGAATCTCGAGGAACTTGCCGCGACGCGCCACGCGTCCCGGCAAGGCCCGGTGAGCGACGAGCTCCCGGACACGACAAGACAACGACCGCGGCAAGGCGCTTGCCGCGGCAAGCTACCACTCTGTACCCGTGCTCCAGCACATCCACCAACATGTCGCTCTAGGAACTTTCTAGGCGTACGTGGCGGGAGGCTGTGCAGCCAGCGGTGCGCGGTGGCAAGCGGTGCTGACAAGATTGCCATCATGGCGAGCGGTGGCGTCCCTGACGGTCCCTTTTGCACTATTTGGGCGACGCAGATGGGCATTTAATGCCCTTGTCCCCTGCCGTCAGAGTTAGGTATGATACACTGTAATAGGTACTTGTACCAACCGTAACTCCTTTCCATTTTTACCCTTGTCTACATTGCCACCTGTCGGTGACCCCTTGAGCATATAAAAGGAGGCCCATGCGCAACGTAGAGGAGGAGGAGAACACTCACGCTCGGTCTCGTTAGCTGCTGGTTTGTACTGTAGCACTCAGCGCTCCCGAGCAAGAACTCAATACAAACCACAAAGCAGGAGTAGGGTTTTACACATCCGTGCGGCCCGAACCTGGGTAAACTGCTCGTGTGTTTCGCCTCGATCCGCTCTTCGTGCGATCTTCGCCCCCGACGAACTGAAAGGGGCTCGGTCCGCCAGTCCTGTAGGTGCTCGTGGATTCGTTCCCCGACATATTTGGCGCGCCAGGTAGGGGGCGTCGAGGTTGTGTGAACCTGATCCGGCGTTCACACGAGCTAGATCTTCATCGTCTTCATTGACATGCCGCCGAAGAAGAAGGCTTCGGAGGCGGCTGCTCCGTCCGCGCCGAACCCACCACCGCCGAAGCAAACGGCTGGTGGGGTAGACGCCGGCGGAAGAACGGGCGTCGACGAGGGAGCTCACAGCGCTGCCAGGTCCAAGGACAAGGCTGCGCTGCCCATCGGCGGCGTAGTCGGCTCCCACAACGACCGGGCGCACTCCAAGACCTCGGCGTCCGTACATGCACCGCGCCCATCTCAGGAGGCGCGGGACCGGCAGCGTCATGGTACTCACGGTACCATACGTTTGCTGGACCAAGATCGAGCTGGTGGATCTCGGAGTGCTCAAGACCAGCATGCACGCCAACATGCTGGCACGAGCGAGGCACGGTCGCCTGGACGGGATACTACTCCTTCTAACATAGTTAGAAGTCCGAGCATATCCTGCTCCTCACACCATTCTCCACCGCCACCCGCCACTTCAGCAGAAGCTTTGGCGCGAGCTCAACTACTCCTGGACTACCCTCCAACGGCAGACAAGATCGATGACTGGAGGGCCACCATTCAGAGTCTCATCGGCTTCGCCAACGGCGATACTCCACGGCAGCCGAGTACTTCGCAGCCGCGGCAAGTCAGCTAGGCACGAGCCGGTGGCGACAAGACCGGTGGGGGTGCAACCACTGTGCACTCTCCGCCCCGAAGACCAAGATCGCCGACTCGCCGGATCCACCTCGACAGCGACTCCACTGCGTCATCAGATCCACGAGCTCGTCGCGATCAGCGCCAAGTTCTTCACGAACGACAGCAAGAAGACGCTCGTACTTGCATCGAGCGCCGAAGAGAAGCGCGGCATCAATCGGACCAGCGCGCTGGGCCCTCTGACGACATGCATGCGCCAGGGGAACCAGGCGACTTGTCGTACGCGGTAGGTTTCCCTACGTTTACTCGTGAGCTGCGGCAAGTCCAGTGGCCCAGCAAGAAGAATTTCAAGCCAGACGTACCAGAGAAGTACGATGGCAAGTCACATCCGTCGGAGTTCCTCAACATCTACACCATCGCGGTGCAAGCTGCCGGGGGGCGGGACGACAAGATCCTTGCCAACTACTTCCCGCTGGTGCTCAAGCCCAACGTCAGGTCCTGGCTCATGCATTTGCCGGACAACTCCATATCCTCCTGGGCAGACCTATGCCATCAGTTTGTCGGCGCCTTTACAGGCGGCCACAAACCTCATGGCCAAGAGAGTGACCTTCATCTGCTCGCCCAGAAGGAAGGAGAGCCCCTGCGCAAGTACATTCAGAGATTCAGCCGTGTACAACACAACATCCCAGATGCCCACGCTACCGCGGTCATCAGCGCGTTCCATCAGAACGTGCGTAACCGCAGGATGCGGGAGGAGATGGCGATGTGCAAGATCAGAGACGTCAGTGAGCTGTATGCCCTGGCCGACAAGTGTACACGTGTTGAGGAAGGGAGGAAACTCCCTAGAGAGGATACAGGAGCAGGAGGATCTGACAGCGAGGATGCTGCCCCGGCAAAGAAAAACCGGCGGCGGAACAACAGGAAGAAGAGAGGCAAAGATGTGCTACTCATTGAGCAGTCCGGCAACGAAGGTGGCGCCAAGAAAGCCAAAGCTGGTAGCTCCAGCAAGGAGATTGCCGCATGCACCAACTGCCAGGCTGTGGCGGTCGCCGACAAGCAGGACGGCACCGACAAGCAGTACTGCAAGATCCACCGCACCAAGGGCCATGACCTCCAGAGCTGCAAGAAGGTCGAGCAGCTTGTCGAGCAGCAAAAGGCTGAATACGAGCGACGCGACAAGGAGAAGGCCCAAGGAGGTGCTGGAGGATCCGGCAAGAAGCGCGCCGGCCGGGGAGGACGCCGCGGCAAGGCCAAGCAGCGGCAAGGAGACAGACCTCCCCGCGGACGTGACAAGGATGAAGATGACGATGACGATGAAGACATGGATGATGTCGAGACCAGTGAGCAGGAGTTCCAGAAAGCCACAGAGGTCTTGTGCGTTGACGGCGGTGCTTCTCTGCAAACTTCACACCGCCAACTTAAGCAGTGGGTGCGGGAAGTCAATGCAGCAGAACCACCTGTCGAGTCACGCAAGCTTCTGAAATGGTCCAGCACGCCTATCATCTTTGATATTGAGGACCACCCCGATCGCACAACTACGGTCGGATGCTTGCCGATGTTGGTTTCACCAACTATCCGCTACCTCAAGGTCACTAAGATGCTAGTTGACGGCGGGGCCGGCTTGAATCTGTTCTCCTCCGTTGTACTCCAGAAACTCCAGATCCCTGACAGCGAGCTTGAAGAGACCGGCACATTCCAAGGAATCAACCCGGGAAGGAGCAAGCCGAAGGGGAAGATCACGTTGCCGGTGACATTTGGCAGCGAGTTGAAATTCAGGACTAAGAGGGTCACTTTTGACGTTGCCGATTTTCCATTGCCTTACAATGGGATACTCGGCCGTCCAGCACTCGCCAAGTTCATGGCAGCCTCTCACTATGCATACAACATGCTGAAGATGCCAGGCCCGATAAGTGTCATCTCTGTCCTTGGCGACAAGAAGGATGCTCTTATCTGCGCCGACAAGATCTACCGGGAAGCGGCAGCCGCAACAGATCGCAAGTCACCTGCCGTTGAAGCTCCCGGGGGGAAGAAGAAGACCAAGTCCGGCAAGAGTTCTGATGCCCACTCCGGCAAGCGCACCTCTTCGGAGTGCTGCGCTACTGTCGAGGACGCACCATCGAGCTCCACCGGCAAGTGTAAGAAGAAAATGGCAGCTCCGCCAGAGACCATGAAGGTGTCCGCCAAGGAGGACGGCACTGGTGGTACCTTCACCATCAGCGCCACTCTTGACCCTAAATAGGAAAGCGCGCTCATTGCTTTCCTGTGGGCGAACGTCGACGTGTTTGCTTGGCAACCGTCTGACATCCCCGGTGTTCCCAGGAAAGTAATTGAGCACCATCTTGCGGTCTGTCCTCATGCACGGCCCGTCAAGCAGAAGGTCAGGAAACAAGCAGTGGAGCACCAAGAATTCATCGCAGAAGAGATCAAGAAGTTGGAAGCAGCAGGCCTTGTTAGAGGAGTGCTCCATCCTACGTGGTTGGCTAATCCTGTAGTCGTGCGCAAGGCAAACGAGAAATGAAGGCTTTGCATCGACTTTACCGATGTTAATAAAGCTTGTCCCAAAGACCCATTTCCCTTGCCGCGCATTGACCAGATTGTTGACTCCACGGCCGGATGTGACTTGCTTTCATTTCTTGACGCATACTCAGGATACCATCAGATCTTCATGGCAGAAGAGGATGAGGAGAAGACCGCATTCATCACTCCATGTGGCACGTACTGTTTCATACGGATGCCTTTCGGTTTAAAGAATGCTGGTTCAACATTTGCAAGGGTAGTCCATTTCGCCTTTGAGCCACAAATACACAGAAATGTGGAAGCCTACATGGATGACATAGTGGTCAAGAGCAAGGACAAGGCAACTCTGATTCAAGATTTAGACGAGACCTTTGCAAATCTGCGCAAGATCAGCCTCAAGCTCAACCCCGAGAAGTGTGTGTTTGGAGTCCCTTCCGGCAAGCTTCTCGGGTTCTTCGTGTCTCAGCGGGGAATTGAAGCCAATCCCGACAAGATAAAGGTCACTGAGCATATTGAAGCACCAAAGCGCGTCAAGTATGTACGAAGACTTGCCGGTTGCGTGGCTGCTCTCAGCAGGTTTATCTCTAAGTCTGCTGAGCGCGCCCTGCCGTTTTTCAAAATATTGAAAAAGGCAGGTCCGATGAATTGGACTCCGGAAGCGGAGGCTGCGCTGCAAGACTTGAAGAGATACCTGTCCTCCACTCCAACACTTGTCGCACCTAAGCCACAAGAGAAGTTGCTGCTGTATATAGCGGCAACCAATCAAGTGGTTAGTGCCGCGTTAGTAGCGGAGAGGGAGGCAGATGATGAGCCAGCAACCATGGCAGGCGCATCCAGCAACAAGCAGGGGGCTTCCCCGACAAGCTCTGGTCCCGACAAAGATGGATCTGCGTAGGCGCGCGAGGAGATACAGAAGAGGATGGTGCAGCGCCCAGTTTACTTTGTCAGTTCCCTTCTGCAGGGGGCTACGTCAAGGTACTCTGGTGTGCAGAAATTGCTTTTCGGCCTTCTCATGGCCTCGAGAAAGCTGCGCCATTACTTCCAAGCACATGAGATCACAGTTGTCACTCGTTTTCCGCTGAAGAGGATACTGCAGAATCCAGAAGCAACAGGCAGGATTGTTGAGTGGGCACTGGAACTGTCAAGCTTTGGCCTCAAGTTTGAGAGCACTTCAACTATCCAAAGCAGAGCATTGGCAGAATTCATAGCAGAGTGGACGCCAACACCAGATGAAGAAATTCCAGAAACGAGCATCCCCGTCAAGGAAGCAAGCAAAGAGTGGCTGATGTACTTTGATGGTGCCTTCTATCTGCAAGGCGCCGGTGCTGGCGTGCTGCTTATTGCACCCACTGGAGAGCACCTCAAGTACGTGGTCCAGATGAACTTTCCCAAGGAGCAAGCAACAAACAATACCGTAGAGTATGAAGGTTTGCTTGCCGGTCTCAGGATCGCGGCAGACCTTGGGATAAAGAAGCTCATTGTCAGGGGTGACTCGCAGCTTGTCGTCCGCCAAGTGAACAAGAGTTATCAGAGTCCGTTGATGGAAGCCTACGTTGATGAAGTGAGAAAGCTGGAAGAGCACTTTGACGGCCTACAGATGGAGCATGTTCCAAGAGCTCAGAACGACATTGCCGATGGCCTATCGAAGTGCGCCGCACTTAAGTTACCTGTGGAACCAGGGATCTTTGTGCTCAAGCTGACTCAACCGTCTGTAACGCCATCAACTGGACAGAGCAAGAAGAGGAAGTTGATTTCTGGTGACTATTTTCCGGCAGAGCTTCCCGAAGCCGCCGCCAAGAAGGTCCCCAAGATCAACACCAAGAGTGCTGAGGAGCAGTCTGCTCCGACAAGCCCTAGGGTTTGTTCCGTTGAAGCAGAGGCTCCCGGCAAGTTTTGCTCCGGCAAGCTTGCCGGGGAACGTCAAGCTCCGGCTGAACCGCAGGTTCTCGCCGTAGAAGCGGATGTTCCCGCAGCAGCAGATGTGCCTTTAGTCCTTGTTGTCGAGCCACAAGCTCCAGCATGGGCACAGCAGATTGTCCGTTTCCTTCAGACAGGAGAACTTCCCAAAGAGCAAGAAGAAGCGGAAAGAGTAGCCCGGCAGTCAAGTATGTACCAGTTTGTTGACAACACACTGTACAGAAGAAGACTCAACGGTGTGAAATTGAAGTGTATTCACCGAGAAGGCGGACAAAAGCTGTTGGCAGAGATACATGGAGGCATATGTGGTCACCACATTGGCGCAAGAGCACTTGCCGGCAAAGCATTCAGGCAAGGTTTCTTTTGGCCGACAGCCCTCCAGGATGCAACTGCACAAGTAACCAAGTGTGAAGCGTGCCAGTTCCATTCCAAGCAGATACACCAGCCAGCTCAAGCTCTCCAGACGATCCCTTTATCCTGGCCGTTTTCGGTCTGGGGGCTCGACATCCTCGGCCCCTTTCCCCGAGCAGTCGGGGGCTTTGAGTACTTGTACGTTGCAATCGACAAGTTCACAAAGTGGCCGGAAGTGGAAGCAGTGAGGAAGGTGACAGCACAGTCGGCAGTCATGTTCTTCAGGTCGATTGTTTGCCGCTTCGGGATCCCTAACAGGATCATCACCGACAACAGTACGCAATTCACGAGCCGCACCTTCATGTAGTACGTCCAAGATCTTGGCGCCAAGGTCTGCTTCGCTTCTGTTGCTCACCCGGGAAGAAACGGTCAAGCAGAGAGGGCAAATGCTGAAGTGCTGCATGGGCTCAAGACCAGGACTTTCGACAGGCTGCGCAAGTGCGGAAGAAACTGGATTGAGGAGCTGCTGGTAGTTCTTTGGTCGATTAGGACGACGCCAAATCGAGCCACTGGCCAGACACCTTTCGCTCTAGTCTATGGAGCAGAGGCAGTTCTCCCCACGGAACTCGTATACGGGTCACCTCGAGTGCTCGCTTATGATGAGCTTGAGCAAGAGCAGCTGCGACAAGATGACGCGCTGCTCCTTGAGGAAGACCGTCTTCAGGCTGCTGTACGAGCTGCTCGCTTCCAGCAAGCTTTGCGCTGCTACCATAGCCGCAAAGTTAACGCCAGAAGTCTCGAGGAAGGCGACCTTGTTCTTCGACGCGTTCAGTCCGCCAAGAATTCCAAAAAGTTGACGCCGAAGTGGGAAGGCCCTTACCGGGTGAAATGAGTCACTAGGCCTGGCGCTGTCCGCCTTGAGACCGAAGATGGCATTCCGGTGAGCAACTCCTGGAACATTGAGCATCTTCCTAAGTTTTACCCGTAAGGCGCGGTTGCCGGAACCTGTTCCGGCAACCACCTTTTGTACAAGTCTTGCCGCTGTTGCATGTAATCCTTTGTACGAAGCCAGGCGCAGACCCCGTGCATAAGTAAAGCTCATGTGTTCCGCACATCTCGATAATTTCATGCTTTCTATTTCTTGCATGTGTTATCTGACACTTTGTGCAGCACCTACCCCCGGTAAGCAATAACGAGCCGTAAGGCTCCATATGTTTATTTTCTCTTCTTTCTTTTTCTCAAGGAAAGGAAGGTTCCCTCGCCCACAAGTTTGCCGGGGGGAAAGGAGAAGATAATGGTATGGACCAGGCGTCGTTCAAGAAAGTTTAGCCTTACCGGGAAGCAAACAACAGAAAAGCTAAGTTGCCAAAGTTTGACCAATCAGATTTTTTAAAATTTTAAGTTATCTTCCTTGAACGACCGTGCTTTGTATGGAAAACCTGTGCGCGGAGGAACCAACTCGTAGCTAGTTGTGCCCTTATTTTGTTTCGAGTCCGCTCAACAACTTAAGTGTGCTGCGACTAGTTGCGACAAGGTTTCTTGTCGGTAACGGCACCGCCAGCAGGCTGCTGACGTCCCGCACTCAGCGCTCGCGGCTAAGGTGCCTGCGCCGGCAAATTCCCTAAAAGCGTAGGGCAAAAACATACAAATGAAGGAATCAAGTAAATGAAATAACATTGCAATCATTACCCAAAATAGAGTTATATTACAAGGTAGCTTGTCGCGGCTCTAACAGATTGTTCTCATAACATGACCAGCAGCGACAAGAAAAGAAGAAAACGGGCGGCCTAGTCTACGCGATCGCCCTCAATCCTCTTGATCCCGCTCACCTTGTCCACAATGGGTGCGACATGGGTCTTGAGCGCTTCCAGATCAGCATCCGGCGGCAGGGTCTTGAGGACGTTGGTGAGGTTGAGGCCTGGGTTGCGGAAGGCCACCTTCACCAACACCTTTTGAAGAGCTCCCGCGCAGATCTTGCGCGACTTGTCGGCCAGCTGCTTAGGGATCTTCTCCCGGAGTCGCTGGAGGGCCGTCGCCATGCCTTTGAAGAACGAGGTGAGCTAGGCGCTGGGTTGGAGGTTCTCATCGGAGGGATACCCGAGGTCCTCCATTCCCAGCTGCACCAGCTCCCTGTCAATGTCTGCGGCAGCATCCACGAGACCCTCCGTCCAGTGCTCCACATTCTCCCTAAAAGCATTCTGGGCGGCAGCAGCACTCGCCAGCAGCGCCTCATCGGCCTTGATCTTCTTCTTCAAAGCCACCTCCTGCTCCCTGGCGCCGTCCAGCGTCTTGGTCAAAGTAGTCAGCTTCAACTCAAGATCTGCGTTGGAGTCCTTGGCGGCGCCAAGTTCCTTGCCCTTCTCGGCGAGACGAACCTGCAGCTCTGACAAGGTGTAGGCGTCCTTCTCCCGCTCACGCTTGAGCGCGGCAAGCTCTACACCGCTCGCCTTGAGATCGGCCTCCAGCCGCGCCACCTTCGTCTCCAGCTCCTTGGCGGCCTCGGCAGCTGCGGCAGCATCCTCTGCTTGCTTGAGGGCTCCGCCGAATGTTTGCTCGTGCGCAGTAAGCTCCTCCTCGTGGCTGTCAAGGTTAACCTTCCGCTGCACCAGCTCGCCCTCCTGCGCAGATAGCTTCTCAGCGGCAAGCAGCTGTTGTTCTTCGACTTCAGCCTTCTCGAGGAGGAAGGCCTTCTGCTCCTCGGTGAGTTGCGCCCGCTCCTCTGCCAGGGACTGGAGAGCTTCCTGGTTAAGACCCCGGAGCTCCTCCGCGCGCTTCTCGATGTCCACTCCCGCCTTCGCGACAAGCGCCTCTCGGGATTCCAGCTTGGCCTGCCGAGCACGGTAGAGCGACACCACCTTCCGCAGCAGCCGCTCCTCCTCAGGCTCGCCGCTGCTGCTGCTCGGCGCATCAACCAGCGTCAGCCCAGCGGAGGCGAGCACCTCTCCATCGAAGCTTTCTCCTTCGACCGGCGCCCTGGACCTTGATGCCCAGGGGAGGTTGATGAAGACGTTTTCGCCGGCCTTCAAGTAGAAGCCTGGCTGGGGCTCTTCGGAGCCTGACGCTGCGGCATCGGCGGAAGGATCGGCGGTCGGCGTAGCGCCTGGCGCTCCTGCAGCCTCAGGGCCGTCAGTGCGATCGTCAGACCCCTCGCCAGCTTCTGCGGCGGCAGCTTTGGTGGCCTCTTCGCCGGCGGTATCATTAGCGCCGGCTGCTTCTTCGGTGGCAATCTCGACGACATCATAGACGGCGGCCTCGGTGATGTTCTCCTCGCCAGCAACCTCGGTCTCCATCGGCTCCGCAGCAGATGGGTCTGACGGCCGAAAAAGGAAGAAAAGTCAAGCAAATACCCAAAAAGAAGATCAAAAGAAGAAGGACCCAAGGGAAGTTTTGAAGCGAGAGGATTACCTGTACCGGGTTCTGCAGTCGTAGTCTCCGCCGCCGGGGGGCCGCTGGTGCTGTCCCTTGCCGGAGAGCTCTCCCTTGGCGGCGTAGTCGAAGCAGATGGCATGTCGGGGGCGGCCTCCGGGCGCTCCTGGTGGGGCTGCTCTGCTCCTACACAAACCAACAATCAGATGTCAGCAAGGAAAGAGCATCAATGCGCGCCTAACAGCGGAAAGCGAACCATATACTTACGCCGGGGGCTGCTCTGGAGAATAGTTGCTGGGTCCGGCAAGGTGGTCTCGGACGCACCCTCTGCTGTCGCGGTGGGTTCGTCCTCGACGATAATCACCCCCTTTGGACATGCCGGGACCTTGGCTCTCTTCGCCGCTCTCTGAGCCAGAGTCCTAAAATGGAATAAGTCCGGAGTAAAGCAAATGAGATATAAGACAAAACAGCAAGAATTGAAGAACTACAAGTACAACAGAGAATCTTACTCTTCTTCTTCCTCGTCGGAGCTGAACACAGAGTAGTCGAAGTCCGACTCACCTCCGGCGCGAGGAGGCGGAGGAGTAGGTTCCCTTGGCCGCTTGGCGGGAGCAGTGGCTGTGGTCCGAGACAACCCCGCTCCGGCTGCCGCCGCGGCGTGAGAAGCGGCAGGAGCAGAAGCGGTGGTCCGGGTGGACCCCGCTCCAGTTGCCGCAGCAGCGTGAGGTTCTCCCGCGGCAACAGTGCTTGCCGCGGTGGAGCGTGTCGTGCGGCGCAGCGACTGTCGACTCGTCTGCCGCTCCGCTACGTCCCCGGCCTTGCGGAGACGCCTTCTTGGTGGAGCTGGGGGCTCTGCTTGCGACGAGCTGTCTGAAGATGAGGAGGAAGAGGAGTTGATCTCCAATGAGCCGCTCGTATCCTTGGCGGACCCGCTCAACCCGACATCATGCCCGGCAAGCTCTTCCTCGCCGGCAAGCTCCTCTCGCTCGGCACGGCTTACCGACTCTGCTGCCTCTGCCTCCTCCACGGTGAATCCAAACTCGCCCGCGGCTGCGGCTGTCGCCACCTCTTCCAGCCTAGTGGCGATGCGTTTCATCTCCGCATCGGTGGTGGCGCGAGTGAGGCTTTTCTGTTCGTCGGGGCGGACCGAAACTTCTACCAAGCCGTCAAAGAACTCCTGCACGACGTCGTCTGCATTCTCTTGCCAAGTTGGGACAATTCCATGCGAGTCGCACGACGGCATCATTGCACGGATGCGGCTGGGCGAGGAGTTGTTGCACAGCGGAACGACATCCTTCGGCAACCTGAACACTTCGGGATGTTGAGAGTCGTACTTGAACAGCTCCCAGAGCATTGCGTCAAGTTCCATAATAGTGAAGTTGAAGTTGAGGCCCGGACGCAGCCTCATGATGTCCGCCGCATTCTGGAAGTCCCAGGCGGGTCTCCTCCTCTCTTGCAGGGGGGCGATGCGGCGGCGAAGAAAATCTACGCCAACCGCGCCTACAGTGAGCCCGGCAAGCCTAAGGCGTTGGATCCGGGTGACGGCAATCTTCAGCCTATCGTCTTCCGGGGCCACGTTGCTCCAATCGCTGCCGCGCGCTACTGGGGTTTGGCGCTGGGCGGTAAACGGCTGCGGGTTCTCCTCGACAATTCAGCACCAGTCTGCTCTCCATTCCTCCCACTTGCCGCGGAACTCTCCCTCCAGATAAGCTTCCTTCTTGCCGGCTCTCGAGATCCAGGCGATTCCGCCAGATAAAGGCTCTCCTCTCTCAACTCGAGGCATAAAGAAGTGGCAAAAAAGGGCTACGTTTGGATAGACTCCGACAAAGTTTTCGCAGAGATGTGCGAAAACTGCCATGGTCAGAACAACATTGGGGGTGAAGTCAAGGAGGCGGAACCCGTAGGTGTTCATAAGATCGCAGAAAAACTCAGAGAAAGGCGGGCAGAGCCCGCAGTAGAAGAACAAGGCGAAGAAGGGATATCCATTTGGAGCCATTCCCGAAGCGACGGCTGGAAGTACCTTCGTGCGCGGATGCGCCCGCGTCTCCGTCGACCAGAAGAGGTAGAAATTCTCCCTCAGCTCCCTCGCGGTGAACTTGGGGGGGGGGGGGG
>LR738715.1:190139121-190207885 GCA_902687465.1 Secale cereale | reverse complement strand
GGGGGAGATTGCCCGCTCCTTTCGCAGCGCCGCGAGCCGCTGCGCCTCGGTCGACTTCACGATCTTCCACTTGTCGGCTTTCGGAGCCATGGCGGAAGTGGTGG
The DNA here is from genome assembly GCA_902687465.1 of Secale cereale. NCBI lineage: Eukaryota > Viridiplantae > Streptophyta > Magnoliopsida > Poales > Poaceae > Secale > Secale cereale. The sequence goes on along the minus strand of LR738715.1, from coordinate 190,207,781 downwards.
GGGAGGTCGACGGCGTTGGTGGTGCTGGTGGCGATGGGGGGCAGAGCACTGCTCTCTTTCAGCTTTGGGAAGAAGGGGGAGCGGCGGAGGTTTCCGAGATTGGAATAGCAACCGGCGAGTGGGCGAACTGCCCCTGTTTTCCCTGCTTATAAGGAGGGAGGGGGCGAATGTTCCGTCTTTCCGAATAAAGAAACCACCCACGATCTCTCCCACGACGCCGCATTCAACGCGTGTCGTTCGGGGAGGGCGCGGTGGATATGGAGAGAGATACGGCGTGACCCAGGCCGCGCGTGCCCGTGCCCTGTTTTGGGCCTGGCCCAACAACGCTCGGCACCATGTATGGCCCAGGCCCGGGGGCTCCTGTCGGTGTACTAGAGTAGGGGTACCCTAGTATCCCGAACTTGTGCACGGGCAGTCGCAGCATCCCGCGGCAAGGCTTGCCGGGTGACCGCCAAGGTCCTCCGTGGTTCCTTTGGAGCCATTCAAGAACAAAGTATTCAAGCCAAGGAGACAAGGCCCCGGCGAGAGGAGCTTGCCGGGAAGGCCAACCAAGGCATCTCGAGGAACTTGCCGCGACGCGCCACGCGTCCCGGCAAGGCCCAGTGAGCGACGAGCTCCCGGACGCGACAAGACAATGACCGCGGCAAGGCGCTTGCCGCGGCAAGCTACCACTCTGTACCCGCGCTCCAGCACATCCACCAACATGTCGCTCTAGGACCTTTCCAGGCGTACGTGGCGGGAGGCTGTGCAGCCAGCGGTGCGCAATGGCAAGCGGTGCTGACAAGATTGCCATCATGGCGAGCGGTGGCGTCCCTGACGGTCCCTTTTGCACTATTTGGGCGACGCAGATGGGCATTTAATGCCCTTGTCCCCTGCCGTCAGAGTTAGGTATGATACACTGTAACAGGTAGTTGTACCAACCGTAACACCTTTCCATTTTTACCCTTGTCTACGTTGCCACCTGTCGGTGACCCCTTGAGCATATAAAAGGAGGCCCATGCGCAACGTAGAGGAGGAGGAGAACACTCACGCTCGGTCTCGTTAGCTGCTGGTGTGTACTGTAGCACTCAGCGCTCCCGAGCAAGAACTCAATACAAACCACAAAGCAGGAGTAGGGTTTTACGCATCCGTGCGGCCCGAACCTGGGTAAACTGCTCGAGTGTTTCGCCTCGATCCGCTCTTCGTGCGATCTTCGCCCCCACCGAACCGAAAGGGGCTCGGTCTGCCGGTCCCATAGGTGCTTGTGGATTCGTTCCCCGACAGTTACTTTCGTTGTTGATGCTGTCATCATTGCTACAAACATGTTACTGTTACTTTTGCCACTGTTACCGTTACTTCCATACTACTTTGCTACTAAATACTTTGCTGCAGATACTAAGTTTTCCAGGTGTGGTTGAATTGACAACTCAGCTGCTAAAACTTAGAATATTCTTTGGCTCCCCTTGTGTCCAATCAATAAATTTGGGTTGAATACTCTACCCTCAAAAACTGTTACAATCCCCTATACTTGTGGGTTATCAAGACCATTTTCTTGCGCTGTTGCCAGGGAGCATATCTCTATTCTCCGAGTCACTTGGGATTTATATCTGCTAATCATTATGAAGGATATGAAGAATGTGAAGGATGACAGAACCAAGATCGTTCCCTCTAGAACGAGGGGTGGTAAGGAACTGCCATCTAGCTCTGCACTTGATTCACCATCTGTTTTGAGTAAACTTGCGACACCTACACCTGCCATTGATTCTAATATGTTGCATGATATTGATGATGCCACTTCTACCTTGAATGATGCTTATGATGCCACTACTAAGTTTGATAAAACTATGCCAGTAGGAGAACTACTTGATGCACATCTTGCTAGAGCCAATACTATTGATTATGTTGAAGATGATGCTATTTCTGAAACTAATGAAATCAATGATATTCAAAACTTTGAAACACATGTTAGATCTACATCCCCTATATATGAATTGCCTATTGTTACTGAGGGATATGTTATTGAAGGAGAAATAGCTAGGGACTTCCTTGCTTGTAAGGATAGGTATGATCTTAAGAAATTAGCACGCAAGTGGAAAGAACAATCTTTGAATATTAAGATGCAATGTGAACCTGAATTTGCTACTTCACCTATCCGTGTTACTAATAAGGATTATGAATTCTCGGCTGATCCTGAGTTAATTAATTTAGTTGAATCTGATCCTTTCCACGGTTATGAATCTGAAATTGTTGTGGCACATCTTACTAAATTAAATGATATAGCCACCCTATCTGCTCATGAGGAAAAAACTCGCTATTACTATATTCTTAAACTGTTTCCTTTCTCATTAAAGGGTGATGTTAAGTTATGGTTTAACTCTCTTGATCCTGGTTGTGTGCGTAGTCCCATGATATGATTTACTACTTCTCTGCAAAATATTTTCCCGCTCATAAGAAACAAGCTGCCTTACAGGAAATATTTAATTTTGTGCAAATTGAAGAAGAGAGTGTCCCACAAGCTTGGGGGAGGCTTCTCCAATTACTTAATGCTTTGCCTGATCATCCTCTCAACAAGAATGAAATACTTCATATCTTTTATAATGGACTAACCGATGCTTCTAGGCACCACCTAGAAAGTTGTGCTGGTTGTGTTTTCTGGGAACAAACTGTTGAACAAGCTGAAAAATTATTGAATAATATATTGAGTAATGATAATGATTGGACTCTTCCTGAACCTACTCCGAAGCCAACCCCGAAGAAAAGAGGTATTCTATTTCTCAGTCCCGAAGATATGCAAGAGGCAAAGAAATCAATGAAGGAAAAAGGTATTAAAGCTGAAGATGTTAGGAATCTACCACCTATTGAAGAAATATTTGGTCTTGATAACCCGACACATGTAGTAAAGGTAAGTTCTCTCTATAGATTTGATGAAGGTGATATTCCTCATAATAAGTCTGCTAGCCAATGCTTAGATGAGTTTGATAATTTTATTGTTAAACAAGAAGATTTCAATGCTTATGTTAGTAGACAACTGAAACGTAATGTTTATATGCTTGACCGCTTGGATGATCTTGTGACTATAACTTCTAATGATCTTAAACTTATTAGTAAACATGCTTCCATGGTTACCACTCAACTAGAACAAGTATTTACGGCACAAAATGATTTGCTTAATGAGTTGAATAGTAAGAATAATGATAAAGCTGTTATGGTTGCTACTAGAGGTGGTAAAGTAACCCAGGAACCTTTGTATCCTGGGGGCCATCCTAAGAGAATTGAGCAAGATTCTCAGAGAATTAATATTGATAAACCTAGTCCTAGTAACAAAAAGAAAAAGAAAACTGATAGGACTTTGCATGCATCTAGTAAACCTGTTGAAGACACACCTGAGAATCCCAATAATATTTCTATTTCTGATGCTGAGACTCAGTCTGGTAATGAACATGAACCTAGTGATGATGTTCATACCGATGCTCAACCTAGTAATGATACTGATGTAGAGATTGAACCCGCTGTTGATCTTGATAACCCACAGTCAAAGAATCAACATTATGATAAGAGAGACTTCATTGCTAGGAAACATGGCAAAGAAAGGGAACCATGGGTTCAGAAACCCATGACCTTTCCTCCTAAACCATCCAAGAAAAAGGATTATGAGAATTTTGAATGCTTTTGTGAGATGATTAGACCTATCTTTTTGCGTATGTGTTTGACTGATATGCTTAAAATGCCTCCTTATGCTAAGTATATGAATGAAATTGTTACTAATAAAAGAAAGATACCGGAAGCTGAAATTTCCACCATCTTGCTAATTATACTTTTAAGGGTGGAATACCAAAGAAACTTGGAGATCCAGGAATACCTACTATACCATGCTCCATTAAAGGAAATTATGTTAAAACTGCTTTATGTGATCTTGGGGCTGGTGTTAGTGTTATGCCTTTCTCTTTGTATCGTAGACTTGATTTGAATAAGTCGACACCTACTGAAATCTCTTTGCAAATGACTCATAAATCAACTGCTATACCTATCGGTATTTGTGAGGATGTGCCTGTCGTGGTTGCAAACGTTACAATTTTAACGAACTTTGTTATTCTTGATATTCCCGAGGACGACAGTATGTCCATTATCCTTGGTAGACCCTTTTTTAATACTGCAAGGGCTGTTTTTTCTTGCAACAAAGGCAATGTAACTTTTCATGTTAATGGTAATGAGCATACGGTACACTTTCCGAAGAAACAACCTCAAGTTAATAGCATCAATTCTATTGGAAAAATTTCAACTATTGCTATAGGAGGTTTTGAATTTCCTCTTCCTACTGTCAAGAGGAAATATGGTATTCTTATTGCTGGGGACATGCATATCCCCATTGAGGTAACCTAGTGTTATTCGAAAATTCTCCGGTTTTATGTTATTCGAAAGAAGTTTGTTAATGAGACTTGATCAACCTCATTGATGGATTCCTTTTGATGAGCATGAGACAGATGAATTCAGAGAACACCGCCTTCTGTACCCAACTTTTAATTTATGTTATTTAGATTAAATAAAGCAAAATTGTATTATATGTCTCCTTTCTGAATTATCCGTGCAATAAAAAATGTCTCGAAAATAAAAGTTCCCCAAATGCCCTGAAAATTTGATATGATTTTTTCTAGAATATTTTAAGATTTTTGGCACTGAGAATGCACCAGGGGGCTGCACCAGTGGGCCACAAGGGTGGAGGGCGCTCCCTACCCCCTGGGCGCCCCCTCTCCTTGTGGGTCCCACGTGGCCCCCTCCACTTATTCTAGCACCCATCCTCTCCTTCTTCCTCGAGAAAAAATCACCCACCAGCTCAAACCAGTGTTCTAGCTCATCTTGCTGCCATTTTTGATCTCCTTGCTCAATCCATCATTTGCAAAACTGTTTTGGGGGATTGTTCTTCGGTATGTGACTCCTCCAATGGTCCAACTAGTTTTTGTTCTAGTGTTTTATTTATTGCAAATTTTTGCTGCCATGGCGACCTTGTTCTTGAGCTTGCATGTCAAATTTATATGGTCCAAAGTAGTTTTGATGCATGATATAGCCTCTAGACACTTGTAGGAGTAGTTGCTATCAATCTTGTTGAGTTTGGTTCACTTTTATTTTGAGTCACTAAAAAATTCAGAATTTTTCAGAGGAACAAAATGATGTGGAGATTGTGGAGAGGCTCTTCGAGCCAGGGTTCAAAGGAAAAGGAGAATGAGGGGAAGGAGAAGCCCAAGTATAATCTTCCTCATACCGCAGAGATTCGGGCATGTGAGTGGCCATGCGATGCATTCTTACAGGTGGCTGGAATTTATGAAGATTTCTATTATTTGGCCGAGAATGCCGGCATCACCGACTTCCTCCGCGACCAGTGTGATCAGTATGTCCTCCTAACTAATACTTTCATGCAAAATTTTCATTTTCACGCTAGGAGATCACCGCCTATGGTAGAATTTGATTTATATGATGTACATAAGGAGATGCACTTGATGACTTTTGTGGGGTATGCAAATTACCTTATGAAGGAAGCGTCGATGAACCACTTCCTGGAGATGTGGAAGATTTCATTGATGAAATTACCGTAGGTGAAAGGAGAAGGTGTCGGAAGCGAGAGTTGCCAGTATACATTTTCCTGTTTTACGTTATTATTCATTATTTGTCGGGAGATGTTTGATTGATCGTGGGGAGAGTGGAGGCCTTAGTGCCCCTGACCTTGCCATTTTGCGCCATGCGTTGCTTTGTGATAGAACTTTCAGTCTGGGTGCTATGGTAGCTAGAAGGTTGAGTTTAAACCGTAGTAAGGGTCCTATTTTCAGAGGCATCTTCCCTCACGCCTTGCCGCACATTTTGAAATACCTATTAGGCATTATGAAAAAAGAGAGAAAGTGCTACCCACTATTTATTTAGACTATGACATCATGGTAGCGCATAAATTCATTCATTCTGATGAGGTAAATAAGCTTATTTATAATTTGATATTCAGTCAGAACACTTTTCAGACTATTATCTTGCCTGTTCCTTGTTTGTTTAACATTCATTCATATAAGTACACTATTTGGCCCAAGGACATCTACTGATTCCGGGGGCTTCCACAAACTGCAGTGCCAGAGCCACCACCGGCCCTTGATCCTTATAGCGAGCCTATCTTTCAGTGGGAGCCGCGGGAGCTCGCAAACCAGTGGAACCCTCATGATCCACCTCAGTTCCAGGAGAGGGCTACTTTGAGCCATGGCCATAGACCAACTTAGGAAAAAGCCTAAGCTTGCGGGAGTACGTATTTCTCACCGACATTACCGTCATGTTCACACATTCATTCCAGTTGTCGGTGCTCATACTTTTTCATTGTATTATCCATGTTAGTTTATTTTTCTCGCTTTCTTCTTGCGTGTTTGAAAATTTTAGAAAACCCAAAAATATTTCATGTTTCTTTTTGTCTTTTCTTTCTTTTTAAGTTCTCTTAGTAGTCTGCAGTATTAAAGAAAATCCCAAAAGATTTCTCGTTCTTCTTTTGCTTGTTGGGAGCTTTCGCGTGTAAATAGTTTTTCTCGTTCTTGTTTTGCTTTCTTCAGAAAAACAAAAACTCCAAAATTATTTCAGTGTGTTTCTTTGAAATTCTTTTTCTTTTCTTTGGGGGTCAAAAGGAGAAGACCACGATGAAAATGATGAGTGGCTCTCAGATGCATTATTGTTGATCTAACAAAGAGCCCATATTACCTTATCTTCTCCTCTGAATAAATGTTTGCAGATTCCAGCTTAGTCCGATGCACATGCACTATTATTATTATTCACACTGTTCGGTCATGCAAGTGAAAGGCAATAATGACGATATATGATGAAATGACTGAGATGGAGAAAAGCTGGTATGAACTCGACCTATCCTGTTAGCTTGTCATTCCTGATTCAGCCCATTATGAATGAAACATGTTTGCAATGACAATTAGAGATTATAGTTACTCATACCATGCTTAATTAGCTAGGAGCTTATAATGGTTTACCTTGCGTGTAAAAGGATCGAGAAGAGAGTGTGTCTAGAGGGGGGGGGGGTGAATAGACTCTAGCAAGAAAAGTGGCAGCTTTTAACATACTTGATGTTGGAGTGGAGTTTTAGCACATGTTTAACTTTCACAATACACAACAAGCATGTATGACAAGAGAGTATAGGTATTGTGAAGTAAAGCATGCAACTTTGACCACTTGACTAAAGAAAAAATCTATCCATTTCCCAATTTTAATTCTTGGAAGATTTTAGCAACTTAGCACAAGTTAAGCAATCAACCTACACATGCAATTCTAACAGTATAGCAGCGGATAGTAAACAATTGCATATGAAGGTAAAGGGAGGAGTTTAGAAGGATCAAACGCAAGTGAAGAGAACAATTTTTTTTGTCTTGGTTCTGATAGGTGGTGCTATCGTACATCCAAGTTGATGGAGACTTCAACCCACGAAGGGTAACGACTACGCGAGTCCATGGAGGGCTCCACCCACGAAGGGTCCACGAAGAAGCAACCTTGTCTATCCCACCATGGCCATCTCCCACGACGGACTTGCCTCACTAGCGGTAGATCTTCACGAAGTAGGTTATCTCCTTACCCTTACAAACTCCTTGGTTCAACTCGACAATCTTATCGGAGGCTCCCAAGTGACACCTAACCAATCTAGGAGACACCACTCTCCAAAAGGTAATAAATGGTGTGTTGATGATGAACTCCTTGCTCAAATGCTTCAAGTGATAGTCTCCCCAACACTCAAACAGCTCCTCACAGATTTGGATATGGTGGAAGAAGGATTAGAGTGGAAAGCAACATCGGAAAGGCTAGAGAACAAGATTCATATGGTAGGAATGGAATATCTTGATCTCAACACTTGAGTAGGTGGTTCTCTCTTAGAACATGAATGATGGAAGTGTAGATATGTTCTGATGGCTCTCTCCACGAGTGAAGAGTGGGTGGAGGGGTATATATAGCCTCCACACAAAATCCAACCATTACACACAATTTACCAAACTCGGTGGGGCCGATTAAAAGAACTCGGTCAAACCGATTTAGTTCAAAATGTGACCGTTAGGTATTTCGGTGGGACCGATATGATAAACTCGATGGGACCGATTTCATTAGGGTTAGGGCATAACATAATCTTGGTGGGACTGATTACACAAACTCGGTGAGACCGATTTTGGTAATAAGCACACAGAGAGTTGGTCAGCCAAACTCGGTGGGACCGATTCGCTCATTTCGGTGAGACCGAAATGTTTCGAAGAGGCCACAAAGAGTTTGCATTACAGACTCGGTGGGACCGATTGCACATCTCGGTTAGACCGAAAATATTGCAATAGGCAACAGAGAGTTTGCAATCCCATCTCGGTGAGACCGAGATCCCTTTCGGTGAGACCGAAATGATTAGGTTTTCTGGCAGTGGCTATGTCAAATGAACTCGGTGGCGCCGGGTAGATATTTTTGATGGGGCCGAGTTTGACTTTTGGTTTGGGACATATGTGGATGTGAGAAAGTGGTTGAGGGTTTTTGGAGCATATCACTAAGCATCATGAGCAAGCAAGCCATTAAGCAACACCTCATCCCCTTTTAATAGTATTGGCTTTCCTACGGACTCAATGTGATCTTGGATCACTAAAATAGAAAATGTAGAGTCCTTAGCTTTGAGCCAGGCCTTTGTCCTTAATATCTTGAAGGGGTTCCACATCCTCTAGTCCATGCCACTCCATCTGTTGAACTTGTCTGAAATATACTAGATGGAAACATTAGTCCAACAAGAGATATGTTGTCATTAATTACCAAAATCACCCAGGGAGCACTTGTGCTTTCAGCGTGCCAACATGCTTTTAAAACATTTCTAATGCTGTATGATAGGATGGTATCCTCCTTCGAATGATTCAAGTGACTCGACTTGGCACATGTTCACACATCTATTTGAAACAAAATCAACATAGCCTCCACGATATTTTTGTTCATGGTTGTTTATATACTGCTCATACTTGCACTCAATGTTGGTTAATCTCAAAGCATGTTTATGACCGTTGTCGCTCTCTAGCTGGTCGCTTCCCGGTCTCTTTCTAGCCTTCACCTGTAGTAAGCGGGAATGCTGCTTGTGCATCCACTTCCATAAACCCAAAGTTATTCCATAAGAGTCCACCATACCTACCTATACACGGTATTTACCTGCCGTTCCAAGCACATTTGCATGTACCAAACTCTAAACTTTCAAATAAAATTCTGGTTTGTATGCCCAAATTGCTCATGTGGCGACTGGGGGCTGTCAATATCTTCCATGCTAGGTGGGGTATTTTCAAGATGAGTGGACTCCGCTTGTCATTCTCGAGAAAATGGCTGGTAACCGGGATACCCAGTACCATGGTCAAAAGATCAAAAATCAAATCAAAATATAATTAAACAAAGCTCCCCTGGATTATTGCTAGTTTGGATGATACCCTTTGTTTTAGATAAGCCGTGGAGTGTGTTTGATGGTGGAGCGGGAGTAAAACTTTACCATTTTGTTTGGGAACCACCTATAATGTATGTAGCATGGAAGATATTGAGAACTCTTGGTCGTAGAGTTGACAAAGAAAGCATATCGCTCAAAATTATATTCATCTCTGATTTAAAAACTTGAGTTCTGGCACCTCTGCAAATCCCTGTATCCCTCTGCGAAGGGACTACTTTTACTTGATGAGTCATCATCCTCTTATGAAAAGCACCAGTCTGAGAGCACCTCTATCATTTATATGTTTTGCTATTAATTGATGTTGAGTATGAGTATGACTGGATCTCTTTGACCATGAATTACAATGTTTAGTCAGCCCTTGATCTTCTTAGGTGCTCTGCATTTATGTTTTGCGGTCTCAGAAAGGGCTAGCGAGATACCACTTTATCATATTGTATCACAATTATTTTGAAAAAGTGTTGCCATCCGAGATTTATTATTATTGCTCGCTAGTTGCTTATGCCATTGATATGAGTAAACATGAGACCTAAATGTTATTGTGAATGTGGGTAGTTCATAATCTTTGCTGAAAACTTGAATGCTAGCTTTACGTATTTACAACAACAAGATCAAATAGAGTTTGTAAAAGTTTTTCTTTGTCAGTTTCAGTTTATCAACTGAATTGCTTGAGGACAAGCAATGGGTTACGCTTGGGGGAGTTGACACGTGTCCATCGTATCTACTTTTCCAAACTCTTTTGCCCTTGTTTTGGACTCTAATTTGCATGATTTAAATGGAACTAACCCAGACTGACGTTGTTTTCAGCAGAATTGGTTTGGTGTTATTTTTGTGCAGAAATAAAAGTTCTCGGAATGACGTGAAACTTCACGGAGAATATTTTGAGAATATATAAAAATATTGACGGAAAGAATCACCGAAGGGGGACCACACCCTAGCCACAAGGGTGGGGGGCGCCCCCTACCTTGTGCCCCCCTGGACCTTCACCGACGTCAACTCCAACTACATATAATATCTTTCGGGGAGAAAAATCAGAGAGAAGATCCCATCGCGTTTTACGATACGGAGCCGCCGCCACCTCCTGCTCTTCATTGGGAGACCTGATTTGGAGTCCGTTCGAGGCTTCGGGGAGTGGAGATCGTCACCATCGTCATCATCAACCATCCTCCATCACCAATTTCATGATGCTCACCGCTGTGCGTGAGTAATTTCATCATTGGCTTGCTGGACGGTGATGGGTTGGATGAGATTTATCATGTAACTGAGTTAGTTTTGTTAGGGTTTGATCCCTAGTACCCACTATGTTCTGAGATTGAAGTTGCTATGACTTTGTATGCTTAATGCTTGTCACTAGGTCACGAGTGCCATGATTTCAGATCTGAACCCTTTATGTTTTCATGAATATATTTGTGTTCTTGATCCTATCTAGCAAGTCTATAGTCACCTACTATGTGTTATGATCCGGCAAACTCGGAGTGACAATAACCGGGGCACTTCCCGGTGATGACCATAGTTTGAGGAGTTCATGTATTCAATAAGTGTTAATGCTTTGGTCCGGTACTCTATTAAAAGGAGGCCTTAATATCCCTTAGTTTCCATTAGGACCCCGCTGCCACGGGAGGGTAGGACAAAAGATGGCATGCAAGTTCTTTTCCATAAGCACGTATGACTATATTCAGAATACATGCCTACATTACATTGATGAATTGGAGCTAGTTCTGTGTCATCCTAGGTTATAACTGCTACATGATGAATATTATCCGACACTTATCATTGTTGATCCATTCCCTACGAGTTCGTTCCATATTGATACTTGCTTTGTTACTTTCGTTGCTGCTGATGTCATCATTGCTACAAACATGTTACTATTACTTTTACCACTGTTACCGTTACTTCCATAATACTTTGCTACTGAATACTTTGCTGCAGATATTAAGTTTTCCAGGTGTGGTTGGATTGACAACTCGGCCGCTAATACTTGAGAATATTCTTTGGCTCTCCTTGTGTCGAATCAATAAATATGGGTTGAATACTCTACCCTCAAAAACTGTTGCGATCCCCTATACTTGTGGGTTATCACCGCACACATGCTAGAGCATTGTCGGCGATCTTCTTCATGATGTTCATGGCAATAAACTCATCCAACACTTCACTTGAGGTAAGGGTGTGAAAATCCGGCCTTTGACGAATCACAGAGGACATGGCCTTGTTGAATGGCATGATGGCCTTGAGAAACTTGCGCTTGATCCAAATATCATCTGTATCCTTGCTCCCATGGTCTTGAAGAACCACTGCAAGAGTTTTCACCCTCCGGTAGAGGTCACGAGGATCCTCATCTTCTAGCATCACAAACTCATCGGCCTCATCAAGTACCACTTCAATGTTTGACCATTGTATGGTAGAGCTTCCCTTGTACATGGATATGATATGATCCCAACAATCCTTTGCACGGGAGAAGGGATGCAAGTGAGAGAGATCTTCGGGTGGCTCTGCGGCTTGGAAGATGAACAATGTGGAGTGATTGTATTGATTGTACGCTTCTTCTCTTAGAGTGAAGTTGTTTGTATTATGAGGGTAGAATCCTTGCTCAATGATTCTCCAACCTTGAGCTCTGATTCAAATGAGACTTGATACGAAAAACCCAATTAGTGAATTCACCCTTTACAAGTTTAGGAAGGGGACCAAGATGGTTAATATGAGGTGCAGGGACCGATCCTCCATAGATCGGGGAGGAGGAACCGGGCAAAGGTTCCCGTCCCATTCTTGTCGAGGGGAGAAGAAGTTTGAATATTTTTAGCCGCTTCCTTGCCGAAATTGGCCTCTGACTCTGATGCGGTGGGATTAACCACACACAAAGGATTGGGAGTGGTTTTCAACCCCTTAAGTAATTCTTTAAGCATGGACTTGACTTCGGTCATCACAGACATCTTAAGTGAGGCCATAGCTTCATTCAAGTCATCTCGAGTGATCAAAGGAAACTCCACGGCCTCGGGCACTTCATCCACATTTCTCTCGTCGTCATCCATACTCTTTGGGTGGTGAAACCCTTAATAAAGAGACGAGGCTCTCATACCAATTTAAAGGATCGATTACAAACAAGGTTGGGGCAATCTCTACAACAAGCTTGGAGGCTCCCAACAACACCACGAAGCTTCACCGCAATGGAATGTGCCTCCGAGGTGACCTCAACCATCTAGTGTTCTCAAACACCCAAGAGTAACAAGATCCACAAGGGTTTAGTGGAGGGGAGTTAAATTTCTCTTGGTGGAAGTGTAGATCGGGGCCTTCTCAACCAATCCCTAGAAAATCAAGTTTGATTGGCTAGGGAGAGAGATCGGGCGAAAATGAGCTTCGCAACAATAATGGAGTTTGGGAATGGAAGAGGTAAGTCTTCTTGGAGAAGAAGACCTCCTTATATATTTTGTTCAGAGTCCCTGATGAGATCACAGACATGATGAGGAGTCTCTAAATGGTCGAGAGGTGAAGATTATATAGGACGATGGTATTCAGACACCGGAAGTGTTCCGGAGGGTACCGGGTACTTCTCGGGTCACCGGAAGGTGTTTCGGGTACCCCCAACAAAAGTTATGGGCCTTATGGGCCAAGAGAGGGAACACACAAGCCACAAGGGGCTGGTGCGCCCCACATAGCAGGCTGACTTAGGAGGAGAAGGAAAGAGGGGAAGGGAAAGGACAATGTGGAGTAGGACTCCACCTTCCTTCCCACTCCCCCTCTTTCCTTCCCCTCGGTTATATATGGTAGGGGCGCGGCTTGGGAGGGACTCCAAGTAGGATTCCTCCTACTTGGACGCCTCCTATGGCTGCTCCTTCCTTCCTCCCACCTATATATATGTGGGGAGAGGGCGCCATACAAACATACAATTGCCTAGCCGTGTGTGGTGTCCCCGTCCACTGTTTACTCCCTCGGTCATATTTTCGTAGTGCTTAGGCGAAGCCCTGCAAAAATCACATCACCATCACTGTGTCCACACCATCGCTTCCGGAACTCATCCACTACCTCGACGTCTTGCTGGATCTAGAAGGCGAGGGACGTCACCGAACTGAACGTGTGCAGAACACGGAGCTGTCATGCGTTCGGTGCTTGATCGATTGGATCGCGAAGAAGTTCGACTACATCAACCGCGTTACTAAGCGCTTCCGCTTACATTCTATGAGGGTACGTAGACACACTCTTCCACTCGTTGCTATGCATCTCCATGGATAGATCATTGCGTGTGCGTAGATTTTTTGTTTTCCTTGCAACGTTTCCCAACAGTGGCATCATGAGCCAGGTCTATGCGTAGATGATATGCACGAGTAGAACACAAATAATTGTGGGCGGTGATCCTCATACTGCTTACCACCAATGTCTTATTTTGATTCAGCGGTATTGTAAGACGAAGCGGCCCGGAAAGTGCAACTAATCCCTAGGTGGTTTCGGTAATTAATAACAACATGTAGCTCATTGAACTAATATCTATTCAAGTTAAGTATTTCAGGAAGTTCAATGATTGGCATGGCATGGACTAGAGATGTGGACCCTTCAAAATGCTAATGACAAAGATTCGCAAAAGCTCAAGACTCTTCATTTCCATTATAATTATCCAAGATCACATTGAGTCTATAGGAAAGCCAATACTATTAAAAGGTGATGAGGTGTTGATTAATGATCTGGTTTCTCCAGTGCTTAGTGATATTGCTCCAAAACCCTGAGCCACTTTCTTAAATTCAACATATGTTCAAATCCCTAAGTCAAACTCGGCGCCACCGATTTGATCCATAAGGCGCCACTGAGTTCATTTTACATAGCCACAGACATAAACTGTAGACAATTCGGTCACACCGATATGGATCTCTGTCTTACCAAGATGGTTTTGCAAACTCTCTATGATCCTTTCGTAACATTTCGGTCTCACCGAGAAGAGCGATCGGTCCCACCGAGTTTGCATGGTAAACTCACTGTGATACTTTTTTAACGTTTCGGTCTCACCGAAATGAGCGATCAGACCCACTGAGTTTGCTTGACCAATTCTCTGTATTGCTATTTGCTGAAATCGGTCTCACCGAGTTCATGCAATCGGCACCATCGAGATGAGGTTTTTCCCTATCCCTAGCGCATCAGTCCCATCGAGTTGATTATGTTGGTCCCACTGAGATTCCTAACGTTCACATTTTGAACTGCTTTGGTCTCACCGAGTTCTTCTATTCGGTGTGATCGAGTTGGGTCAAATGTGTGTAATGGTTGGGTTTTGTGTGGAGGCTATATATACCCCACCACCCCCATCTCGATTTGTGAAGGAGCCATTAGAACATGCCTACACTTCCACTACACATTTTCTGAGAGAGAACCACCTGCTCATGTGTTGAGACCAAGATATACCAATCCTACCACAAGAATCTTGATCTCTAGCATTGAGTTCGTTAAGGAATCCAAGTTCGATGTGCTTCAAAGTTAAGTTAAAATTGGATGTGCTTCAAAGTAAATCTAGCCTTTGAGTTCGTCAAGGAATCCAAGTTGGATGTGCTTCAAAGTTAACTTGATAAATTCAAGATGGAGGATGGTGAAGGAGTTGCTGAAATGTACTCTAGGCTTGCTCTAATCACAAATGAGATTGCCGTCTTAGAAAGTGAAGAGATGACCGACAAATTCATCATCAAGAAGAACCTAAGAGCCTTGGATGAAAAATTTGATACCATGTGCACTTTGATCCAAATGATGCCAACTACAAAGATCTCAAGCCAACATAAGTCATTGGTAGAATTGTTGCTCATGAGATGTCACTCAAGGATAAGGAAGAGCTTCACAACAAGTCTAGTGGTGCTTACAAAGCCTCATGTGATGCTCCTACCACATCAAGTGAGAAACAAGTCTTGAATGAAGATTTGAGCTTAATGGTGAAGAACTTCAACAAATTCTACAAGAATAGAAGCATAGAGAGAAGTTCCAAGTAAAGGTCCTACAATGAAAAAAGATCTTCTTGTCATGATCGCAATTGCTACAATTGTGGGAGTGGGAGATCCGGACACTACTCAAATGAGTGTACGACTCCATCCAAGAGAAGAGAAGATTCACCCAAAAGAAGAAGTAAAAGAGCTGAATCACCACCAAGAGAGAGAAGGAGTAGAGATGATCGTTATGAACGAAGACCCTCTCGTAGAAGCAAGGATTCGGAAGGGAAGGACAAATCATGAAGGAGCTACACAAGACGAAGACATCAAGATCATGTTAGTGAACGGGTATCCGGTTGCGACTCCGATAACTACTCCGAGAGAAGCTATCACTCCGACTCCGAAGATACTCAAGATGAAGGTGTTTCCAGAATTGCTCTTGTGTCATCCAACTCCTACAATATATTTGACTCACCTAATGAAGGAATTGGAAGATGCTTCATGGATAAAGGTCCTAAGGTATCACACCCCAAATATCCTGATTTCAATAGTGATGAAGAGGATTTGTCAGGAGATGATGATTTACTTGTTGGTAGCACTAGTGATGAAAACTATGATGAAATTTCTATTAATCATGATAATCAAGATGAAATGAATGATAATGATAAGGAGATTGAGCGTATAACTAAATAACTAAACACTCTTAAGTTAGCTCATGAAACTACCTTAGAGGATCATCGAGAACTTTTAAAAACTCATGAGAAGCTACGCTTCGAGAAGCTCAACTTAGAGCAAGAGCATGGGTTCTTAAAGGTAATCAATGATGATCTTCGAAAGAAAAGTTATTCTTACATTGCCAAGCATTTACTCTTGTCTACTTATATGCCTCAAGTAAAATCTAGGAATAAGTACAAGAAAGATTCTTCCTCTAGTAGTATCAATAATCATGTTAAATCCAATATTGTTGCTTCTAGTAGTTCTCTTGATTACACTAATGATTCTCTTAGCCAAGTTACAATTGAGCAAGAAAATAGCTTATGGAAGGGAATTATAGAGAAAGGTGTTTACAAGATTCTTGCCGAGAGTAAGCAACTTGAGGAAATTGTACGCAAGCAAGGAAGGCACATGAAGAATCAAGGTGTTGGTTTTGAACGAAACTTCAATGCCAATGGAGTTGAGTGGGAAGAAGATCAATACACCAAGACAAAGTGTGTTCCTCAACAAGAGATGTATGACCCCACTTCCTTCAAGGGAACACAAACCCAAGATGATCTTCCACCACAAGATCACAAGCTAAAGGGCAAGGACAAGCTTCAAGAAGAGACTGATTGTAATGCCCAGGATGGGACTATACCTCCTACGTGTCGAGGCACGACTTAAAGGTATAAGCCCATCCTAGAATGATCTCAAGTTTGGTATCTTTGCACGACTCATGTAAAAGAGGGATTAAATTGCAAAAGAAGATAGTTGGCTTACACTCGCCACTTCACACAATACATTACATAAGCAAGACATCAATCAAAACATCACAGCCCATCTAAGGGTAAGATCCAAAAGACAAGATACCAAACCATAAAGCCACAGGTCAAGATCGAATCCTAGTAGAAACCACTACTGATCGTTGAAAACGTCACAAGCATACGGCCACTCTCTTCATCGAGCTCCCAGTGAAGAACTTGAACCAGCTCCTGCATCATTCTCGGCTGAACCTGCATCTGGTGTTGTAGTAAGTGTGAGCCACGAGGACTCAGCAATCCCATAACCATGGGCATCAAGACTAGCAAAGCTTTGTGGGTAGGAAGAGGTAAAGTGGTGAGGTTGCAGCAGCGGCTAAGCATGATATGGTGGCTAACTTACGAGTACCAGAATAGATGAGCATCTACGCAAACGGTCGCAAAAGCAGTGATCGCTAAAGATCCTGAACTACATACGAATCAAACATAACCCTACCGTGTTCTCTTCTCAAAGTGAAAAGAGACAGTCACGGTTACTCACACAGTTGTGTGTTTTACTTCGGATCCTCTATCAAGTTTTCTACAACCGGACATTAACAAATTCCAATCTGCCACATAACCGCGGGCACGGCTTTCGAAAGATCATAACCCTGCAGGGGTGTTCCAACTTAGCCCATCACAAGCTCTCACGATTAGCTGAAGTGATAAGTATAATATCATCACTCCTTATCTTAGGGAAATCCGATCAGGCTCGGCATCCCGGTAGCACAAGACATTTCGACAATGGTAAAACAAGTCCAGCAAGACCTCCCGGTGTGTCGACACCCGGATAGTAGCCGCGCGTATCTCGTCTCAGGCCACGACCGGATAGGTGAGCCTACGGGAGTCAATCCTCGAGTTTCCCCGTGGTGACCCCGCAGTCTCCCCGTTTGGGACCAACACCATCAGCACTGGCCCCCCCTGCTATGTAGAAAGAATCCTCGGGTAGCGCTAACTCCCTATGCAATTTAATTAATTAATTAATTTGTTATTATGAGCAAATTAAAACCAATGTTGGGCCTTGCTGGAGGAGTTTTATTCAAAGTCGAACTGTCAAGGGGTCCCCATCCACCCATCGTGTAAGGAACGCAAAATCAAGGAACATAATGCCGGTTTATCGGCGCCTAAGGTGGCATGAGTGGAACAAAACACCGAGAAAAAGGCCAAGCCTTCCACCCATGACCAATATATAGGTCTGTTAATAATAATTATAGATATTGTGATATTCCAACAACAAGTTCCCTCCTGGAACAAACTTCATTTTCACATGCAACTAACAACGCTATAAGAGGGGCTGAGCAAGAGGGTAACATAGCCAACCAGTGGTTTTGCTAGGAAGGTGTCAAGGTTAGAGGTTTCATGGCAACAAGGAGAGGCTGACATAAAAGATGGGTAGCGCGACATGTAATGATAGCATCGAGACAACTAAGCATGGCAATGGTAGTAAAGGTATCCAAGGGTATGATCATCTTGCCTGGAATTCCGCAAGGAAGAAGAACGGGTCCAGAAGAAGACGAAGAAGAAGCCTCACAACTCCGGAACGAAACCGAAGCTAACAAGAGAAGCAACCGGAAAGAAGCAAACAACACGGTAAACACACAAGCATAAACATGGCATACGATGCACATCCAAGTATGATGCATGTCCGGTTTAATTATGCATGGCATGGCAAGGTGCACAAACAAAGCTACACGTTAAGTGGAGCTCAATATGCAACGAGTTGCATATTGACGAAACACCACATTTAATTATTTAGTTGACTCTCGTTAGTTTACAAGACAAGTTTAAATGTTTGTTAACATGGCAAGAGGTGAAGCATAAAGAAACTACACTATTTAGGCATTTTAAATGAGGCCGGAAAAACAACAACAATTCCGGGAAAATCCCCATGAGCATGTTTAGCAATTATAAAGCAAATAACAATTAAACATTCAAAGGTTGTTAACATGATGCGGATGACATGATCAAGTTTTATGCAATTTTTATTAACAGGTTAACATGAAGAAGATATGAAGTATTTGTCACCGTGGTGGAAGAAAAGGGGGCCACGGCAACGATCCGAAAATGATGCAACACAACATCTCGGTACCGGTAACTCGTTGAGAGTCCGGTGCAAAAGATAACGGAGAGCGAGTGAAACAAGATGGAATGTGGGGTTATCCCGTCACCGGGTTCCCACGAGTCGGCGACGAGGCAACCGAGGAACATGACAAAAGACGAAACGGGCACGAAGCACAAGTGGAGCATCTCATACAACACAAGCATCTCACGTGTCATCGTAGAGGAAGTAGTGGAAGTAGTGGCACATGAGGCGACGGTAGTTGTACACGTTGGCGTTTCCGTTTCCGAAGAGGTACTTGTCGCGTCGTCTTGTGTCGGCGTTCTCGTATCGTAGAAGAAGTAGGCGTTCTTTCGTCGAGGAAGTAGTGGTACACAAACATCGGTAGGGGTACTCTTTGTATCGCCGTATGTAGTCGAACTTGGGCATCGGAGAGGTACTTGACGCGTCGTGTAGTCGTATTTGGGGGGTCTCGTTCTCGCGTCGTAGATGTTCAAGTCGTCGGTAGTCGAACTTGACGAAAAACACTCCAGCTGTAGTTGTACTCGGGTCGTAGACGAACTTGACACAAACCGATGCACACAAAAGAACAAAACACACGGGCTTCACGGAGGCAGCACGATCTTGGCGGCGCTGGCGGCGGCTCCTGGCCGGCCGAGCTGCCGGACCTGCAGCAGCAAGGAGGCGAGATGGTGGCCGCGGAGGTGCTGGCTGTGCTGCTGCCGCTGCTTGAGGCGAGGCGCGCGGAGGTGCTGCTCGAGGCCGCGGGAGCGCGCAGGGCGGCGGCCATGGCTGACTCCGGAGGAAGCGGGCATGGAGGCGGGCAGCTGGCTGGCCGGGCGGCGCGAGGCTGAGGACGGCCGGCTCGAATCGGGGGAGGTCGGGGCCGAGGCCTTGCTGGAGGCGCGCGGCTCCAGCGAGGGAGACGGAGGCAGGGGCGCTGCGGCGCTCGGGGCCTGGGCGATGGAAGTGGCGCGGCGCCGCGGCCTGGCTAGAGACGTAGGCAGGGGCGCTCTGAGCTGGGCTCCTGGCGCTGGGACTTGGCGTCGGGAGAGGAGGGCGCTCGGGCCTGGGTCGAGCGGCTCCGCGCGCTGCACGATAGGATCCGGCGGGGCGAGAGGGAGCGAGTGCGAGGCCGAGAGATGGGGACGGAATCGAGGGTCAGGGCGCTCGAGGGAGGAGGAGTCGGGCTCGGGCGTGGGGTTCGGCATCGAAGGGAGGAGCGAGAGGATGCGGGGACGCATCGAAGGGAGGGAGGCTCGGCCTCTGGCGGCGCTGAAGAGGGAGCGAGGAGCGAGGAGGAGATGGGCTCGGGAGAACTAGGGTTGGAGGAGTTGGGCCAATGGGCCGGCCTGGGAGGGAAGTGAAAGGTTGGCGCTGAGGGGCCTAGGAGCTGGGCCTGAAGGCTGGAGGGAGGTTTGGGCCTCTTTTTTTTTAAATCGCTTTAACAGAAAAAGAAGAAAGAGGGAAAAGAAAAGAGAGGCTAGGGAAAAAAAATAGCACATGGGACTATTTTTCTCGGGCATCATAAAATGAGCACCGTCCGAGAAAAATATAAAAGGCATGATCGAAAAATATAATTCAAACACATTTGAGTTTAATTCAAATGGGTTTGAACTAAGACTTGATTATAGAAGTGTCCAAAAATGTTGAGGGTTTTGGAGGATCCTCGATAAACGAGAAAATAAATATTGACAAGGTTTGGCGGTGAAACTTGAAGCAAAAGAAGTCTGGAGAATAAATGCAAGTGTGTTACGGTGATCCCAAACAATGGAATATTTATTTATATAGCTCCCTAGATATTGGGAGGATATGTTATAAAGAGAAGACAACCTTCCCTCGATTTAACTGGACCGAAGGTCCACACGATTTATTTAAGTTGAGATGCAAAATAAATATGACATGATGGCATGATGACATGATGCAAAGCAAAAAAATAAATAACACAAGCACAAAAGAAACACACGGAAGAACCCGGAACATATGGAATCTCTGGAATCTTCTGGGACGTCGGTCTTCGGGCGTCACAACTCTCCCACACTAACAGAGGATCTCGACCCGAGATCCTAGAGATGGCATCGGGTAGAAACGGAAGAGGAATAGGTAAAACAAAGTTGCTTCTTTGACAGACGAGTGAAACCACGAACCTTGAGAGGTTGAACAATCTTGAAAGAAAGAATACAACGGAGATGAACAAATATCAAACACTCCGGTAGACTGAGGAACAAGGAACATTACGAGAACCTTGTAGGTTGAAAGACATGAAACAAGAGCTCACGGATGGCGAAAGAATTCCAAAACCACTCCGGTTAACCAAGATTGAGAAGGAATAAGAACGAAATAATTTGGACAACACTCCATCTGAAATGGAAGGAATTAACAAGAACTTGAGGAGATGGGAAGATACTTGATGAAAACAACAACACACAGCCTCCAAAACAATGAAAGGATGGCACAAGGGGTAAGAAGGATTCAGATAGCACTCCGGTTGAAAGAGAGGCAAAACATGAAAAGGTGAGAGAATTAGGATGGAGGACACAACACTCCGGTTAAATGATAAGCAAGGGAAGAACATGATCTCGATAAAACGAGATGATGGTTTGGAGATAGCAACATCACAATGCCTCCGGAATGAAAGAATAGCATATAATTCAATGAAAGAAATGAATGGAGAAGAAAAGATGACAACTTCTCCCACAAATGAATTAGGAAAACATCCTTACAAAGAAGGGTTGAATGGAGTTGTTGGAAAAAATCAACAACAAAAACGAATAAGCTTGATGTGGGCTTATGGAAAACATCTCAAAATTATGAGGTGACAACCAACCACTTACGAAACATTTGATTGGATTGAGATCAACAAGGAGATGAAAAACTTATCACCGGAATGATAAATGAAGTACTTGGGTCATTTATAAGCACCATAATTAGCCAATCCTTAGGGAAAAACTTTTAGGTGAATTATAACCCAAGATGACTCCAACAAATAATTGAATGGTTGGAAAGATCTCCTGAACAAAGAAAATGATGGTTTTAAATATCTCATACTTGATAACTCATGAATCATAAACATGAAGGAATTGTCAAGAATGACATAACACCATCTGAAAAGATAAGGTAGAAAGGATTGCAATTAGAATGCATGATGAAGAATGCTTGAGCTCCAACAAGAATCTTGATGAAGGCTTCGAGCATGAATTAATTCTTGATGAACCACCATGAAAACTCCGGTAATGAAGGATGAAAAGAATAAGATTCAAGGCCTGCGATGAATTAGATGGAGCTTTGAAATGATATAATTGAAATAACTTGGAGCTCCGGAAAACAAGATGAACAACTTAGACCCAAGGATATATTCCTTCTAAACAAACTCCGAAGGAAGGGATTAACCTCTTGGGAGAAACTAGAATAAGATTTATGTTATGCATATCCTTCACCAATTTAAATTGGCGATAAGCAATGGATTTGGCATACTACTTATTCTCGTTGCAAAGAATTAAAGAGAGATCTAGCACAAGCTTGGATAAATATACAACGAACCACCGGTAGGATGATGAAAAGAACAAATGAATTAAAACGATAACAACGGAAAGGTAAACTTGAAAGAACCACCGTAAGAATATGGAGACGAACGAAGAGGTATCAATGAAGAATAGTTGGAGGGCGAAGTTCAAAACTGAGAACGAAGAAATATTCTGAAATGATGGCCTTCGGAGGATCACAATGGAAAGAATTCATGAAATGCTTCGGACGGTATAAAAGAATTCCTCACAATCGGAACAATAATGATGATGGCATGAAGCTAGAACCACGAATCTTCAAGAAGATGGGCCAAGATTTAAGAGAAACACTTCTCCGGTCTTCACAATCTGAGAAGACGATGAGATAGACCACCATGAATTGTATAGGCCCCCCGTAATGAAGAATTAAAAGGTTGAACCAATGATGAAAAAGAATTTGAAAGCGATCTTGGAGAAGGCATGTGACTGATGGGAATCATACTTACGTCACACTTTGAAAGGAATTTAAGTATAACTCCAGAAAATAGAAGAGTCAGGTAAGATCCTAGGAAAAGACCTGTGGGTTAGGGCCCACTAAAGAAATCACCATTGGGAAAGATTGCTTAAGAGATATTGCACTGGTTGAATTAAATGGCTGAATAAGATTATAATCCTCAAAATAGTTTGAACGGATTAAGAATGGAATTATGAATCTTCAGCACTCCGGATATGAAGAAATAAGAGAGCCTTCAGATAAGAAATTTCAACATGTGGAAACATGTGAAACAAAAGGAAGATATATGATCAACACCGAAGCTTGAATTACATCCACCGGCAGAATTTGAGAACAAAAGAATGATGAACTTGAAGCTCTTGAGCATCTTCACGATAAATCACCGGATAAGAACATTGAAGGAAAGAATGAAGAACCATCACATGAATAAAATGGATACTTCATTTGAGAATTTCTGGCTCCAAGAAGAAGAAGGGTGGGAGGGTGGGTAAACAAAGACAACTTGGGATGAACAAAATGGACACCGGTTGAAAAGAATTTAACATGACCATCTTGATGATCAAGAAGAATTAGCACTCCCATAGAAATATGAGAATACCGATTAGGAAAGTTATGGAATCAACATTTGACATCGAAGCAACTCGAATACCAGAATCAAACAAAAACAAAGGATAGATATGCAACATGATCTTCACAATATCATCCAAACAGAGAATTGAACGAATGAATTCCGCAGGTACATCAACTTGTCAAGAAGCCACTTGGAGAACAAAATGAAAATAAAAAGGAACAAGGAACAGATAGAACAAATACATGATAGGAGCTTCGTCCGACATATTCGTGCTGAAAGCTTATGGAACGTGTTACAAAAGGGTTTTGCAATCCCCGGATCAGCATAGCCAAGGACCCTTTAAGATGCAACTCCCGATTGGAACAAGCCCATAAAACCACTTCACTCAATGTAGAACCCCAAACTTCATATCGTGCATCCGTTGGAAGAATGCCTAGAACTACTGGATGAACCCACCTATTAATTTCTGAAAGTTCCCAGTTATGCAATCAGGTGTTGGGGATACATGGGAAGCACCGCGCACTCAACTCTAATCCTACATCCAGCTGTATCCATCCTTCAACACATAACCAGTCATTTTTGGAAACCGTTTACCTCGGACCTTCGAAACGCATCTACTATACAAGCTATGGCAATACTCCCGAACTACCTCCCCAGTACTGGGTGATGTCGAGGTTATCTTGCCACTAACCGCATAGGAGAGTTTTCGATGTCGGCCGTCTTAAGTATTCTAGAACTGCCGCGATGGATTTGTGACGACAACACCTCGGAGCTCAACTCCCCGGGACACTGCCACAACCCCTAATGACAGGAGGCATCGAGAACAATGTTCTCGTCACAAAGACATCGAAACAATCCAAACAATACTCACGAGATCCTAAAGAAAAATTTGGTGCAATTTTTGAAAGTAGAAGAGGCAAGAGTAATCGTCAGGAGTCCTCACCAGAGTGAAAAGGGATGAGGAGAAAAAGAATTCCTACTCTCCGATATATATAGGACTCAAAACTTTTTCATGTGTGTGCCTAGACTCAACCGTCAACGATTCGATCAATCAGTGGGGGCTTCTAGGTCGGAGAAGGCTCTGAATACCAACTTGAAATGCCCAGGATGTGACTATACCTCCTACGTGTCGAGGCACGACTTAAAGGTATAAGCCCATCCTAGAATGATCTCAAGTTTGGTATCTTTGCACGACTCATGTAAAAGAGGGATTAAATTGCAAAAGAAGATAGTTGGCTTACACTCGCCACTTCACACAATACATTACATAAGCAAGACATCAATCAAAACATCACAACCCATCTAAGGGTAAGATCCAAAAGACAAGATACCAAACCATAAAGCCATAGGTCAAGATCGAATCCTAGTAGAAACCACTACTGATCGTCGAAAACGTCACAAGCATACGGCCACTCTCTTCATCGAGCTCCCAGTGAAGAACTTGAACCAGCTCCTGCATCATTCTCGGCTGAACATGCATCTGGTGTTGTAGTAACTGTGAGCCACGACGACGCAGCAATCCCATAACCATGGGTATCAAGACTAGCAAAGCTTTGTGGGTAGGAAGAGGTAAAGTGGTGAGGTTGCAGCAGCGGCTAAGCATGATATGGTGGCTAACTTACGAGTACCAGAATAGATGAGCATCTACGCAAACGGTCGAAAAAGCAGTGATCGCTAAAGATCCTGAACTACATACGAATCAAACATAACCCTACCGTGTTCTCTTCTCAAAGTGAAAAGAGACAGTCACGGTTACTCACACAGTTGTGTGTTTTACTTCGGATCCTCTGTCAAGTTTTCTACAACCGGACATTAACAAATTCCAATCTGCCACATAACCGCGGGCACGACTTTCAAAAGATCATAACCCTGCAGGGGTGTTCCAACTTAGCCCATCACAAGCTCTCACGATTAGCTGAAGTGATAAGTATAATATCATCACTCCTTATCTTAGGGAAATCCGATCAGGCTCGGCATCCCGGTAGCACAAGACATTTTGATATGGTAAAACAAGTCCAGCAAGACCTCCCGGTGTGTCGACACCCTGATAGTAGCCGCGCGTATCTCGTCTCAGGACACGATCGGATAGGTGAGCCTACGGGAGTCAATCCTCGAGTTTCCCCGTGGTGACCCCGCAGTCTCCCCGTTTGGGACCAACACCATCAGCACTGGCCCCCCTGCTATGTAGAAAGAATCCTCGGGTAGCGCTAACTCCCTATGCAATTTAATTAATTAATTAATTTGTTATTATGAGCAAATTAAAACCAATGTTGGGCCTTGCTGGAGGAGTTTTATTCAAAGTCGAACTGTCAAGGGGTCCCCATCCACCCATCGTGTAAGGAACGCAAAATCAAGGAACATAATGCCGGTTTATCGGCGCCTAAGGTGGCATGAGTGGAACAAAACACCGAGCAAAAGGCCAAGCCTTCCACCCATGCCCAGTATCTAGGTGTGTTAATAATAATTATAGATATTGTGATATTCCAACAACAAGTTCCCTCCTGGAACGAACTTCATCTTCACCTGCAACTAACAACGCTATAAGAGGGGCTGAGCAAGCGGGTAACATAGCCAACCAGTGGTTTTGCTAGGAAGGTGTCAAGGTTAGAGGTTTCATGGCAACAAGGAGAGGCTGACATAAAGGATGGGTAGCGCGACATGTAACGATAGCATCGAGACAACTAAGCATGGCAATGGTAGTAAAGGTATCCAAGGGTATGATCATCTTGCCTGGAATTCCGCAAGGAAGAAGAAGGGGTCCAGAAGAAGACGAAGAAGAAGCCTCACAACTCCGGAACGAAACCGAAGCTAACAAGAGAAGCAACCGGAAAGAAGCAAACAACACGGTAAACACACAAGCATAAACATGGCATACGATGCACATCCAAGTATGATGCATGTCCGGTTTAATTATGCATGGCATGGCAAGGTGCACAAACAAAGCTACAAGTTAAGTGGAGCTCAATATGCAACGAGTTGCATATTGACGAAACACCACATTTAATTATTTAGTTGACTCTCGTTAATTTACAAGAAAAGTTTAAATGTTTGTTAACATGGCAAGAGGTGAAGCATAAAGAAACTACACTATATAGGCATTTTAAATGAGGCCGGAAAAACAACAACAATTCCGGGAAAATCCCCATGAGCATGTTTAGCAATTATAAATCAAACAACAATTAAACATTCAAAGGTTGTTAACATGATGCGGATGACATGATCAAGTTTTATGCAATTTTTATTAACATGTTAACATGAAGTAGATATGAAGTATTTGTCACCGTGGTGGAAGAAAAGGGGGCCACGACAACGATCCCAAAATGATGCCACGCAACATCTCGGTACCGGTAACTCGTTGAGAGTCCGGTGCAAAAGATAACGGAGAGCGAGTGAAACAAGATGGAAGGTGGGGTGATCCCGTCACCGGGTTCCCACGGTCGGCGACGAGGCAACCGAGGAACATGACAAAAGACGAAACGGGCACGAAGCACAAGTGGAGCATCTCATACAACACAAGCATCTCACGGGTCATCATAGAGGAAGTAGTGGAAGTAGTGGCACACGGGGCGACGGTAGTTGTACACATTGGCGTTTCCGTTTCCGAAGAGGTACTTGTCGCGTCGTCTTGTGTCGGCGTTCTCGTATCGTAGAAGAAGTAGGCGTTCTTTCGTCGAGGAAGTAGTGGTACACAAACATCGGTAGGGGTACTCGTCGTATCGCCGTATGTAGTCAAACTTGGGCATCGGAGAGGTACTTGACGCGTCGTGTAGTCGTACTTGGAGGGTCTCGTTCTCGCGTCGTAGATGTTCAAGTCGTCGGTAGTCGAACTTGACGAAAAACACTCCAGTTGTAGTTGTACTCGGGTCGTAGACGAACTTGACACAAACCGATGCACACAAAAGAACAAAACACACGGGCTTCATGGAGGCAGCACGATCTTGGCGGCGCCGGCGGCGGCTCCTGGCCGGCCGAGCTGCCGGACCTGCAGCAGCAAGGAGGCGAGATGGTGGCCGCGGAGGTGCTGGCTATGCTGCTACCACTGCTTGAGGCGAGGCGCGCGGAGGTGCTGCTCGAGGCCGCGGGAGCATGCAGGGCGGCGGCCATGGCTGACTCTGGAGGAAGCGGGCATGGAGGCGGGCAGCTGGCTGGCCGGGTGGCGCGAGGCTGAGGACGGCCGGCTCGAATCGGGGGAGGTCGGGGCCGAGGCCTTGCTGGAGGCGCGCGGCTCCAGCGAGGGAGACGGAGGCAGGGGCGCTGCGGCGCTCGGGGCCTGGGCGATGGAAGTGGCGCGGCGCCGCGGCCTGGCTGGAGACGTAGGCAGGGGCGCTCTGAGCTGGGCTCCTGGCGCTGGGACTTGGCGTCAGGAGAGGAGGGCGCTCGGGGCTGGGTCGAGCGGTTCCGCGCGCTGGACGACAGGATTCGGCGGGACGAGAGGGAGCGAGTGCGAGGCCGAGAGATGGGGACGGAATCGAGGGTCAGGGCGCTCGAGGGAGGAGGAGTCAGGCTCGGGCGTGGGGTTCGGCATCGAAGGGAGGAGCGAGAGGATGCGGGGACGCATCGAAGGGAGGGAGGCTCGGCCTCTGGCGGCGCTGAAGAGGGAGAGAGGAGCGAGGAGGAGATGGGCTCGGGAGAGCTAGGGTTGGAGGAGTTGGGCCAATGGGCCGGCCTGGGAGGGAAGTGAAAGGCTGGCGCTGAGGGGCCTAGGAGCTGGGCCTGAAGGCTGGAGGGAGGTTTGGGCCTCTTTTTTTTTTAATCGCTTTAACAGAAAAAGAAGAAAGAGGGAAAAGAAAAGAGAGGCTAGGGAAAATAATAGCACATGGGACTATTTTTCTCGGGCATCATAAAATGAGCACGGTCCGAGAAAAATATAAAAGGCATGATCGAAAAATATAATTCAAACACATTTGAGTTTAATTCAAATGGGTTTGAACTAAGACTTGATTATAGAACTGTCCAAAAAATGTTGAGGGTTTTGGAGGATCCTCCATAAACGAGAAAAGAAATATTGACAAGGTTTGGCGGTGAAACTTGAAGCAAAAGAAGTCTGGAGAATAAATGCAAGTGTGTTACGGTGATCCCAAACAATGGAATATTTATTTATATAGCTCCCTAGATATTGGGAGGATATGTTATAAAGAGAAGACAACCTTCCCTCGATTTAACTGGACCGAAGGTCCACACGATTTATTTAAGTTGAGATGCAAAATAAATATGACATGATGGCA
This sequence comes from Secale cereale, assembly GCA_902687465.1. Lineage (NCBI taxonomy): Eukaryota > Viridiplantae > Streptophyta > Magnoliopsida > Poales > Poaceae > Secale > Secale cereale. Next base: position 190,179,095 of record LR738715.1, on the reverse strand, counting down.
TGATGACATGATGCAAAGCAAAAAAATAGATAACACAAGCACAAAAGAAACACACGGAAGAACCCGGAACATATGGAATCTCTGGAATCTTCTGGAATCTTCTGGGACGTCGGTCTTCGGGCGTCACATTGATTCATTCGAAGAAGCTCCCGAGGCCTTGGTCAAGTGGGTTCCCAAGACTACTTCAAGTTCTACTTCATCAAGTACGACTACAACTCCGAGGATTCCCATCAAGTTGATGTGGATCCCAAAGAAGAAGAACTAGAGAGTTCTTGAGGGTGACTCCGCCAACATATTTCACTCATATTCATTTTGGCAAGGACAAGTGCAATCAACTTCCATATCTTGCACTAGTTCAAGGAGTCACAAACCCTCTTGTTGGTAAGACAAGGGACAAGGTGATCTAATGTTTTCATGGACATCATTATGTGTGTGTTTCACTCTATGTCTATGGATATCCTTGTATGTTCCTAGTGGGACTAACTGATACGTCTCCAACGTATCTATAATTTTTGATTGTTCCATGCTATTATATTATCTATCTTAGATGTTTTATATGCATTTATATGCTATTTTATATAATTTCCGGGACTAACCTATTAACCCAGAGCCTAGTGCCAGTTTCTATTTTTTCTTTGTTTTTGAGTTTCGCAGAAAAGGAATATCAAACGGAGTCCAAACAGAATGAAACTTTCTGGAGATTTTTCTTGGACCAAAAGACATCAGATGGACTTGGAGTACACGCCAAGGTATCTGCGAGGCGGCCACAAGGGTGGAGGGCGCGCCCTGGGGGGTATGGCGCGCCCCCCTGATACATCTCCAATGTATCTATAATTTTTTATTGTTCCATGCCGTTTTATTATCAATATTGGTTGTTTTATAATTATTTTATAGTTATTTTATATCATTTTTTGGTACTAACCTACTGACATACTGCCAAGTGCCAGTTCTTGTTTTCTGCATGTTTTTTACATTGCAGGAAATCAATATCAAATCGAGCCCAAACATCGAGAAACTTTTTGGAGATTGTTTTGGGCCAGAAGGCACACTATGGGCCCTGGTGGCACCTCGGGGAGTCCCAAGGAGGGGACAACCCATCAGGGCGCGCTAGGAGGCCCAGGCGCGCCCTAGTGAGTTATGCCCACCTCGGGTGCCCCCCGGACCGCCTCTTTGCTCTATAAATACCCCAATATTCCAGAAACCCTAAAGGCATCGACAAAATATTCATCCAGCCACTGAAGAGTCCAGAAACACCATCCAATCTAGACACCATCACGGAGGTGTTCTCCACTTCCATTGACACCTCTTCGATGATGTGTGAGTAGTTCCTTGTAGACCTACAGGTCTGTAGTTAGTAGCTAGATGGCTTCCTCTCTCTATTTTGATTCTCAATACAATGGTCTCTTGGAGATCTAGATGATGTAACTCTTATTGTGGTGTGTTTGTTGGGATCCAATGAACTTTGAGTTTATGATCAGATCTATCTTTTTATATCCATGAAAGTTATTTGAGTTTCTTTGATCTCTTATATGCATGATTGCTTATAGCCTCGTATTTCTTCTCTGATATTGGGTTTTGTTTGGCCAACTTGATCTCTTTATCTTGCAATGGGAAGAGGTGCCCGGTAGTGGGTTCGATCTTACGGTGCTTGATCCCAGTGACAGAAGGGGAACTGACACGTATGTACCGTTGCTACTAAGGATAAAACGACGAGATCCATATCTAAAGCCATAGATAAACGGATCTTGTCTACATCATGTCATGATTCTTAATGCATTACTTTGTTTTTCCATGAACTTAATACACTAGATGCATGCTGGATAGCGGTCTATGTGTGGAGTAATAGTAGTAGATGCAGGCAGGAGTCGGTCTACTAATATTGGACGTGATGCCTATGTAATGATCATTGCCTGGATATCGTCATGATTATTCGAAGTTCTATCAATTGCCCAACAGTAATTTGTTTCCCGTCGTTTGCTATTTTCCTCGAGAGAAGCTACTAGTGAAATCTACGGCCCCCGGGTCTTCTTTCTCATATATTTGCCTTTGCGATCTACTTTTTCCTTTGCTTTTATTTTCAGATCTATTAAACCAAAAACCCAAAAATACCTTGCTGCAATTTATCTATCATTATTTATATATCTCTCACGTCCGTTACCTGAAAGGGATTGACAACCCCTTTTACGCGCCGGGTTGCGAGGTGTTGTTATTTGTATGCAGGTGATGTTTACGTTGTGTTTCTTGGTTCTCCTACTGGTTCAATAACCTTGATTTCATCACTAAGGGAAATACCTACCGCTGATGTACTACATCATCCCTTCCTCTTTGGGGAAATACCGACGTAGCTCTAGGAGACATCAAAAGGAATTTCTGGCGCCGTTGCCAGGGAGCACCTTCAACATATACCATGTTCCTAGTCACAAATCTCATCTTCTCACAATTTACATTATTTGCCATTTGCCACTCTTTTTCCTCTCCCCCACTTCACAAACATTTGCTTTTTATTCGCCATCTTTTCCATTTGCCGTTCTTTTCCGGACGGATCTATCGCCACTTGTGTTCTTGTTTATAATTGCTCAAAAATTATGCAAGAGAACACTAAGTTGTGTGATTTTTCCAATACCAACAACAATGATTTTATTGGCACTCCGATTGCTCCTCCCGCCACTAGTGCAGAGACTTGTGATTTGGGTGCTAGTGTTTCCACGATTCTGAAATCTCTTTGTGATGTTCTTGGTCTTACCAATATTGAAGATTGCTCTCTTAATTTGCATTTGGCGGATTCTACTATTAAAAATCCTCTGGGGAGGATCAATGATGTTCTTATTCTTGCAAATAGGAACTATGTACCCATAGACTTTATTGTTCTTGATATCGAATGCAATCCGTCTTGCCCTATTATACTTGGTAGACCGTTTTTGCGCACTATCTGCGTGGTGATTGACATGAAAGAAGGGAATACTAAATTCCAATTTACCTTGAGAACGGGGATGGAACACTTCCCTAGAACCAAGATCAAATTGCCTTATGAATATATAATGAGGGCAACTTATGGAACATTCAGCAAGGAAGACAATACTTGAAATCTTGGTATTACGCCTAGCTAAGTGCGTAAAATGATAGCGCTTGTTGGGAGGAAACCCAATGAATAAAATTTACTTTTTCTTCTTGCTTTCTGTTCTGGAGTGTTTACACAATTATGCTACTGGTATGATTGTGTTTTTTGTGTTTTAATTAGTGTTTGTGCCAAGTAGAACCGATAGGATCTTCTTGGGTGATAGTTGTTTTATCTTCCTGAAAAAGACAGAAACTTTGCGCTCATGAGAAAAATTCTCATTTTTAATAGAAAAGTTCTTTTTAGTTCATTCTTTTTGCATAAGATTAATATGCAAATTTCCCACGTGTCCCTGTTGTTTTCAAGATTTTTAGAGTTCGAGAAGTATTCGAAACTTCCAGATTACTACAGACTGTTCTGTTTTTGACAAATTCTGTTTTCTTTGTGTTGTGTGCTTATTTTGATGGCTCTATGGTTTTCTTTGATGAGTTTTTGCCATAGAAAAGTTGGAATACAATATATTTAATACAATAACAAAATATGAATTGGTTTGGCACATCACTCATAGTAGTGGTTTGCTTTCTTATGCTAACAGATCTCACAAAGGTTTTGTTGAAGTTTTGTGTGATTGAAGTTTTCAAGTTTTGGGTTATCTTACCATGGAGGAAGGAACGATGGAAGAGCCAAAGCTTGGGGATGCCCTAGCATCCCAAGATATTATCCAAAAAATGAGCAACCAACTAAGCTTGGGGGTGCCCCCGAGTGGCATCCCCGCTTTCTTCCAACAACTATCGATATTTCACTCGAAACTATATTTTTATTCACATGATATGTGTTTTACTTGAAGCGTCTTGTATGATATGAGTCTTTGCTTGTTTTGTTTTGCTTTTTAAGTCATCAATCCTTGCTGTACACACCTATTTGAGAGAGCCAACATTATTCCATGACTTGCTAGAATAGCTCTCTAGGCTTCACTTAAATTCTTTATGAGCTAGGACTTGCTCTAGTGCTTCACTTATATCTTTTTGAGCACGGTGTGCTTAGTATTTTTGAAGAAATACTCTCTTGCTTCACTTAGATTTATTTGAGAGTTAGTAAATTTTAAAGAAATTATCTCTTGCTACACTTATATTATTTTGAGAGAAGAAAGAAAATTGTTATGCTCATGATCTTCACTTATATTTATTTGAGCTTATGAAAAGCAACACATGAAAATTAGTCCCAAAGTGATAAATATACAAGAAGGATAAAGAAAAAAATGTCATGAAGATCATTGGACAAAATAAACTTGATTCTTAGTAATAGTTTTGAGACATGATGATATGATATGTGAGTCATGTTGATGAGTAATTGTGCTTTAGTAAGAATACTAGTGTTAAAGTTTGTGATTCCCTATGCAATGAAATTATATCCTACTTGTGGTGCATTATTCGGTGTTATTTATGCTCATTGTTTGCTTACAAGATTATTTGTTTCATGGCTGGTCGCTTCCCAGTCTTTTGCTAGCCTTCATTTTGCACTAAGTATGATATGTACTTGTGCATCCAAAATCCTTTATCCCGATTTTGTCATATGAGTCCACCAACTAAATGCAGTATTTCCTTGCCGTTCTAAGCAAATTTGTATGTGCCATCTCTAATTTTCAAAATAAATTTCCATTTTGTGTGCCCGTACTGCTCGCGAGGCGGTGAGGGGTGGCCAATATTTTCCATGCTGGATGTGTTATTCTCATGGTGAGTGTTTATTCACTTGTCATTGCACGAGAGTACGACAAAGGTATTAGGGATACCCTATCCCAAAATGAAAATTTACTTTATGTTGTCAAATAATAAATTCCTTGGAAAGTGTTGGTATGGAAGGCAACCGTGGATTCGGCTAGCCATGGCTTGTGAAAGTTTGGTGGAAAAGGAATAAACTTTATTTTTATGTTTGGGAACCGCCTATGATATATCTAGCATGGAAAGTGTTGGGAACCTCAAGTCGTTCTCGTTGGCGGTAAAAGTATACCTCCCAAAAAAATTATCTCTCAATTTAAGCTTTGAGCTCTGGCACCTCTACAAATCCCTACTTCCCTCTGCGACGGGACTTTCTTTTACTTATGCAATTTTTATTTTTGAATTTGATCCTCCACCCTCTCTTATAAAGCACCAACTAGGAAACACTATGATCGTACTTGAGCATTAGGTGTAACTAATATGTGAGTGTATTTCATGAATGGATCAATGATAGAGCATGATGGGTTAGGGATAACTTATTTTAGCATTGATATTTTGAAAGACATGCTTGCTTTTTGATATACTTGAGTATCTAAATTATTATGTCAAAACTAGACTATTGCTTTGAATCATATAAAAGTCCAAAAGTCCATGCTATAAAGAAAAGAATATGATATGACTTGATAAACATCACTCCACATCAAAAATTATGTTTTTATCACTTACCAACTCGAGGACGAGTAGGAGTTAAGCTTGGGGATGCTAATACGTCTCCAACGTATCTATAATTTTTGATTGTTCCATGCTGTTATATTATCAATCTTGGATGTTTAATAATCATTTTATATCATTTTTTGGTACTAACCTATTAACATAGTGCAAAGTGCCAGTTGTTATTTTCTGCATGTTTTTTACATCGCAGGAAATCAATATCAAATGGAGCGCATATACCGCGAAACTTTTTGGAGATTTGTTTTGGGCCAGAAGGAACAATATGGACCCTGGTGGCATCTGGGGGGAGTCTCAAGGAGGGGACAACCCACCAGGGCACGCTAGGAGGCCCAGGCGCGCCCTGGTGGGTTGTGCCCACCTTGGCTACCCCCCGGACCGCCTCTTTGCTCTATAAATACCCCAATATTCGAGAAACCCTAAAGGCATCGACAAAATATTCATCCAGCTACCGCGGAGTCCAGAAACACCAGATCCAATCTAGACACCATCACGGAGGGGTTCACCACTTCCATTGGTGCCTCTCCGATGATGCGTGAGTAGTTCCTTGTAGACCTACAGGTCCGTAGTTAGTATCTATATGGCTTCCTCTCTCTCTTTTGATTATCAATACAATGGTCTCTTGGAGATCCATATGATGTAACTCTTTTTGCGGTGTGTTTGTTGGGATCCGATGAACTTTCAGTTTATGATCAGATCTATCTTTTTATATCCATGAAAGTTTTTTTTGACAGAAAGATTGTAAGGGAACCCCCTACAGTATAATTGGTGCAACAAACCCAAATTGCAAGTACCATGCCTTGAACTTGGGTGGGTGGGAAGGCATCAGCCCCTTCCCACCACTAGGCTATGCCTTAGTCTGCAATATCCATGAAAGTTATTTGAGTTTCTTTGATCTCATATATGCATGATTGCTTATAGCCTCATATTTCTTCTCCGATATTGGGTTTTGTTTGGCCAACTTGATCTCTTTATCTTGCAATGGGAAGAGGTGCCCGGTAGTGGGTTCGATCTTACGCTGCTTGATACCAGTGATAGAAGGGGAACCGACACGTATGTATCGTTGCTACTAAGGATAAAACGAAAAGATCCATATCCAACGCCATAGATAAACGAATCTTGTCTACATCATGTTATCGTTCTTAATGCATTACTCCGTTTTTCCATGAACTTAATACACTAGATGCATGCTGGATAGTGGTCAATCTGTGGAGTAATAGTAGTAGATACAGCGAGGAGTCGGTCTACTAATCTTGGACGTGATGCCTATGTAATGATCTTTGCCTGGATATCGTCATGATTATTTGAAGTTCTATCAATTGCCCAATAGTAATTTGTTTCCCACCATTTAATATTTTTCTTGAGAGAAGCCACTATTGAAACCAATAGCCTCCGGGTCTTCTTTCTCATATATTTGCCTTTGTGATCTACTTTTTCCTTTGATTTTATTTTTATATCTATTAATATAAAAAACCCAAAAATACCTTGCTGCATCTATCATTATTTATATATCTCTCACGTCCATTACCCGAAAGGGATTGATGATACGTCTCCAACGTATCTACTTTTCCAAACACTTTTGCCCTTGTTTTGGACTCTAACTTGCATGATTTGAATGGAACTAACCCAGACTGACACTGTTTTCAGCAGAACTGCCATGGTGTTGTTTTTGTGCAGAAATAAAAAGTTCTCGGAATCGCCTGAAAATCAATGGAGATTTATTTCAGAAAATATAAAAAATACCTGCAAGAAGATCCACACCTGGGGGCCCACGGGCTGTCCTCGAGGGAGGGGGGCGCGCCCCCCTTCCCAGGGCGCCCCCTGCCTCGAGGGCACCCCGATGCCCCACCGACGTATCCCCAGGTCCTATATATTCCATTTCATGGAGAAAAAAATCAGAGAAAAAGAAGTATCACATTTTACGAGGCGGAGCCGCCGCCAAGCCCTAATCTCTCTCGGGAGGGCTGATCTGGAGTCCGTTCGGGGCTCCGGAGAGTGGAGATCATCACCATCATCATCATCAACCTTCCTCCATCACCAATTCCATGATACTCACCGCCGTGCGTGAGTAATTCCATCGTAGGCTTGCTGGACGGTGATGGGTTGGATGGGATCTATCATGTAATCGAGTTAGTTTTGTTAGGGTTTGATCCCTAGTATCCACTATGATCTGAGATTGATGTTGCTATGACTTTGCTATGCTTAATGGTTGTCACTAGGGCCCGAGTGCCATGATTCCAGATCTGAACCTATTATCTTTCCATGAATATATGTGTGTTCTTGATCTTATCTTGCAAGTCTATAGTCACCTACTATGTGTTATGATCCGGCAACCCCGAAGTGACAATAATCTGGACCCCTCCCGGTGATGACCATAGTTTGAGGAGTTCATGTATTCACTATATGTTAATGCTTTGGTCCGGTACTTTATTAAAAGGAGGCCTTAATATCCCTTAGTTTCCAATAGGACCCCGCTGCCACGGGAGGGTAGGACAAAAGATGTCATGCAAGTTCTTTTCCATAAGCACGTATGACTATATTCGGAACACAAGACTACATTGCATTGATGAACTGGAGCTAGTTCTGTGTCACCCTATGTTATAACTTCTACATGATGAATTGCATCCAACGTAATTTCTCATCACCGATCCAATGCCTACGAGCTTTACCTATATTGCTAGTTGCTATTTACTTTTCCGTTCCTATTATCACAAAAACTACAAAAACACTATCTTTACTTTTATTGCCGCTACCGCCACTATCATATTACTTTGCTACTAAACTATCTTGCTGCAGATACTAAGTTTCCAGGTGTGGCTGAATTGACAACTCAGCTGCTAATACTTAAGAGTATTCTTTGGCTCCCCTTGTGTCGAATCAACAAATTTAGGTTTAATACTTTACCCTCAAAAACTGTTGCGATCCCCTACACTTGTGGGTTATCAAGACTATTTTTTGTCGCTGTTGCCGGGGAGCATAGCTCTATTCTTTAAGTCACTTGGGATTTATATCTGCTTATCACTATGAATAATTTGAAGGACTCAAAAACCAAGATCTTGCCCTCAACTACGAGGGGAGGTAAGGAACTGCCATCTAGCTCTGCACTTGATTCTCCTTCTGTTATGAGTAAACTTGCGACACCTACTCCTGCTATTGAATCTGATATGTCGTATGTTCTTGACGATGCTACTTCTGCTATGTATGATGAAACTATCTCTATGCCTGATACTGTGCCACTAGGTGAATTTCTAGATGAACTAATTGCTAAGGTTAGGGAGAGTGCAAATGTTGATGATATTTATGAAAGTCATGATGAAACTACTCCCAATAGATAGGCATTGCCTATTGTGCCTGAGGGTTATGTTATGGATGAAGAAACTGCTAGAGACTTTCTTGCTTGCAATGATAGATATGATCTTAAGAAGTTATTAGCTAATCTGAAAGAAAAGTCCTTGAATGCTAGAATGAAAAATAATTTCAGAATAATATTAAAAACTTTGAAAAATCAAAGAAAATTAACCGTAGCTCGGATAAAAAACTTTGTACATGAAAGTTGCTCAGAACGACGAGACGAATCGGCATACGCGGTCCGTTCATCCACCACACATTCCTAGCATACTGAACATGGAACAATCCCCTCCCATTCATCTATCCGAAAACACGAAACATCGGGGATACTTTCCCGGATGTTACCCCCCTACGCCGGTACCGTGTAGCATCGCGTTAGATAACCCTAGGACTGCGTGTAGACTTGTCGTGTTTCTTGTTGCATCTGTGTGCTTTATATTAACTGTTTCTTCCCCCTCTTCTCTCCGGTAGACCCCGAGACCGAAGATGCCTCGGTGATCAACTACGGTGTTGACGACCCCTCCTTCTTGCCAGAGCAACCAGGCAAGCCAACCCCCTTTGATCATTCCGATATCGCCCACTCTATTCTCTCTTATGCTTGCATTAGAACTGCTACTGCTTTTTGTATGATCCTATTCTGATGCATAGCCTGTTGTTGATACTGCTATCATACCTTACATGTTTATACTAAACTGCTTAGTATAGGCTGGTTAGAGATCCACCAATGACCCCCCACATTGTCCCGACTGCCCCGCTGGATTATCAGAAGACCCGATCAACGGGATCGAAGACCATGACCCAGCACCGCACATCACTTTCCCCTTAGTTGCTCGATACTACTAGGTTACTATCGAGTGCCGAGGGTGAGACCTCATCAGCACTTCTGATGTTAACCTTGTAGGTTAAGTTCATCGGGCGTGGTCATCGAGGGTGATTCCTCTTTCTCCATTCCAGATAACGACACTGTCGTGCAACTCCTCAAGAGTGGACCTCGAGGGTGACTCCTCTTTCGTTCACCTTGACGATAAACATCAGGTGGAATTCCATCGAGGGTGATTTCCTCAGGTTTTCCTTTGGTGTCAGACACACAGTTACTATGGTTACTATGACTTTACACTGAACCTGGTTACTAAAGACGCGTCGACCCAGAGGGGTACCCGCGCGAGCTTAATTGCGAGTGATGTGTAGTCGGGTTGACCTGGAAGGTGCCCGCGAGATAATACGAGGCGTGGCCGGGCACTCGCCCTTGCCGCAAGTTCTCGAGACGGGGCGATGGGGTCACATCTTTCGTGAGTCTCTGCTCGTTACCACGCTTTCCCAAGACACTAAACGGTTTGGATATTTGATCCAAGGGGCCTCTGGCCTGATAGCACTAACCATCACGTGGGCATAGTATGGGCGTTCTACGTCGTATGCATCAGCCGAAGCTTAACTGACGTCATTGCGACTGAGCGGCGCGCGCCGGGTCGGACTGGTTAGGCTCCTACCTTTTTAAAGGTGGTTGCTAGGTCTGCTCACCGGCCGCCCACGCAACGTGCAGGAGTTCCCGGGGCGATTGGCCCATGACCCCTGGGGGCATAGGGTTTAGTCCGGCGTGCATGACCTCTCTATTAAGCCTAGGTCGGGTTGCGGCGTATTGTTTGGCCGAGGGCGGGCATGACCTGATGGTGTGTCCGGCCGAAGTTAAGCAAGCGTGTTGGGTAAATTGGTGCACCCCTGCAGGGAAGAAAACATCTATCGATAGCCTATCCTACGGTAACGGACACTTGGAGTTGTATCCCGATCGCTACAACTAGAACTGGATGCTGAGGCATTGATTGGATATGTTGCTTCGGGAGACGAGAAAGGATCCCGTAGCGTTGGAACAACAACATAAATATGACTTATGTTATACTACTCTACTCCCCCTTGTTGCTGCAAGACGGTGGTTTCCAGAAGATGCTAGTCTTCGATAGGGCTAGCTTCTCCCCCTCTTATTCTAGCATTCTGCAGCTTAGTCCACAGATACTACCCTTTTCATTGATACCGATGTATATGTAGTGTAGATCCTTTCTTGCGAGTACTTTGGATGAGTACTCACGGTTGCTTTGCTCCCCCTTTTCTCCCTTCTTTCTTCTTGCTGGTTGATGCAACCAGATGGTGGAGCCCATGAGCCAGATGCCACATTTGATGACTGCTACTACCCCGACGGAGGCTACTACTACGTGAAGACCGCCGACGACCAGGAGTAGTTAGGAGGTCCCAGGCAGGAGGCCTTGCCTTTTCGATCGTGTTGTTTTTGTGCTAGCCTTCTTAAGGAAAACTTGTTTAACTTATGTTTGTACTCAGATATTGTTTCTTCCGCTGACTCTTGTGTTTCGAGCTTATGTATTCGAGCCCTCGAGGCCCCTGGCTTGTAATATAAAGCTTGTATTATTTCAATTTGTGTTTGGATTTGTGTTGTGATATCTTCCAGTGAGTCCTTGATCTTGGTCGTACACATTTGCGTGCATGATTAGTGTACGGTCAAATCGGGGGCGTCACAAGTTGGTATCAGAGCCGACTGCCTGTAGGAAACCCCCTTTCCAACTCCTTGGCCGAAGTTGAGTCTAGTCTTTGAAAAACCGTTTTACTAACTTGGTTGTGTGGCTTACGGGCCCACGTCGCCATTGGGTGGTATTAGGATCTTTTACTCCTTGTCTATACCCTGGGACTCTGAACTCTCTTCTATTCGGGTTAAACGAATTTACTAACTCTAACCTTAGGATCCCGTGACCACATTCACCCCAAAGTTGGATAAGCCATAGTTATTCCTTAGGTTAGTATTTTGAATAAGTACCCCATTCTGTCTGGCCGACTACTATGTGGTACCCGTCGAACCTCGTTCATTCTACATGTTAGATAATGAATAATTCCTTGTCTTTGCAAATGCTCAATGCTGAACTACCCCCTGTTACATGTTAGCAGGATGGTTAGACCAGGTGGTCGTGGCCGTGGTGGTGATGGCTTCTCGCCCCTCGTTGGTTACCCCAAGTGGAAGGTGTGAGATGTAGCGTAGCGGTAGTTTTCCCTTGGCAAAGATACCAAGGATCGAATCCCGTGAGACTCCGAGGGTCGACAAGAAGGTGTGAACTGCTAACGGCGCCATATACTTAGCGATTGACAGGACATGCACACAGATACAAATAACTTTGCTCCCAACGAGTACAGAGAGGTTGTCAATCCCTCCGGCCTTGTCGTTTACAAAGGATCAAACACAAGAGATAATAGTGATAGTTATGACTGCAACTAGTAAATAAGAACAGGAAGTAAATAGCGGGTGTGATCAGTGATGGTAATATGGATCGGGGTCCCATGATGTTCACTAGTGATGTCTCTCTCCCAAAAGACGATAAAACAGCTAAGCGAGGTAAACGAATTACAGCTGGGCAATTGACAGGATTATGTGCGCAAACCAATGCTAACTATGCTGCAAAGAAAGGTAGAGGCTCAAAAGCATGGGCGGTACGCCAAGGCAAGTTGGCCGAAATCCATCTGCATCTACTACTAATCATCCACCTTGAGATATCAATCCAGAACATCTCGCTGGTATTAAGTTGCAAGTCCCACCCATAGTGTAAACTCAAAGCAACAGACAACTGCATTAAAAGAACTTTGCGTAAAGTAAACAATCCTTGCACCCGCAAGTACAAGCACCGTTGTTTTCCCCCTTGTGGCAACATCACATCCCCTAGACTCATGTTTCTGTCACTCAAGCTAGTCATCGAGGGGCATGAACCCACAATCAAGCATAATTTTCCCTCTTGGAGTTACTACCTACTACTTGGCCAAAGCAATAAACAGCAACGGAGAACATGCAAGAATTACTCAAGAACATAAATATAAAAGAGGTGAATCAAATATATTACTCACACACAATCTAAACATAATCTCATAATCCATCGGATCCCAGCAAACTCATCATAGCAACAGCATAAGGATTACATATGTGCCTCGATCATGTAGGGCAGCTCACGAGGTCTAATCGGTGAAGAACAAAGAGGGGAGGAGAACATCACATAGCTACTGGTCATGGACCCATGGTCCAAGGGGGACTACTCACAACTCATCCGGGAGGCGTCCATGGTGGTGGAGAGGCTCCCGGTGGTGATTCTCCCCTCCGGTAGGGTGCCGGGAAGAGTTCTCCTGGTGCTCCCGATCTTGGAAGCACGGCGGCGACGGAACAGAGATGAGATCGCGAAAAAGGGTTCCGTCCTCGAGGGTTTCGAGACGCGGTGTAAATATATGCCAAAGGGGGGCATCAGAGAAGATAAGGGGGGCCCAGGCGGCCTGGCATGGCGGCCAGGAGGGGGGCCGCCCCCTCAGGGCAGCTGGAGCCCCTGTGGCCCCCCTCCGGCCCTACTTCTGCCGCATGGAAGCTTCTGGAGCGCTGATTTTTTATATATTTTTCCCGGAATTTTTCTGGCAATTTAAGTAATGGGAAAACCTGAAATACAAAAACAGCAGAAAACAGAAACTGGCACTGGGGTGCACTGAGTTAATAGGTTAGTCCAAATATGATCAAAAGTGTATGGAAGTGCATAAATATCATAGCAATATCACACAAAAGAGGCATGGAGCAAGCAGAAATTATAGATACGTTTTGGACGTATCAACATCCCCAAGCTTAATTCCTGCTCGTCCTCGAGTAGGTAAATGATAACAAGCATAATTTCTGTTGTGACATGCTACCAACCATATAATAACTTTTCACAGTCACATGACAAACGCTTACTGAGATAATGAATCTTTAGTAATTAAGTTTCCTCATGAGAATATCACAAAGAACTGAAAGGTTTACAATATGATACTGAAACACTCAATAGATTTGTAGTGAGCATGGTGTGCAAACATGGCAAAGTAATACCTCGCTTGCCCCCTTTAGTGAAGCAAAACATAAATGCAGGAGCACCTCCGAAGTTTAAGTGACGACTAGATACAATCATTTCAGAATAAACGATATCATAATCATGCAGAAGACAATGGTACTTTGGGACAATGCACATTACACTCAGAATGACAATTATGCTCTCAATAGTTGGTGGTTTGAAGAAAGAAGGTGGAGACTCCCGAACCGTGGCTTTTGATGGCAAGGTTGAAAACCCATGGTCGGAAACAAAGACTAAACATGTACCAGAGCTCTTGGTTTTTAAAAACATAGGTAAAAATTATTTTTGGGATATGCATATTTCGTCAACGAATGCTAGTAGATAACTCAATTACTTCTCGAGCTGGACAAGTTTCGAGGAACGGATCCCGCATGGGGATGATCACATCCCCTTAATCTCCTTTGTTTATCACTGCCAAAAGTTTTCTGATTTCTCATGAACAAAGCGTGAAGGAGGGTTTGTTTGTTGTGTTTATTTTTGAGCCAGGCGCACTCTTTGCCAGTTCCTTCTCGTATTAGGGGTTTGCAGATTAGACATGCAATCCCGGGATGAAACTTGTCCAACTTAAAAAGATCATGAATTAACTACTACTTCCTCATGAGCTAAAACAGAGGCACAAAAGAGAAATGCTTTTGAATAATTTCGAGATGGTACACGAAAGTCTTCGTTAGGAATGGCAAGTAAATACCATGTATAGGAAGGTATGGTGGACTCATATGGCATAACTGGTTTAAAGGATTTTGGATGCACAAGCAGTCAGTCCGCTTAGTACAGGCAAAGGTTAGCAAAAGACTGGGAGCGACCAACTAAGAGAGCAATGACGGCCATAATCATGCAGAGCGACAAAGCAAAATTGAATCGGGCATGGAAGTTATATCGCTACTCAGAAATTAAAGATCATCAAGGCTTGATAGACTTTCTTTACAGTCTTAAATATGCGTGAGCATATGCCAAGTCAATCAAAATAAATTCTTGGAGGAAGATATCACTAAACCATACCACATCATATGCAAACAAATCATGTTGGTACTTCAATAACACATTAAGAACCCCCCAGCTATTTGAGACTAACCATAAGAAAACATGAACTACTAAGCACCATTATGCACATAGCATTTTTATCATAGACATATCAACCAGTGCCACAGACAAACTCTCTTAACAAGATAAGCATGATAACTCAAGAGAGTTCAGCAACCAACTAAACAAAAGCTCTTTAAAAAGTAAAGCATGAAAACTAAGAGCTAAACAGGACAGTAGCTATTGAAAGACAAAGAACATACACAACAAAGATAAGCATGAAAATCCTATGTTGTGTTCTAGGTTGAAGTGGAGCGTGTTTCTCTCCCACACAAAGAAAGCTGGGTTCTAACTCGTTATGAACAGCAAGCAATGCTAAAGAAAACTAAAAGCAAGACGCTCCAAGCATAGCACATAACGCATGAAGTGATTAAAATATAGTGGAACGAAAGACGAACTGATAATTGTTGATGGAGAAGGGGATGCACGTGGGCATCCCCAAGCTTAGACGCTTGAGTCTTCTTGAATATTTCTTGGGGGGTGCATGGGGGCATCCCCAAGCTTGAGCGTTTGACACTCCTGAATCTTTTTATCATCTTCCCTCGCACACTTGAAAACTCCCTTCATACATAACTCATCATAATCTGATTAGCGAGGTTAGTACCCATAATAAAATAATTTTTACTTGCTGGAAATAAGGATAATCTTGAAGGTCTACTGTTTCTCAAGATTGCCAAAAGGTTTTTGCAAAGAAAAAGCAAGCTCAAGGTTTGCAAAACGAAGAAAAGGCAAAACAGGACAGAATCTGTGAAAAACAGACCAGCAGGTAGTAAATAATTTTTTCGGGGCACTTCTGCAACTCAAATTAAAAAACTCAGAACAGACGCCCGAAAGCCAATTGTATAGAGCACGCTGTCGAAAAAATTCAGACCAAAAAGATGATCTGGTGATTTTATACGAATTTGTGTGTCCAAGGTCAGAATCTGTTTCCTGGACAGCACGTCACAACTTTTGAACTTTCTTGCTATCAGAGGCTAAACTTGGCACAAAGATGAAAAGTAAAGATACAATGATGATGCTACTGTAGTAACAAACATCAAGACACAACAAAAGCAAAATAAAATTTTATTCATTGTGGGCTACCTCCCAAAAGCGCTTTCTTTTATGCCTTTATGCTAGGCATAATGCAAAGAGATCAAGTTTTATCAAGAGTAAAAGAATAGCTAGCCCGTATAACGGACTCAAAAGGTAACTTAATCTTCTTTCTAGGGAAGTGTTCCATCCCTTTCCTGAGAGGAAATTGGAATTTTATATTCCCCTCTTTCATGTCAATGATAGCACCAACGGTGCGAAGAAAAGGACGTCCCAAAATAATTGGACAAGAAGGTTCACATTCGATATCCATAATAGTAAAATCAACGGGAACATAATTGTCATTGACTATGATAAGAACATCGTCGATCCTCCCCAAGGGTTTCTTTATGGAAGAATCAACAAGACAAACACCAAAAGAACAAGAATCAAAAGGTTTCAATTTAAGCATATCATATATTCTTTTGGGCATAACGGAGGTACTAGCTCCAACATCACATAAAGCATAGCAAGAGAAGTTATTCAACTTAATTTTAATCATAGGATCCCAACCATCTTCTAGCTTTCTAGGTATGGAGGCTTCTACCCTAAGTTTCTCCTCCCTAGCTTTGGTGAGAGCATTAGTGATATGCTCTGTGAAGGCAAGATTAAGCGTGCTAGTGTGGGGATCTCTAGACATCTTGTGAAGAAAATCAATAACTTCAGAAAGGGCGCAATTATCAAAATCAAGGACACTACTATCAAGTAAAGTGGTAGTGGTGTCCTTTAGGCTCACTTGTTTGGTAGCTTCTATGGACATAGGAGTTTCTACGGTTAAGGTCTTAGCATCACCATTAATATGTCCAATGGGACCAGGAGTGCATTGGGTGCTAAGAGTTTGGATATCCTCAACAACTTGGATAGTAGCAATAGTGTGGTGGGTAGGAAGGCTCTTAATTCTATCTTTTTCCTCCTTCAGGGGTGCAACCACTTCGGGTTTAGCTGCCATTTGGTTTATCAAAGTGGCTTGTGTGTGGGACATTGGAAACTTGGGTCTCAGTGATAGTGAGCCTAGTCTGGAGGTTAGAAATCTCAATATTTAGGCTCTCCAGTTGTCTACCAATGACTTGCAAGATAGCAGTATGCTCATCTAATTGCCTCGAGAAGGTCTTGTTTTGTTCATATTGGGTGTGCATGTAGTTCTTAGTGGCCTTCTCTATTTCTAGAAGTTTCTCATAACTAGGCATATCTCTGTCTCTTTGGGTGGAGTTCTTGGTGTTAGGATAAGCATTGTTGTTCCCATAGGAATTAGAGGGGAACGGTCTAGGGTTGCTACCAAAATTACTCCTATAAGCATTGTTATTGAAATTGTTTCTAGAGATAAAGTTCACATCTACTTGATCTTGAGCAATCAAAGAATTCAAAGGAACACCACAAGGATCAATAGAAGATTGCTTGGAAAGTAGAGACATGATCAAGTCAACTTTTTCATTTAGGGAGGAAATCTCCTCGACAGAGTTTACCTTCCTACCTGTTGGAGTGCGTTCGGTGTGCCATTGGGAATAATTGGTCATCATCTCATCGAGAAGCTTCGTGGCAGCACCAAGTGTAGTTGACATAAAGGTTCCTCCCGTGGCCGAATCTAACAAGTTCCGCGAGGTAAAGTTCAAGCCTGCATAAAAAGTTTGGATAACCATCCAAGTAGTCAAACCATGAGTAGGGTAGTTCTTGACAAGAGATTTCATGCGTTCCCAAGCTTGGGCAACGTGTTCATTATCCAATTGTTTAAAATTCAT
Source organism: Secale cereale (assembly GCA_902687465.1). Taxonomy (NCBI): domain Eukaryota; kingdom Viridiplantae; phylum Streptophyta; class Magnoliopsida; order Poales; family Poaceae; genus Secale; species Secale cereale. The sequence goes on along the minus strand of LR738715.1, from coordinate 190,161,454 downwards.
TATGTTACTCCTTAGTTGGATAATTTTAGCAGGGGGATAGTACTTTCCAATAAAGGCATCCTTGCACTTGTCCCAAGAATCTATGCTATTCCTAGGCAAAGATTGAAACCAAATTTTAGCTCCTCCTCTCAAGGAGAAAGGAAAAAGCTTAAACTTAACAATATTACCATCTATTTCTTGGTACTTTTGCATATCACAGAGTCCACCAAAATTGTTTAAGTGTAAAGCAGCATCATCTCCAGCACCGGAGAATTGATCTTTCATAACTAGGTTCAGTAAAGCAGGTTTAATTTCATAAGAAGGTGCTGAAGTGGCAGGTGTAGTAATAGGCGTGCAGATAAAGTCATCGTTGTTGTGACTAGTGAAGTCACACAACTTGGTGTTCTCGGTGGAACCCATAGCAGCAGCAAGCAAGATAACTATTTTTGTGGTTTTTGATAAAGGACACTAAAGCAAAAACTGAAAGGTAAACTAACAAGACTAAAAAGCAAAGATAAAAAATAGCGTGCAACTCCCCTATCTTGAAGAGTGGAGTCCCCGGCAACGGCGCCAGAAAACTTTGCTTGATGGCTTCTCGCCCCTCGTTGGTTACCCCAAGTGGAAGGTGTGAGATGTAGCGTAGCGGTAGTTTTCCCTTGGCAAAGATACCAAGGATCGAATCCCGTGAGACTCCGAGGGTCGACAAGAAGGTGTCAACTGCTAACGGCGCCAGATACTTAGCGATTGACAGGACCTGCACACAGATACAAATAACTTTGCTCCCAACGAGTACAGAGAGGTTGTCAATCCCTCCGGCCTTGTCGTTTACAAAGGATCAAACACAAGAGATAATAGTGATAGGTATGACTGCAACTAGTAAATAAGAACAGGAAGTAAATAGCGGGTGTGATCAGTGATGGTAATATGGACCGGGGTCCCATGATGTTCACTAGTGATGTCTCTCTCCCAAAAGACGATAAAACAGCTAAGCGAGGTAAACGAATTACAACTGGGCAATTGACAGGATTATGTGCGCAAACCAATGCTAACTATGCTGCAAAGAAAGGTAGAGGCTCAAAAGCATGGGCGGTACGCCAAGGCAAGTAGACCGAAATCCATCTGCATCTACTACTAATCATCCACCTTGAGATATCTATCCAGAACATCTCGCTGGTATTAAGTTGCGAGTCCCACCCATAGTGTAAACTCAAAGCAACAGACAACTGCATTAAAAGAACTTTGCGTAAAGTAAACAATCCTTGCACCCACAAGTACAAGCACCGTTGTTTTCCCCCTTGTGGCAACAGCACATCCCCTAGACTCATGTTTCTGTCACTCAAGCTAGTCATAGAGGGGCATGAACCCACAATCAAGCATAACGTTCCCTCTTGGAGTTACTACCTACTACTTGGCCAAAGCAATAAACAGCAACGGAGAACCTGCAAGAATTACTCAAGAACATAAATATAAAAGAGGTGAATCAAATATATTACTCACACACAATCTGAACATAATCTCATAATCCATCGGATCCCAGCAAACTCATCATAGCAACAGCTTAAGGATTACATATGTGCCTCGATCATGTAGGGCAACTCATGATGTCTAATCGGTGAAGAACAAAGAGGGGAGGAGAACATCACATAGCTACTGGTCATGGACCCATGGTCCAAGGGGGACTACTCACAACTCATCCGGGAGGCGTCCATGGTGGTGGAGAGGCTCCCGGTGGTGGTTCTCCCCTCCGGCAGGGTGCCGGGAAGAGTTCTCCTGGTGCTCCCGATCTTGGAAGCGCGGTGGCGGCGGAACAGAGATGAGATCGCGAAAAAGGGTTCCGTCCTCGAGGGTTTCGGGACGCGGTGTAAATATATGCCAAAGGGGGGCATCAGAGGAGGTAAGGGGGGCCCAGGCGGCCTGGCGCGGCGGCCAGGAGGGGGGCCGCCCCCTCAGGGCGCCTAGAGCCCCTGTGGCCCCCCTCCGGCCCTACTTCTGCCGCATGGAAGCTTCTGGAGCGCTGATTTTTTATATATTTTTCCCGGAATTTTTCTGGCAATTTAAGTAATGGGAAAACCTGAAATACAAAAACAGCAGAAAACAGAAACTGGCACTGGGGTGCACTGAGTTAATAGGTTAGTCCAAATATGATCAAAAGTGTATGGAAGTGCATAAATATCATAGCAATATCACACAAAAGAGGCATGGAGCAAGCAGAAATTATAGATACGTTTTGGACGTATCAGGTGGCAACGCTCCACCACCGCCCGAATTCGTGGCAGGAATGATGCAACAGTTTGAGCTGAATCGCCAGTTCATGGAAGGAGTGATGGCTCAGTTTCCTCGCCCAAATATGAATCAGCAGCCAGCCCCAGTAACTCTGCAAGACTTTGGGCAACTCAACCCTCTCATCTACCACAGCTCAACTCAGCCACTGGATGCTGATGACTGGCTCCGTGACATCGCTTTCGAGCTAGAGTCTGCTGATGTAGCCCCTGCCAACTATGTCACCTTCGCGGCATACTATTTGAAGGGCCCCGCTGCTCAATGGTGGGACAGCCACAGGCGTACCCTACCTGCTGGAACGGTCATCACTTGGCCGGATTTCCAAACCGCCTTCCGTGCCCGCTTCATTCCTCAGGGAATCATGGACAGGAAGAAGCGAGAGTTCTGCAACCTCATCCAAGGCAACAAGTCTGTAGATGCTTATCAGCGAGAATTCTTGGACTTGTCCCGCTACGCTGAAGAAGACATTGCTACTGATGCTCGCAGGCAAGAAAAGTTTCGTGATGGACTTCACCCTAATATCAAGCTAGCGCTTCTCGCTCATGACTTTGTTGACTTCGCCACCCTGGTGAACAAGGCTATGCAGGTTGAGACTGGTCTTCAGGAACACCAGGGATCCCTCGGGCGCAACCGTGACGCTGGCTCATCTTCGGGCCCGTCCGCACAGAAGCGTCAGATTTGGATCCCCCACAACATGTATCGTCCAACTGCTCCTCCTCCAAGACCATCCTATGCTGCTCCGCGTTTGCCACCTCCACCATCGAGGCAGCCTCTCCGGACTGCACCACCCCGAGCTCGTGCTCCCAATCCCAATGGTGATTTGTGCTTCAGATGTGGCCATCCAGGTCACCGTGCTAGGGATTGCAGTCAGAGCAAGAACCAGCTGGCCCTCCTTACAGCTGGCCGTAACAATCAGCCCCGCAATAAAAATGCCAGACCTTATGGTCGTGGTCAGGCTAACCACGTCGATCTGAATGAAGCTGAAGACCAGCCTGCTACTGTGATGGGTACTCTTCTCGTGAACTCAGTATCGGCTTCTGTGTTATTCGATTCAGGAGCATCACATTCATTCATGTCAAAAAATTTTGCTTACGCACACGACATTCGATGCGAGCCCATGAACACTCCGATAGTGGTACGCACCCCTGCAGGTCAGTGTCGAACCACCATGATTGGTCGCGACGTCCCCGTTGAAATTGAAGGGTTGGAATTCCATGTTTCTCCCATTATATTGGAGTCTTCTAATATTGATCTCATTCTGGGAATGGAATGGTTGAAAGCACATACTGCCTCTATCGTTTGCGCCACCAAAGTCGTTCATCTCCTACATCCATCGAATGAGATAGTAAGCTACCATGCTCAAGTTGTTGAAAATGCCGAGGCACGACTTTATGCCTTGAATGCGTTGAACGCAGCACCTCTTGAGGGCATTGAGAAGATTCCAGTCGTTTGCGATTTCCAAGATGTCTTTCTAGAAGAACTCCCAGGCATACCTCCTACACGGGCTGTTGAATTTGTCATCGACTTGAAACCAGGCACCGTTCCTATCGCCAAACGACCTTACAAGATGCCACCTCATGAGCTCCTTGAACTTAAGGAGGAAATCGACAAGTCTCTTCGCAGTGGATTCATTCGTCCTAGTTCCTCTGCTTGGGGAGCACCTTCTCTCTTTGTGAAGAAGAAGGATGGCACAAACCGTTTGGTCCAAGGCTACCGTCCTATCAACCAAGCTACAATTCAGAACAAATATCCGCTTCCTCGGATCAACGATTTGTATGATCAACAGGCTGGTTCATCAGTTTTCTCTAAACTCGACTTGAGGTTGGGTTACCACCAGATCCGTGTTCGTGAAGAGGATATTCCAAAGACCGCATTCGTCACTCGTTATGGTTCTTACGAGTACACTGTCATGTCCTTCGGTTTGACCAATGCTCCAGCGACTTTCTCTCGTCTGATGAACTATATATTCATGGATTACCTCGACAAGTTCGTCGTGGTTTATCTAGATGATATCCTGGTATATTCGAAGAATAAAGAAGAACATGCTGAACATCTTCGTCTTATTCTGGAAAAGCTACGAGAGCATCAACTATATGCCAAGTATTCTAAGTGTGAATTCTGGCTACCCGAAGTAACCTACCTTGGTCATGTGATCTCCAAGGATGGTATTGCCGTCAACCCAGAGCGAGTTCAGGCTATTCTTGACTGGACCCCTCCCAAGAATGTCAAGCAAGTCAGGAGCTTTCTCGGACTCGCCAGCTACTGCCGTCGTTTCGTTGAGAAATTTTCCAAGATCGCCAAGCCATTGACTAATCTGCTTCACAAAGGCGTTAAGTTTGAATGGACAGACAAATGTCAGGAGAGTTTCCAGACTCTCAAGGACAAGTTGACTTCTGCCCCAGTGCTTGCTCCTCCGGATTCTCAGAAGGATTTCGTCATATATTGCGATGCTTCACGTCAAGGATAAGGCTGTGTCCTAATGCAAGAGCGCAGGGTGATTGCTTATGCCTCTCGTCAGGTGCGTTCTCATGAAGAAAACTACCCGGTTCATGACCTCGAGCTTGCAGCGGTTATCTATTCATTAAAGATGTGGCGACATTACCTTCTCGGTAATCGTTGTGAGATCTTTACCGATCATCAAAGTCTGAAGTATCTATTTCCTCAGCCAGATCCGAACCTCCGTCAGCAAAGGTGGATGGAGGCTATAGCAGATTATAACGTGGGTATTTCCTATACCCCAGGCAAGGCTAATGTCATGGCTGATGCCCTGAGCCGCAAGTCTTATTGCAATAACCACATGGTTCATAAAGGTCAACCCCGCCTTTATGAAGAGCTCTGCAAGCTGAACCTTCAACTAGTTCCACAGGGTTCTCTGAATAACCTTTTCCTAGAACCAACTCTTTTGAAAGCAATTAAGTCTGCTCAAGCCAAAGATGCTCACATTGATATAATGAAAAAGGATCTTGCCTTAGAGAAATCCAGAGATTTCTCACTTGCTGAAGATGGGACCTTGTACTTCAAAGATCGCATAGTGGTACCCCGCTTCGAGCTTATGATTGAGAAGGTGATGAAAGAAGCACATGACACCCCTCTATCTATTCATCCGGGAAGTACTAAGATGTATCTAGACATCCGTCAGAAGTACTGGTGGTCTAACATGAAGCAAGACATTGCTCGGTATATCGAAGAATGTGACGTTTGTCGTCGCGTCAAAGCTGAACATCAGAAACCAGCTGGACTTCTACAACCACTTCTGATTCCTGAATGGAAGTGGGATAAGATTCAGATGGACTTTGTCACTGGCCTTCCTAAGTCTCAGAAAGGTAATGATGCTATCTTTGTCGTCATCGACCAATTCTCGAAGGTTGCTCACTTTCTGCCAGTCAAGGAGACAATCACTGCTAGTCAATTAGCAAACTTGTATATCTCCAGAATTGTGTCACTCCACGGCATCCGAAGGAGATCAGTTCAGACCGTGGTAGTATTTTCACTTCAAAGTTCTGGGATAGTTTCCAAGAGGCAATGGGAACTCATATTACCTGGAGCACTGCTTATCATCCCCAATCCCAAGGCCAAGTCGAGCGAGTCAATCAAATTCTTGAAGACATGCTTCGGGCTTGTGTTATTTCTTTCGGCAAGAAGTAGGAAGGATCTCTCCCTTATGCGGAGTTCTCTTATAATAACAATTATCAAGCCAGCTTGAAGATGGCACCCTTCGAAGTGCTTTATGGACGTAAGGGCCAAACCCCTCTGAATTGGTCAAAAACTGGGGAATGGACGCTCATTGGTCCAGACATTATTCAACAAGCTGAAGAGCAGGTTCACATTGTCCGGGTTAATCTCAAGGTGGCCCAGTCCCGCCAAAAGAGCAACTATGACCGGAAACACTGGGGTTCAACTTATCAACCTGGTGAACAAGCTTATCTGCGTGTCACTCCTTTGAGAGGCACTCATCAGTTCGGAGTGAAGGGCAAGCTAGCTCCGCGCTACATTGGTCCCTTCCGCATTCTCGTCCGTCGTGGACTGGTGGCTTATCAATTGGAGTTGCCATCTCAGTTAACTCACGTTCATGACGTCTTCCACGTGTCGCAACTTCATCGATGCTTCAAGGATCCAGAACGTGAAGTGGATCCGGAATTGATTGAAATTCAAGATGATCTCACATACAAGGAGCATCCGATCTGCATTCTTGAAGAAGCTGAACGTCGAACACGCCAGAAGGTTACCAAGTTCCTCAAGGTGCAATGGTCAAATCATTCTAAGGATGAAGCCACTTGGGAACGCAAGGATAACGTCCGTGCTGAATACCTCGACATGTTCCCTTCTACCTCTTAATTCTCGGGACGAGAATTTTTTTTAGAGGGGGAGAGTTGTAACACCCCGGTGTAATGATGCTACAGTAACCCTTGGGGTTAAGTTCATAATTTTGCTAAACAAGTTTCTGATCATTATTGTCTCATGTTTCTTTCAATTTTCCCTTTGAATTCAAATTCAAATGCTAAGTGAAATTCTAAAATTGCTTAAACATGAAAAACAAAATGTTCATCATGTGCCAAATAATCCTTTGTTAATATTGGTGGTGAAACAACATTTTTGCAAAAGTCTTAAGTGTCCTAAACTAATTGGGACATAAAGGATTAAAAGAAAATGCAAAAAGAAAAAGAAGAAGAAGGAAAGAAGCTGTAAGGGAAAAGGGAGAGTGGGCCTCTCGCCCAGCTAGCCTCCCCAGACCGGCCCATCCCGACTCCCCCTCTCATCTTCTTTCTATGTTCACAGGGACGCCGTGGCAGGCATCCGGCGGCGCCATGGCCGCGCCTGCCCATGTGCCGGCCATCCGGCTAACCCCGGGCCCCTACAAGACACCGGCATCCCTTCCCTCAAAACCTAAGCTCGTTTCCCTTATCCTCCCCTCCCCGACTCTCGGTTTCGGCGGCGCCCGAAGACTCCGTCGCCATAGCCACGCTCAATCCCGCGCCCACCGAGCTCCCTACCGCCGGCGACCTCACCCAGTAGAACCACCGGCGTCCACTGCTTCGCCTACACCGAAGACCTCAAGCCCATCTCCTCTCCATCGCCGGAACGTCGCCTTCTTCTTCCTCCGGACGTCGAGCTCCACCGCGTCGATCCGCGTCACCTCGGGTTCCTATGGCGCCCCCGGGCCTTCTCGTCAACGCCCGTGAGCCCCTCCGTCGAAGCTCCCTCCCCCCCTCTGATTGCCGCCGTTTAGGTCGCCGCTCGCCTACTGCTGACGCAGCCGTATGTGGTCGCCCGTGCGCTAGCACCGCCTCCGCCCTGCTGGTCCACGCCCCAGCGCCGCTCGCACCTACGCGCAACCACACGCATGCTCCTGTCGTGGCCGCCCGCAGCCGCCGCTCTCCCGCCGTCGGCCGTTGCGAGCCACGCCCACCACAGCCAGTCGCCCTGCTCACCCCCTCCGCCCGACCACGCCCAGCTGGCCACCGCCGCCGCCTCCCGCTGCTTCAAGCTCCGGCTGCAGCCGCCCGCCGCCCCGCTAATGACCTCCACCCGCCGCTGCTCGGGACCGCCTCCCCGCGACGCCAAGGCCGCGCCCGCTCCCCCCCTATCGTGTGGCCGGCCCGGTCCCGCCGCTGGCCGGCCCTGCACCCTCTCGCTGGCTGCCGGCGCCCAGCGGCCTCGCCCGCTTCCCATGCGCTGGTTCGATGCGGGCGTCCACGCTCGCAGCGGCCGAACCAGCGCCCGCTAACCCGCCCCCTTTACCCCGGGCCACTGAATCAGGGGCCCCACGCCCCAGCCCTTTTTTTAAAAAAAAGAAGAAGTTAAAAAATATTTATAATAAAAATAATTAATTAATTAGTTAAGCAGTTAATTAGCTTAATTAGTTAAACTTAATTAGCCTAACCACCTAGTTTAGTTAACTAAATTAGAGTAGACTAAAACAGTCAATGTCACGGGGGTCCGACCCCTGTTGACCAGTCAAACGTTGACTGGTCAACTGGGTCCCTCTGGCCCACCTGTCAGCCACTGGGTACATTTTTGTGTACACTGTGCTGGGTGCGCCTAGCAATTTAGCATTTATTTTAGAATTAAAAATAATTTCAGAATAATATTAAAACTTTGAAAAATCATAGAAAATTAACCGTAGCTCGGATCGAAAAACTTTGTACATGAAAGTTGCTCAGAACGACGAGACGAATCGGAATGCGCGGTCCGTTCGTCCACCACACATTCCTAGCATACCGAACATGGAACAATCCTCTCCCATTCATCTGTCCGAAAACACGAAACATCGGGGATACTTTCCCGGATGTTACCCCCCTACGCCGGTACCGTGTAGCACCGCGTTAGAACACCCTAGCACTGCGTGTTGACTTGTTGCATCTGTGTGCTTTATATTTACTGTTTCTTCCCCCTCTTCACTCCGGTAGACCCCGAGACCGAAGATGCCCCGGTGATCAACTACGGTGTTGACGACCCCTCCTTCTTGCCAGAGCAACCAGGCAAGCCAACCCCCTTTGATCATTCCGATATCGCCCACTCTATTCTCTCTTATGCTTGCATTAGAACTGCTACTGCTTTTTGTATGATCCTATTCTGATGCATAGCCTGTTGTTGATACTGCTATCATACCTTACATGTTTATACTAAACTTCTTAGTATAGGCTGGTTAGAGATCCACCAATGACCCCCCACATTGTCCCGACTGCCCCCCTGGATTATCAGAAGACCCGACCAATAGGATCGAAGACCAGGACCCGACACCGCACATCACTTTCCCCTTAGTTGCTCGACACTACTGGGTTACTATCGAGTGCCGAGGGTGAGATCTCATCAGCACTTCTGATGTTAACCTTGTAGGTTAAGTTCATCGGGCGTGGTCATCGAGGGTGATTCCTCTTTCTCCACTCCAGATAACGACACTGTCGTGCAACTCCTCAAGAGTGGACCTCGAGGGTGACTCCTCTTTCGTTCACCTTGACGATAAACATCAGGTGGAATTCCATCGAGGGTGATTTCCTTAGGTTTTCCTTTGGTGTCATATACACAGTTACTATGGTTACTATGACTTTACACTGAACCTGGTTACTAAAGACGGGTCGACCCAGAGGGGTACCCGCGCGAGCTTAATTGCGAGTGATGTGTAGTCGGGTTGACCTGGAAGGTGCCCGCGAGATAATACGAGGCGTGGCCGGGCACTCGCCCTTGCCGCAAGTTCTCGAGACGGGGCGATGGGGTCACATCTTTCGTGAGTCTCTGCTCGTTACCGCGCGTTCCCAAGACACTAAACGGTTTGGATATTTGATCCAAGGGGCCTCTGGCCTGATAGCACTAACCATCACGTGGGCATAGTATGGGCGTTCTGCGTCGTATGCATCAGCCGAAGCTTAACTGACGTCATTGCGACTGAGCGACGCGCGCCGGGTTGGACTCGTTAGGCTCCTACCTTTTTAAAGGTGGTTGCTAGGTCTGCTCACCGGCCGCCCACGCAACATGCAGGAGTTCCCGGGGCGATTGGCCCATGACCCCTGGGGGCATAGGGTTTAGTCCGGCGTGCATGACCTCTCTATTAAGCCTAGGTCGGGTTGCGGCGTATTGTTTGGCCGAGGGCGGGCATGACCTGATGGTGTGTCCGGCCGGAGTTAAGCAAGCGTGTTGAGTAAGTTGGTGCACCCCTGCAGGGAAGAAAACATCTATCGATAGCCTGTCCTACGGTAACGGACACTTGGAGTTGTATCCCGATCGCTACAACTAGAACTGGATGCTGAGGCATCGATTGGATATGTTGCTTCGGGAGTCGAGAAAGGATCCCGGAGCGTTGGAAGAACAATATAAATATGACTTATGTTATACTACTCTACTCCCCCTTGTTGCTGCAAGACGTTGGTTTCCAGAAGATGCTAGTCTTCGATAGGGCTAGCTTCTCCCCCTCTTATTCTGGCATTCTGCAGCTTAGTCCACAGATACTACCCTTTTCATTTATACCGATGCATATGTAGTGTAGATCCTTGCTTGCGATTACTTTGGATGAGTACTCACGGTTGCTTTGCTCCCCCTTTTCTCCCTCCTTTCTTCTTGCTGGTTGATGCAACCAGATGGTGGAGCCCAGGAGCCAGATGCCACATTTGATGACTGCTACTACCCCGACGGAGGCTACTACTACGTGAAGACCGCCGACGACCAGGAGTAGTTAGGAGGTCCCAGGAAGGAGGCCTTGCCTTTTCGATCGTGTTGTTTTTGTGCTAGCCTTCTTAAGGAAAACTTGTTTAACTTATGTCTGTACTCAGATATTGTTGCTTCCGCTGACTCTTGTGTTTCGAGCTTATGTATTCGAGCCCTCGAGGCCCCTGGCTTGTAATATAAAGCTTGTATTATTTCAATTTGTGTCTAGAGTTGTGTTGTGATATCTTCCAGTGAGTCCTTGATCTTGGTCGTACACATTTGCGTGCATGATTAGTGTACGGTCAAATCGGGGGCGTCACAAGAGTCTCCCACAAGCTTGGGGGAGGCTTCTCCAGTTACTTAATGCTTTGCCTGATCATCCTCTTGAGATGCATGATATACTTGATGTCTTTTATAATGGACTAACCGATGCTTCCAGAGACCACCTGGATAGTTGTGCTGGTTTTGTTTTCAGGGAAAGAACAGTGGAACAAGCTGAATTATTATTGAATAATATGCCAGCCAATGAAAATAATTGGACACTTCCTGAACCAGCCCCTAAACCAACTCCGAAGAAAAAAGGTGTTCTATTTCTCAGTCCCGAAGATATGCAAGAGGCGAAGAAATCTATGAAAGAAAAAGGTATTAAAGCTGAAGATGTTAAGAATTTACCGCCTATTGAAGAAATACATGGTCTTGATAACCCGACACAGGTAGTAAAGGTAAATTCTCTTTATAGCTTTGATGAAAGTGATATTCCTCGTTATAAGTCTGCTAGCCAATGCTTAGATGAGTTTGACAATTTCATTGTGAAACAAGAAAACTTCAATGCTTATGTTGGTAGACAATTACAACACAATGCTCATATGATTGAACGCTTGAGTGATTATCTGTCTAGTGCTAAAGATGAACTGAAACTCATTAGTATACAAGCTTCCATGGTCACCACTCAAGTAGAACAAGTACTTAAGGCTCAGAATGATTTGCTCAATGAATTAAATAGTAAGAATAATGACTATGATGTTAGAGTTGCAACTAGAGGTGGTAAAATGACTCAGGAACCTCTGTATCCTGAAGGCCACCCAAAGAGAATTGAGCAAGATTCTCAGAGAGCTAATATAGATGCACCTAGTTCTTCTAAGAAGAATAAAAAGAAAAATGATAAGACTTTGCATGCTTCTAGTGAACCTGTAGCTCACCCACCTGAGAATCCCAATGATATATCTGTTTCTGATGCTGAGACACTATCTGGTAATGAACATGAAACTAGTGATAATATTAATAATGATGTTCATGATGATGCTCAACCTAGCAATGATAATGATGTGGAGATTGAACCTGCTGTTGATCTTGATAATCCAAAATCAAAGAATCAACATTACGACAAGAGAGACTTTGTTGCTAGGAAGCACGGTAGGGAAAGAGAACCATGGGTTCAGAAACCCATGCCTTTTCCTTCGAAACCATCCAAGGAAAAGGATGATGAGGATTTTGAGCGCTTTGCTGAAATGATTAGACCTATCTTTTTGTGTATGCGTTTGACTGATGTGCTTAAAACAAATCCTTATGCCAAGTATATGAAAGATATTATTACCAACAAAAGAAAGATACCTGAAGTAGAAATATCCACCATGCTTGCCAATTACACTTTTGAGGGTGGAATGCCTAAGAAATTAGGAGATCCAGGAGTACCTACTATACCTTGCTCCATTAAGAGAAACTATGTTAAAACTGCTTTGTGTGATCTTGGAGCTGGTGTTAGTGTTATGCCTCTCTCTTTATATCGTAGACTTGACTTGAGTAAGTTGACACCTACTGAAATATCTTTGCAAATGGCCGATAAATCAACTGCTATACCCGTCGGTATTTGTGAGGATGTGCCTGTTGTAGTTGCAAATGTTACTATTCTGACGGACTTTGTTATCCTTGATATTCCCGAGGACGATAGTATGTCTATTATTCTTGGAAGACCTTTTTTGAATACTGCAGGGGCTGTTATAGATTGCAACAAAGGCAATGTCACTTTTCATGCTAATGGAAATGAGCATATGGTACACTTTCCGAGGAAACAACCTCAGGTCTTCAGTATCAATATTGGAAAAACTTCAACTATTACTATTGGAGGTTTTGAGTTTCCTATTCCTACTATCAAGAAGGCATGTGACATACTTATTGTTGGGGACACACATATCCCCATTGAGGTAACATAGTGTTATTCGAAAATTCTCTGGTTTCATGTTACTCGGAAAGAGTTTATTAACAAGACCTGATCAACCTTGTTAATGGATTCCTTTTGATGAACATGGGATAGGTGAATCTAGATAGCACAAACCTTCTGTATCCTTCTTTTACTTTCTGTTAATTAGGTTAAATGAAACAAAAATAGCATTATCTGTCTATTTCCAGACTTATCCGTGCAATAAAAAATATCCCGAAAAATAAAAGTTCTCCAAATGCCATGAAAATGAAATATGATTTTTTCTAGAATATTTAAGAAAATATGGCACTGAACACACAACGAGGGGAGCCAGCACCTGGCTTCGAGGGCACAGGGCGCCCCCCCTTCACAGGGCGCGCCCCCCTGCCTCGAGGGCCCCACATGCCCCCCTTCACTTATCCTCTCACCCATACTCTTCTTCTTCCTCCCAAAAAATCCCCAGGTAGCTCAAACCTGAGTTCTAGCTTGTTTTGCTGCCATTTTTGATCTCCTTGATCAAAGCACCATTCACCAAACTGTTTGGGGATATTGTTCCTTGGTATGTGACTCCTCCATTGGTACAATTAGTTTTTGTTCTAGTGCTTTATTTGTTGCAAATTTATGCTGCTGTGGTGACCTTGTTCTTGAGCTTACATGTCAAATTTTCTTGGTCCCAAGTAGTTCTAATGCATGATATAGTCTCTAGGCACTAGTAGGAGTTGTTGCTATCAATCTTATTGAGTTTGGTTAACTTTTATTGTGAGTTACTAAAAATTTCAGAATTTTTTTAGAAAAAAATGTCTAGGAAAAACTTCCAAGGTGGTCCTTCAAGGAAGCAAGGACCAAGGCTCGCGTTCCGTGAGCCGGACGATGAACCACAGAGGGATGCTGATGTACGGCCTTGTGAATGGCCGTCGGATGAATTTATGAGTCAAGCGGGCATCAAAGATGAATTTTACGCATATGTGCGTAACGCTGACCTCGAGGACTTCATGCAAGATAAGTGCCTCCAATACCGTGGCTTGACTGATAGCTTTGTGAGAAGTTTTAAATTTTATCTTCACGTAATTCTCACACTGTCTTGTTTGATCTATATGATAAATCTTATACCATGGACTTAGAGGATTTTAATGAGGCCTGCAAGCTCCCATAGTGGGGCAGTATGAGTGATCCTCGTAAATATGAATTTAGAGAATTCCTAGCTAGTATTACAGTGGGGGAATCCAGGGACATCACACAAGCCACCACTGGGAGCATACATTTTCCTGCTATTCATTACTTTGCTCTCTTTATCGGTAGATGCTTATATGGTAAAGATGAGGCTTGTCACATGTGTGTCCCTGATCTTAGCGTTCTCAGGAGTGCTGTGCTACGTGATAGGCAATATAATTTGGGAGCTATTGTTGCACGTAGGCTACACCATAATGGTTCTAATGGAGATTTATTTGGTGGGATCTATGCTACTCGCATAGCCCGCTATCTTGGTGTGTCTGTGCACCCGTACGATGACCCCTTACCTGCTGTTTATTTAGACTGTAATGCTATGGCTAGTCACCGGTTTATAGAGTGGGATAATCAAACTCTCAAATATCGACTAATCTTTAACCGGCAACATGTCATCCCTATTGTTCTTCATGACCATACTTTGTTTAACTTTCAGGAAAAAGGAAGACACACTATAACTATGGAGGAGGCAAATGCCTATTATAACACGATGGAGGCAAACCGCCTTCGAGCTGCAGCTCAGCAGGCAGCATCTGCTGCATCTCAGTACGACCCCAACTACAACTTTGGATATCCGCCAGGCCAGTACTGGCCATAGACCAACTTAGGCCAAAAGCCTAAGGTTGGGGGAGTACGTGTTCCTCACCGACTTACATTCATGTTCACACACTTATTCTAGTTGTCGGTGCTCACACTCTTTCACTGTACCATCCATGCTTAGTTTAAATTTCTTTTTCTTAGTCTTTTTCTCATGTGCTAGAAAAACCCAGAAAAACAAAAACAAAATTAGTTGCAGCTTCTAGCTAGTTTACTTTCTTTGCTTGTAGTAGTAACTAGAATTGAAAACCCAAAAAGATTTCCCGTTCTTCTTTTGCTTGTTGGGAGCTTTCCCATGTAAATAGTTTCTTTTCTTTTCTTTAGGGGTAAGAGTAGAAGACCATGATTAAAATGCTTAGTGGCTCCCATATGCTTTATTGTTGATTTAACCTTGAGCCATATTACATTGTCTTCTCTCTTGTATCAAATGCCTGCAGATTCCAGCTTAGTCCAATGCACGTGCACTATTATTAGTATCCACATCATTGTGTCGTGTGAGTGAAAGACAATAAGGATGATATATGATGAACTAATTGAGATGAGAAAAGCTGGTATGAACTCGACCTCTCTTGTTTTTGTAAATATGATTGCTAGTCGTTCTTGATTCAGCTTGTTATGAATGAAACATGTTTAAAATTACAATTAGAGATCATAGCTGCTTATGCCATGCTTAATTAGCTGAGAGTTTATAATGGTCTATCTTGCGTGCCAACATGATATTAAAATGGTTGTGATGTGGTATGATGGGTGGTATCCTCCTCTGAACGATTTAAGTGACTCGACTTGGCACATGTTCACGCATGTAGTTGAAACAAATCAACATAGCCTTCACGATATTTATGTTCATGGTGATTTATATCCTACTCATGCTTGCATTCATTGTTGATTAATTTTAATGCATGTTCATGACCGTTGTTGCTCTCTAGCTGGTCGCTTCCCAGTCTCTTTCTAGCCTTCACATGTACTAAGCAGGAATACTGCTTGTCCATCCACTTCCATAAACCCCAAAGTTGTTCCATATGAGTCCACCATACCTTCCTATATGCGGTATTTCCCTGCCGTTGCAAGTAAATTTGTATGTGCCAAACTCTAAACCTTCAAATGAAATTCTATTTTGTATGCTCGAACAGCTCATGTATCAACTAGGGTTGTCTATATCTTCCATGCTAGGTGGGTTATTCTCATGATGAGTGGACTCCGCTCATCATTCACGAGAAAATGGCTGGTAACCGGGATGCCCAGTCCCATGCTTAAATCATAATAATTAAACAAAACTCCCCCAGGGTTGTTGCTTGTTTGGACGGTAACCCGTGGATTCGGCTGGCCGTGGAGTGTGCTTGTTGGTGGTTGGGGGAGAATAAACTTTACCATTCTGTTTGGGAACCGCCTATAATGTGCGTAGCATGGGAGAAATCGAGATTCTTGGTTGTTATGTTGACAATGAAAGTATACCGCTCAAAATGTTATTCAATCTCTATTTAAAATCGAGCTCTGGCACCTCTACAAATCCCTGCTTCCCTCTGCGAAGGGCCTATCTATTTAATTTTATGCAGAGTCATCACCCTCTTATCAAAGAGCACCAGTAGGAGAGCACCTCTGTCGTTGCATGTATTAATATTAATTTGCATTGAGTATGATCATGACTGGATCTCTTTTACCATGAATTACAATGTCTAGTCAGTCCTTGATCTTTAAAGGTGCTCTGCATTTATGTTTTGCAGTCTCAGAAAGGGCTAGCGAGATACCATCCTGTTATATCATATCATGATTGTTTTGAGAAGTGTTGTCATCCGAGATTTATTTTTATTGCTCGCTAGTTGATTATGCCATTGATGTGAGTAGTCTTGAGACCTGAAAGTTATTGTGAATGTGGTTAGTCAAAGTTTTTCAGAGTTTGTCAAAGTTTTTCTTTATCACTTTCATTTATCACTTTCATTTTATCAACTGAATTGCTTGAGGACAAGCAAAGGTTTAAGCTTGGGGAGTTGATACGTCTCCAACATATCTACTTTTCCAAACACTTTTGCCCTTGTGTTGGACTCTAACTTGCATGATTTGAATGGAACTAACCCGGACTGACGATGTTTTTAGCAGAACTGCCATGGTGTTGTTTTTGTGCAGAAATAAAAAGTTCTCGGAATCACCTGAAAATCAACGGAGATTTATTTCAGAAAAAATAAAATACCTGCAAGAAGATCCACACCTGGGGCCCCACGGGCTGTCCTCGAGGGTGGGGGGGCGCTCCCCCCTTCCCAGGGCGCGCCCCTGCCTCGAGAGCACCCTGATGCCCCACCGACGTATCCCCAGGTCCTATATATTCTGTTTCGTAGAGATAAAAATCAGAGAAAAATAATTATCGTGTTTTACGAGACGGAGCCGCTGCCAAGCCCTAATCTCTCTCGGGAGGGCTGATCTGGAGTCCGTTCGGGGCTCCGGAGAGTCGAGATCGTCGCCATTGTCATCATCAAGCTTCCTCCATCAGCAATTCCATGATGCTCACCGCCGTGCGTGAGTAATTCCATCGTAGGCTTGCTGGACGGTGATGGGTTGGATGGGATCTGTCATGTAATCGAGTTAGTTTTGTTAGGGTTTGATCCCTAGTATCCACTATGTTCTGAGATTGATGTTGCTATGACTTTGCTATGCTTAATGCTTGTCACTAGGGCCGAGTGCCATGATTTCAGATCTGGACCTATTATCTTTCCATGAATATATGTGTGTTCTTGATCCTATCTTGCAAGTCTATAGTCACCTACTATGTGTTATGATCCGGCAACCCCAAAGTGACAATAATCGGGACCCCTCCCGGTGATGACCATAGTTTAAGGAGTTCATGTATTCACTATGTGTTAATGCTTTGGTCTGGTACTCTATTAAAAGGAGGCCTTAATATCCCTTAGTTTCCAATAGGACCCTGCTGCCACGGGAGGGTAGGACAAAAGATGTCATGCAAGTTCTTTTCCATAAGCACGTATGACTATATTCGGAATACATGCCTACATTGCATTGATGAACTGGAGCTAGTTCTGTGTCACCCTAGGTTATAACTTCTACATGTTGAATTGCATCCAACGTAATTTCCCATCACCGATCCAATGCCTATGAGCTTTACCTATATTGCTAGTTGCTATTTACTTTTCCGTTGCTATTATCACAAAAACACTATCTTTACTTTTATTGCCGCTACCGCCACTATCATATTACTTTGCTACTAAACTATCTTGCTGCAGATACTAAGTTTCCAGGTGTGGCTGAATTGACAACTCAGCTGCTAATACTTAAGAGTATTCTTTGGCTCCCCTTGTGTCGAATCAACAAATTTGAGTTTAAAACTTTACCCTCGAAAACTGTTGCGATTCCCTACACTTGTGGGTTATCAATTGACAACCCCTTTTACACGTCGGGTTGCGAGGTGTTGTTATTTGTGTGCAGGTGTTGTTTACGTTGTGTTGCTTGGTTCGATAACCTTGGTTTCATCACTAGGGAAATACCTACCGTTTTTATACTACATAATTCCTTCCTCTTTGGGGAAATACTGACGTAGCTCTGATAACCCACAAGTATAGGGGATCGCAACAGTTTTCGAGGGTAGAGTATTCAACCCAAATTTATTGATTCGACCCAAGGGGAGCCAAAGAATACTCTCAAGTATTAACAGTTGAGTTGTCAATTCAACCACACCTGGAAGACTTAATATCTGCAGCAAAGTATTTAGTAGCAAAGTAGTATGGAAGTAACCGTAACGGTGGCAAAAGTAACAGTAGCAGTTTTCTAGTGATTGTAACAGTAGCAGCGGAAAAGTAACTAAGCAAGGAGCAATATGTGAAAAGCTCATAGGAATTGGATCAGTGATGCATAATTATGTCAGATGCGATTCCTCATGTAATAGTTATAACACAGGGTGATATAGAACTAGCTCCAGTTCATCAATGTAATGTAGGCATGTATTCCGAATATAGTCATACGTGCTTATGGGAAAGAACTTGCATGGCATCTTTTGTCCTACCCTCCCATGGAAGCATAGTCCGATTGGAAACTAAGGGATATTAAGGCCTCCTTTTAATAGAGTACCGGACCAAAGCATTAACACTTAGTGAATATATGAACTCCTCAAACTACGGTTATCACCGAGAGTGGTCCGATTATTGTCACTTCGGGGTTGCCGGATCATAACACATAGTAGGTGACTATTGACTTGCAAGATAGGATCAAGAACTAACATATATTCATGAAAACATAATAGTTTCAGATCTGAAATCACGGCACTCGGGCCCTAGTGACAAGCATTAAGCATGGTAAAGTCAAAGAAACATCAATCTTAGAACATAATGGATACTAGGGATCAAACCCTAACAAAACTAACTCGATTACATGGTAAATCTCATCCAACCCATCACCGTCCAGCAAGCCTACGATGGGATTACTCACGCACATCGGTGAGAATCATGGAATTAGTGATGGTGGAAGGTTGATGATGATGACGGCGATGATTTCCACTCTCCGGAGCCCCAAACGGACTCCAGATCAGCCCTCCCGAGAGAGATTAGGGCTTAGCGGCGGCTCCGTATCGTAAGACGTGATGAATCCTTCTCTCTGAATTTTTTTCTCCCCGGAAGTGAATATATGGTGTTGGGGTTGAGGTCGGTGGAGCGTCAGGGGGCCCACAAGATAGGGGGCGCTCCCAGGGGGTGGGCGCGCCCCCACCCTCGTGGACAGGGTGTGGGCCCCCTAATCTTGATTCTTTTGCCAGTGTTTTTTATATATTCCAAAAATATTCTCCGTTGATTTTCATGTCATTCTGAGAACTTTTATTTCTACACAAAAATAACACCATGGCAGTTCTGCGGAAAACAGCGTCAGTCCGGTTTAGTTCCATTCAAATCATGCAAGTTAGAGTCCGAAACAAGGGCAAAAGTGTTTGGAAAAGTAGATACATTGGAGACATATCAAGCTCTAGCAGACATCACCCCCTACCTTGTGGGCCCCTCGTGCCTCCCCTGACCTATTTCTTCCACCTATAAATAGCCATATATTCGAGAAACATCAGAACATCCATCGAAACCACTTTTCCGCCGTCGTAACCTTCTGTTCTCGCGAGATCCCATCTGGAGGCTTTTTCCGGTACTCTGCCAAAGGGGGAATCAACCATGGAGGGCATCTATATCAACCCTATTGCCCTTCCGATGAAGTGTGAGTAGTTTACCACAGACCTACGGGTCCATAGCTTGTATCTAGATGGCTTCTTCTCTCTCTCTTGGATCCTCGATACCATGTTCTCCTCGTTGTTCTTGGAGATCTATTCGATGTAATCTTCTTTTGCGGTGTGTTTGCCAAGATCCGATGAATTGTGGGTTTATGTTCAGATTATCTTTGAATATTATTTGATTCTTCTCTGAATTCTTATATGCATGATCTAATATCTTAGTAATTCTCTTCGAATTATCGGTTTTGTCTGGCCAACTAGATTGATATTTCTTGCAATGGGAGAAGTGCTTTGCTTCGGGTTCAGTTTTGCGGTGCTCAATCCTAGTGACAGTAGGGGACATGACACGTATTGTATTGTTGCCATCGAGGATAAAAAGATGGGGTTTCATCACATTGCTTGAGTTAATTCCTCTGCATCATGTCATCTTGCTTGAGGCGTTACTCTATTCTTATGAACTTAATACTCTAGATGCAGGTAGTAGTCGGTCGAAGTGTGGAGTAATAGTAGTAGATGCAGGCAAGAGTCGATCTACTTGTCTTGGACGTGATGCATGTATTCATGATCGTTGCTTGAGATGTCTTCATAATTATTCGCTTTTCTATCAATTGCTTGGCAGTAATTTGTTCGCCCACCGTAATATTTTCTATCATGAGAGAAGCCTCTAGTGAAACTTATGCCCCCCGGGTCTATTTTACGTCTTATAAGTTTCAGATTTACTATTTTTCAATCTTTTACTTTTCAATCTATAAACCAAAAACCCAAAAATATTTACTTTATTTGTTAATATATCTCTATCGGATCTCACTCTTGCAAATAACCTAGAAGGGATTGACAACCCCTTAATAGCGTTGGGTGCAAATTGTTTGATTGTTTGTGCAAGTATTTGGCGACTTGTGTGTAATCTCCTACTGCATTGATACCTTGGTTCTTAAAAACCGAGGGAAATACTTACTTCACTCTGCTGCATCACCCTTTCCTCTTCAAGGGAAACACCAACGTTACCTCGTGAAAGCAGCGAGGAAGCAGAAGAATTTCTAGCGCCATTGCTGGGGAGATCTACGCCAAGTCAAGACCCACCAAGTACCCTCAATTAAACTCTCATCTCTCGCATTTACATTATTTTCCATTCGGCTCTCGTTTTCCTCTACCCCACTTCTAAATGATTTTCGAAAATATTTTCCTTTTCTTTCTCCACTTTCTGGTTTATTTAAATCCGTTTTTGTTATGGCTGAATCTAAAAGGGGTAGGGGTTTCCCCCAAGTTTTACTTTAGATAACCCCTCTGTCCTTGCTAAGCTCATAAACAATGATGCTACAGAAAAACCCTCCGGTCTTAGTGATGGGCCTCTAACCCCTCGTTGGTTACCCCAAGTGGAAGGTGTGAGATGCAGTGTTGTGGAAGTTTTTCCCTTAGCAAAGATGCCAAGGATCGAATCCCCAGAGACTCCTAGGTTCAACAAGTAGGTGTCAACTGCTAACGGCGCCAGATATTAGCAATCGACATGGACCTGCACACAGATACAAATAACTTTGCTCCCAACGATTACAGAGAGGTTGTCAATCCCTCCGGCCTTGTAGTTCACAAAGGATTAAACGCAAATGATAGTAGTGATAGATAATGTTTGCAATAGTAAGTAAAAGCGAAAAGTAAATAGCGGATGTGATCAATGATGGTAATATGGACCGGAGTCTCATGATGTTCACTAGTGATGTCTCTCTCCCAAAAGACGATAAAACAACTATGTGAGGTAAACGAATTACAGCTGGGCAATTGACAGGACCATGAACGCAAACCAAGGCTGACTACATTGCAAGAAAGGTTGAGGTTCAAAGCATGGGCGGTACGCCAAAGTAAGTAGACCGAAATCCATCAATATCTACTACTAATCATCCACCTTGAGATATCTATCCAGAACATCTCGCTGGTATTAAGTTGCGAGCCCCACCCATAGTGTAAACTCGATGCAACAGACAACTGCATTAAAAGAACTTTGCGTAAAGTAAACAATCCTTGCACCCGCGGGCACAAGCACCGTTGTTTTCCCCCTTGTGGCAACAGCACATCCCCTAGACTCATGTTTCTGTCACTCAAGCTAGTCATCGAGGGGCATGAACCCACAATCGAGCATAACGTTCCCTCTTGGAGTCACTACCTACTACTTGGCCAAAGCAATAAATAACAACGGAGAACATGCAAGAATTACTTATGAACATAAATATAAAAGAGGTAGATCAAATATATTACTCAAGAACAATCTGAACATAATCTCATAATCCATCGGATCCCAGCAAACTCAACATAGCAACAACATAAGGATTACATATGTGCCTCGATCATGTAGGGCAGCTCACGAGGACTAATTAGTGAAGCACAAGAACGGGAGGAGAACATCACATAGCTACTGGTCATGGACTCATGGTCCAAGGGAGACTACTCACAACTTATCCGGGAGGCGTCCATGGTGGTGGAGAAGCTCCCGATGGTGATCCTCCCCTCCGGCAGGGTGTCGGGAAGAGTTCTCCTGGTGCTCTCGATCTTGGAAGCGGCGGCGGCGGCGGAACAGAGATGAGATCGCTAAAAAGAGTTCCCGTCCCGAGGGTTTCGAAGGACGCTCTAAATATATGCCAAAGGGGGGCACCAGACGGGGCTTGGGGGGCCCAGGCGCCCCCCGGCACGGCCCAGGGGGGGCGCGCCGCCAGGGCGCCTGGAGC